>CM053583.1:146282933-146369463 GCA_028627135.1 Pseudochirops cupreus
AATTGTTATGTAGTTTTAAAAGTATATATGAAACTATAAATCGATATATAACTTTAAAATTATAGTATAAACACACATATCTAAGTCTATGTTTGCAAACCAGTATGCGCTATATATCTTCCTAACTTCAAGGCTGCCTACTGAGCCATAATGACTCTCATATGTATGTATACATATATATATATATATATATATATATATATATATATATATATATGTATATTTACAACCATGCATCAGATGACCTGTGTTTGTCAGTAACCAAATGATATCTGTACATACCTGTAGCCATTGCCTGTCTGTCCAGTGAAATAAAATCCTACACACCAATATGCCGCTCTCCCCACGGAGCCACCCCACCCATACACATATACAGCCTTGAAGCGAAGAAAACTGGTATGTACTGACACATATTGGCAGTATGACCAATGCTCTAAGCATTGTTGTTAAATTATTTTATATTACGTTATTATATATTATAATGTAATTTATATTATATAATATATAAATATAAATGAATATAAAATAATATAAATTATATTAAAGTTGTTTAATAAGTTAACTGAGGAGCTCTACCTACATTGGTAGAAATTTTCTTTACCCAACAGATTCCTTTGTCATTGAAAACCACAGGTCCAGTCCCTATCCCTATATTAAACTTAACGTGATAGTAACAAAACTGCCCTTAGCCTATGTTCCCTTCTGAATTTCTTTCTCTCTTCTGTGTGCTTTAAATGGTTCATTGACATTCTCCTTTCTTTTTCTAATTTGGCATCATTAGAAGTACTCACAAACTCTTCCACACCCCTAAACACAATCTGTCCCTTGCAACAAATGATTACAGGTAACCAGAACAAATGCATACATTGGCCGTATCTGGAAAAATGTGTCTCGTTTGCATCTGTAGTCTGTCACCTCTCTGCCACTAAGTGGGAAAGCACGCGTCACCGTCAGTCTTCTGAAACTGCATTGATCCAAATTGTTAAGTCATTTTCATTTATATTATTGTAGTCAGGATATGCATCGTTTTCCTGGTTCTGCTTACTTTTCTCTCTATCAGTTCTTACAAATTGAAAAGCTAAACTTTAATACCTAAAGATAGGTACTACATTATTTCTAAGTAAAGTCCTGATACTAGAATTCGTAGTATGGTTTCTAAGCCAGTGATGCAGTATCTGGTTAAAGTCTTTGCTATAAGTAATTTTTAAAAAACCTGTTAAACTGGTCTTATTTTTTGTTGGTTGAGAAGGGTTTTTTCCCCTTATGCATTTTTCTTTTTCCCCTCCAGCTATATGCTAATAGGCTTTCAGATTTAAAAGGTAGTAAATAGTTTCTTTCAAAACACTGATTTATTATAATCATATAGTTTGAGAATCATACACTCATGCTGGCTAAAAATGATGTTTACCAAGTTGAGAATCAAATGCATAGCATTTTAGTTCAACTAATATTTGCTCAGCAGAATAAAGTCTTCAAACATCCTTCTTATCTTTGATCAACATTAAATAGCATTAGCGTCACGTTTACATACCTTGGACTAGTTGTTGGATGTTCTTTGTGTTCATGTACTAACAAGCCCTAGTGCCTTCCAAGAGTGAACTGAGGGCCAAGAGAAATGATCCAGAAGCCACAGTGAGTGAAGGTACAGCCCTTTTGTATGAGCAACATTATCTCCAAAGATTTTTAAGACATAAAAGTAAGGCATAAATCACTATAAATGAATATAGAGACAGAACAAAACTAACTCTGGAGAGAAGATCTAAAGAGAAAAACCCCAAAGAAGATATCTTGGGAAATAAAAACAGATCCTTTCCTGGGCTGAATTTCTGCACAAAGTAGCACCATCTTCAAACAGACCATTGTACTTGGGAGCCCCAAATACTGGCTACTAATGAAACAGGAATCTCAGAGCAGTAAAAGTGGGGTTAAATTGCAAGGTACTCATTGTGGGATCCTTATATCTGGCTAAGAACTTAACAGTAGCTTTCTAATTATTACAGATAGCAAATATGCAATAGGTATAATTTTCCTTCTAGAAGTGCCTTCCAAATTTGAAGCATTTAAGAGCATGACATTTTGGTGATATTGTTTTAAATGGTTTTCTAATATGATTAATTGAATTTTTTTTGCCAACTTGCTACCATTACCTGTCATCCAAATTTTTGTGAAACTTGAGTTACATTTGCTTGCTTTCCCCTTCTTTAATTTTTGACAGAGCCTTTAATAATGAATTGTGTCCAGTGTGCTTGCAAGTAGAAAATTGGTGCCAGCTTCTGGCCTAACCAGTGGAAAGATGACCATCTCAGGTAGGGACTTGAACAAAGGAAGCCTGGAATCTCCCTCCACTCCTCAAATAATTATATGCCAAATAACTGGATATCTTGGCATAAGGACAATATTTACATATGTAATATATCTTTGACTTCTTACTTATATGTACATACACAAATACATATATGTATATATACATATACATATATACTTAGGAATCTCATCATTTGCTCCTTTTAATATATGTCACACAAATCTAATTTTTTTTTGCTTTTTTTTTTTAAAGCAGGGGGAAGGTAGGGCAGTTGGGGTTAAGTGCCCCAGGTCACAGGGCTAGTTTTTGTGTTAAGTGTCTGAGTTTAGATTTGAACTCAGGTCCTCCTGACTCCAGGGCTGGTGCTCTTATTCACTGTGCCACCTAGCCGCCCCTCACACAAATCTAATTTTAAAACCTATAGATATAGATCATATCTACTATATAATCAAGAACTAACTATAGCTTTTTTTTAACCATAGCTTTTTAATGACTCTAAGTAACACATACAAAAAATGTATTTTTCATTTTAGAAGTTCTTACAAAAATTGTAGTGTTTAAGCTTATATTTTTTTGTGGCATTCAAAGAATTCAATCACTCAGTTATATTATAAAAGTATTAAAATGATTTGAACTAAGTTGAATAATGAATTCTTTGCAACTTTCTTAACCATTACCAATCATCTAAAATTTTGTGAAACTCGATAATGGGCGGGGGAAGTCTAAATACAAGTTGTCTGTGACTATGGAGGATTGGATGAATCTGGTTTTCCTACAATGCTATTTTCACTGTGTACAACGTTATTTTGGGGGAGGAGTAACTCTGATTCTGTGATTATTTATGGAGTTTTAAAAAGATCTACTAAAATTTCATCTGAAATTACCTTCAATTGAAAGGCATGTAATTGTACAGGGGAGGAAGCAAATTTGCAAAATTTTTAATTTTTCCTGTACTTATTTGTTTACCATTTTGTTAAAATGATGCCAACTATATAATGGCTCCCTAAGGTAAAGAACTAAACCACAGAATATTAAGAAAACAATCAAAGGCTATTGGTTGGAGGAAATTCAGAGAAATTTTATAGAGAGTCATTAATCAAAAAGTATTATTACTTGTTCACAATGTGTTCAGGGGACTATATGTATGTGAGGTCTCCTATAACAAAGGCTTAGCACAATTATATGCATATAAACAAAGTAAAATTCTATGTCCTATTTAAGTGTTTGCCGTCTGAAATATATTACTTTTATGAAGAATAAAGGGTAGCTTCATTGATTTTTAAGTGTAATCAAAAGTTGTCATAAAGCTCAAAGGCTAATATGTAGCATCAATTCATTGTTTATTCACTATAGTTGAACAAAGTATTTGCTTTTTAGGAATAGGTATATCAGCATATAGAAGAACATATGTAATCATGCAAAAGTTATATAAAGTAAGCTTTTTCAACATTCATGTTTCACATGTAATATTGTTCAAAAAAGCTTTTATTTGGAAATGACAATGGATGTTTTCCCTTCTATAATTTGCTATTGGATGACAGAAATTGAACTTCATGTTACAAAGTAATTTTCAGAAAGGACAAGCTGAACAAGTATTTTTATCATCAATGGCACACAGTCTGTACATTAATAACTTGGTAGTAGCAGTTTATGAAACATTAGCATTCTTATTTTCCAAATACCATTTTTTTCTCATTAGATTTTTGTCACACTAATGTGAGGAAAGTTATTAGAAAGCGCATTCTTTCCACCCATATTCTCTGATGATTTTATATATATATATATATATAATCATGAACAAGGAGAATAAATCTCTGAAACTTTCTCTTTCAGAAGGAGTTTAGAACATGCAGAGAAAGACAGGGTTACTTATTTCTGTGTCTAAGCTTGAAAAAAGAATCCATTTCAGACAGGAGAGGTAGTAGACAGGAGGCCAAATCATCTGTCTGGCATTATGTAAACAAAACAACTACTAGGGGCTTAATTTTCTTTTCACTTTTCAACTTTGGGCAATCCATAGAAATATTCCAGATAATTATTATTAACTTCAGCAACAATAGCTAACATTTATAGCACTTCCAAGTTTTGCAAATCACTTTAAATTTGTTATCTTGTGTGGTTCTAACAACAATCCTGTGATGTAGATGCCATTATTATACCCATTTTACAGATGAGGAAACTGGGATAGACAGAAGTTAAGTGATTTGATCAGTCACTCACCTAGTAAATGTCTGAAGCTGATTCTAGTTCCAGCATTTGGATTGCTTGTGCCACCCACTAAGTGAATTTTACCGAATATGTTGAATGCAGAACACCTTCAGGGTTGTTTAAGCCAGTACACTTGAAAGTTGAACTGATATTTTATTATACACATCGGTGACCCTCTTTCCTTGCCTCCATGTGGTCAGCAGGTGACTTTGGAGACCCTTGTATCAGTGGCAGTGGTAGATTTTATTTGCAGGATGACATGCAAAGTTGTTTCTAATCCTTTTATTAAGTTTACTTTAGATTAATGATCAAATCAGTGAAGGCAATAAGCAGTTGTGTGGAGTGATATAATGTGGCAGCTGTGTATACTAAAAGTACATTTTCAAGGTGACCTTGAAAATACTCTTATCGACCGCAGGTGTCAAGTTGGAAATGAATGTGTTCTCAGCAGAACTTTTAATCAGAGGTCATAGATGTTAATAAGGTGGGTGGGAGATATTCTCCTGGTTATACTGAATGGCTGCAGAAAATTTACCAATCCATTGACTTAACAAACAGGGGGTGTGTGTGTGTGTGTGTGTGTGTGTGTGTGTGTGTGTGTGTGTGTGCAGGAGGAAGAGAAATATATGTGGAAATGACTATGATGTAAAAGCAAAAGGCATCAGGAAAATTGTTTTAAAAGATCAGTCTGCTATTAGCATCCACAAGGAGGGAGGGAAATGAAATCAGCGTATTTGTTTGTCTCTAGTCTGGCAAACTTTTTGCCCTGGACTACTAGAGATTTACATTTTGCCTTAAGGTAGTTAATAGAAGCAACCTCTCTCATAATGGTTAATTTTTTATTGTTATTATTAACTGTATAGATTTGTTGGGGGTATGCTATAGAATACATGTGGCACTTTAAGGTTTGCAAAGCATTTGATCTCATTTGAACCTTATAACGTCCTTGAGAGGTAGGTTCTATTATCTCCATTTTACACATAAGCATCTTAGGCTCCAAAAGATTAAGCAGTTTCCTTAGGGTCACAGTAAGAGCTGGAGCCAGAATTCAAACCTGGGTAATCTCCAGTCCATATTCTGTTATAGGCTATGACTTGCTGCCGTTCTGAAGATTCTCACTGGTTGTTGCAAGGGATCACAAAAGAGATCTTTGGTCCAAAGAAGATGTCTCTGGAAAGAAATTAAACACATTCAGAAATGTTAGTTTATGAAATGTTTTGGTGGGCTATAGTTTGACCTTGTCCCCTGGATTTCAAAAGTATCCACTTTTTGATGCTGATGAAGTACAAAAGAGACATAAAACATATTTGATTCCGTTGGGGGAAAAAACAGAATAATTAATCATTGTTTCCTCTTCTAGACTCAGTCCCATTGTCCATGAAGAAAATATGCAGTGAGTTCTGGGGTTCATAAGGAAAAAGAAAAATGTTTAATTGTTATCCGAAAAGACTAATGAATATATGTAAATTTTAATTTTGTTTATATGACAAATATTATGAAATATATATATATGTACATATATAACAAATATATGAAATAAATTTGTGCTTCCTTCCCTTCAAAAGTCTTCTTACTTTATGCCACAGGTGCCATTATCCAAGGGTTACATTAGTGGTAGTTTCTTACACATATGTCAAATATGAGTGTTAGTGTAGAGTGGCCTCAGAGAGCAGGCTTTGTAGTCAGTCAATAATCCCCAGTTTCAAGCCATAACTGTCACTTGTTGGCTGGGGCAAAGCAATTATTAAGTTCTCAGTGACCCAGGCAAGGATTCTTAACTTTTTGTTTTTGTTGTATCCTGTAAGTTTTGGGTGGTCTGATGATGCCTATAATCCCCTTCTGAGAGCAATATTTTTAATACATAAAATAAAATGCATAAAATTACAAAGGAAACCAGTTATATTGAAACAGTTATAACATGTCTTTTCAAAAAATAGATTCATGGGTCCCAGGTTAAGAACTGCTGCTCTATGACAAATTATAGAGGTGTTGATCTGCCTTGGAAGAGGAAGATCCTCTTTGAGAGCTTTCTACACTGACAAAATCACAGGTTAGACACAACTGATTGAGGTGATGTGTCTATTCTTTCTAATGAGGAATGAATCAACTCTCATTCCAGATAGTGGAGTTTTATGGGAAAAAAGCATGGGACTTAGAGTCCAGCTGTATACAAATGATCTTGTTTGCACATAGTTGTTTTCATGTTGTCTTTCCCAGTTAAGCTGTGAGCTTCTTAAGAACAGAGATGGGTCTTTTGCCTTCCTTTGTGAGTTCAGTGTTTAGTACAGTGCTTGGCACATAGTAGATGCTTAGTGACTGATTGACCAGGGTTCAAAAAACTTGGGTTCTAATCATAGTGCTATTAAACATTTGTGCGGACCAGAACTTCACTCTGTGAACCCTGTTTTCAGCATCTATAAAACAGAGATTTTAAGAAATGCATGGATCTTGTCCAGAGGACAGGGAACAGAACAGTGAGAAGACTGGCGATCATGCAGTGTGAAAATGGATTGGCGGAACTATGGATATTTGGTCTGGGGGAAAAGAAGGCATAAGAGGACAGATATTTTCAAATAATGAAGGACTGAAAAAGGAAGGAAGGAGAGAAAGAAAGAAAGAGGAAGAAAGAAAAGAGAAAGAAGAAAGGAAGGAAGGAAAGGAGGAAGGAAGAAAGGAAAGAAAGAGATAAAGAAAGAAAAAGAAGAAGAGATTAGATGTGGTCTACCTGATCTGGAGTACAAAACTAGGAACAATGGGAAGAATTTTCAGATACTCCATTTTAGGCCAGCAATGACAATTAGGGCTATCCAACAGTGAAATTAGTTGTCTTGGTAAAAAGTAGGTTGTCGTGAGGATCAAATGGGATAATATTTGTAAAGCACTTAGCACAGTGCCTGGCATATAGTAAGTGCTTAATAAATACTTATTTTTTCCCCTCCTTCTGCCTCCCTGTCTCACTAGACATCTTTTAACATTTAAAAAAATATTTCATTTTCCACCAATTACATGTAAAAACCATTTTTAACATTCTTTTTTTTTAAAGTTTTGAGTTCCAAATTATTTCCTTCCCTCCCTCTCTCCCTTCCCTGCTCCCTGGGATGGTGAATGACCTGATTTTGATCACTCATGCCTCACTAGACAGTCTTGAAGAGAAGGCTGAACACTTGTCTGGGATTTTGTAAAAGGTATTACTTTATTGCTTTTTAAGATACAAATTGGATTAGATCAGCAGTTCTCAATCTGTGGGTCTCGACCCCTTTGGGGGTCAAACGACCCTTTCACAGGGGTCACAGGGGTCACCTAAGACCATCGGAAAACACATATTTCCGATGGTCTTAGGAACTGAGACACTGTTCCTCTATTCCAGGCAGGTCCGCCCACATGCAGATACACCCACATACGAGTATTAAAGGGTCGCAGCGTTAGGAAGGTTGAGAACCACTGGATTAGATGGTGTCCTGAGTCCACTCCCACTGTGATTCTGTGATACCTCCCATACCTCACAATTTCCTTTTTGAAGATTAACAGGAAAACATGGGATGCAGCATAGTACAATGAAGAGAGATGGAGTATTGGAGTTGGAGGATAGGGGGTTTAAATCCTACCTCTGACACTACTGGTGGGACATTGTACAAGTGAATTTACTCTCCTTGGTAACTAGGTGGTACAGTGAGTGGATGAAGCACTGGGCCTGGAGTCAGGAAGTTGTTGTAGAGTTGCATCTGATCCTTTATGACCCCATTTGCGGTTTTCTTGGCAAAGGTGGTAGAGTGATTTGCTACTCCCTCCTCCAGCTCATTTGATAGTTGAGGTGAGTGAGGCAAACCGGGTTAAGTGACTTGCTCAGGGTCACATAGTTAGTAAGTGTCTGAGGACAGATTTGAAAATGAGTCTTTCTGACTCCAGGCCTAGCAGTCTATCTACTGTGCCACCTAGCTGCCCCAGAGTCAGGAAGACCTGCATTCAAATCCAGCTTTAGACATTTACCAGCTATGTTGCCCTAGGCAAGTCATGTAACTTCTGTTTGTCTTCGTATCCTCATCTGTAAAAAAGGGACAATAATAGCACCTTCCTTATAGTGTTGTTGTGAGGAACAAGTTAATATATTTAAAGTGCCTAGTAGATAGTAGACTCTTAGTAAAAGCTTGTTTCCTTCCTTTTTGGCCTCAGTTTCCTTTTATGGGGGGAGGTTTAGACTAGATGGTCCATGGTTGTATCTTGAGATTGATGAGACTATGATCAGAAATCACTTTGACAGGCTAAATGAACTACAGAAATACAAGGTATTTGAGAGATATTCTAGAAATTGAAAGCCCAACAACTACTAAAAGATTATTTGGGAATGGGAGGAAAAGGCCTTACTGGCTCACCTGTTCCTGTTAGCTTTCAGAATGCCATGCTCTATAGCCCATCTCCATGGCAGTTACTGAATTTTCAAGTGGGTTGTTTGACTCAGTCTAGATGGTTTTAAAGGCAAAACTGGCAACCTTTTCCTTGAAACAAGGTTTTTTCTCTTCATTTTGACTTTTCTGCCTAGTTGACTAGATGTCGTTATTCACAATAAAAAGTCTGTTGCTTGGGGGCGGCTAGGTGGCACAGTGAATAGAGCACTGGCCCTGGAGTCAGGAGGACCTGAGTCCAAATCTGGCCTCAGACACTTAACCCTTACTAGCCGTGTGACCTTGGACAAGTCACTTAACCCCAATTGCCCTCCCTTTCCCCCTCCAAAAAGTGGGAAAAAAAAGTCTATTGCTCTTAATTAATTCTGTGATTGCAATCTGAAGTGAATCCTTCCTGGTAAAATGAACTACTCTTCCTGGTAAATTGAACTTGGGGGCAGATATATGTGGTGTGGAGTTTAGTCTGAGTATTCATTTATCTTTAAAACTCTGCAAAACAAAAAAATACATTACTTTTGTAAAAACACTTTGGATTCACACCTAAAACTGATGAAAACCCTTGGTCTTCATTAGGGCTTCTCTAATAAATATGTTTACATAACTTCACTAAAGTATCCACTAAAACTATAGTTTTAGAGTTGGGAGGGATTTATTACTTAAGAAGCTATCTAGTCTAACCCCAATCATTTTAAAGATGAGAAAACTGTGGCCCAGGGAAATTAAATGACTTTATTGAGGTCATAAAGGTAGTAATTATCTAGTAGGACTTGAACCCAGGTCCTCAAACTACAGAAGCAGGCTCTTCTCACTGAAGCCAAACTCTTCACTTTACAGATTTAGAAACTTGGGCCTCAGGAGGTTAAGTGACTTAAATACCCAGCATCCCAAAGTCGGTAAGAGATCTAGGATTCAGCTCCTATCTTGGGACTCCAAATCCAGGGTTCTTTCTACTACATCACACAGCTTAAAAGGAGGTGCTCTCTACATTCTCATGTAAGTTTACTGTGTTATTGAGGCATTGAAAGAAAACCTCCTTACTTTGGGCAGCACAGCAGTTCACTGAAGTTGCAATAACAGATCATTTCACATCCTTTTCCATCCCAGAAGTGGTCCTGGAGGTGTCTATCAATCTGTTTAAGATCTGCCACTCCTTCAGGAATATTGTGACAGTTGCGATCTTTTAAAATCTTCCTGTAGCAAGAGAAACGGTTTGTGGACATGGCATGTCCCCCTAGCAGCAAATTCAGCAAAACCATCAGGGCTGTGATTTTCATTTTGGCTCTCAACCTAGAGGAAAGGAGAATAACAAGAGTGTCTGTTTAGGTAGGTTCCACACTAGATTCTATCTGCCATCCCATTGTAATGGCTAGGGCATAGGATGTGTCTCACAAAATAAGGCACTGTATCTCTCACCTAGGCTTGTGGATACCTACTCACTCTCCCTCCAACCTCCCATCAAACTGGTAGGTTTAGCTTCACAAAGAAAGATCACTACCTGTGATTCAATTCTGTCTTTCTCATTGTACTAGGGGTAACCAGTTGAGAGCAAATATATTCCCTCTATCCACCTGTAATTTGAGATAGAGTTGTTGAGAGTCTCATACTGACGGGCTTTGGGACAGAGTTTACCCACCACTTTTCCTTCTTGAGCCAGGGCCCTCCATATTAGCATAAAAGCAGTATGGGGTCATGGACAGGACACTGACCTGGGAAGCAGGAGGCCTGTCGTCTAATCCCAAATCTGCCACTGTGTATTTCTGTGTGACATTGAGGAAATTATTCAACCTCTTTTGGCATTACTTTCCGTTTATACAAACCAGCCACTCACAAGAATGCCACTTTTAGATCTTAAAGCACTTTGCCTTACAGTAAGGTAAAAGAAACAGTATCACAGGTACAGCAAGTGCATAAATAATACATATCACAGTCTGCATGTGAGCCTGGTTGATACTCTCTCACCAAGTCACTCCATATCTGTGAGGGGAGAATCTGTCAGAAAAGAGTGCCAGGGAGGAAAACTCATGTGCTTAAGGGTGAGTCACAACTCTGAACTGTTGGCCTTGGTATTATTGGTCCAATTAGGAACCCTTGCACCACATAAAACTGCTTCTCTGCTGACTGATTGTCTGTGGATCCTTACAATTCTACATTTGGGTAAATCTTCTTCCCTTCAACTCTTGAAGCAAGAGGGACTTTACAAACTCTTCACAGTGAAAAGCATCCTTCAAATGACATTGGAAAAGTGTTGACTATAAATTTGTATGTACCTAGTTCCATTTAAACTAGAGAACTTTCCAGCTCGTTAGATTGACTCTCTGAGATCTGAGATCTGGCCTCCCAGACCAACCCAGTCACCTATTTTCTTATCAGGGTGCTGTGTTATCCAATCAAATTGTATCAAACAGAGCTCATGGAAACAACTCAAGCTGATTCTGTGCGAATCAAATAGCCTATCCCTCTTTTCATTCACCATCTACAACATCCAATGACATCTCAGTATTTCTTCTTGTAAGCAGTGGCAAAACCTCTTTCCCCTTTCTGCTTTTCTCTCTCAACCAGAGGAGGGCAGTAGAGAGCAAGAAGTATGTCTCAGAGGTTTCCCCTCTCTTAAGATCAGTAGCTCATTCAATGCAGCTGAGGTTCTCTCCAAACAGTCAGTAATTATGAAGGAGAAGCCTTGGGTTGGCTGGGCTGCTCCTGCCCATCATCTTTTCAAACATCTCAGACAAAGCTGCTCTTCACTCCCTCCCACCAATTTATTCTTCTAACAAGTTCTTCAATCTCTTTAGCAGTTAGGTGGCCGGTGGTGGGGAAAGAGGGCCAGGCAAGGAGTCTGGAAGACCTGAGTTCAAATTTGGCCTCAGACTTACTAGCTGGGTGACCCTAGGCAAGTCACTCCTCTGTCTGCCACAGTTTCATCAGCTGTAAAATGGGGATAATACTAGTGACTAATTTGCAAGGTTATTGTGAGGATCAAATGTGATAATATTTGTAAAGCACTTAGCCCAGTGCCTGGCACATAGTAGGTGTTATATAAATGCTTATTCTCTTTCCTTTCTCTTCCCTTCTTTAGCCTCAGTCTCAGCCTCTTATTTCTATCCCTCAGTTTAGATGGTTTAAATCAGAGCCTCCTGATACTCATTTACTCATTTCTCACTTAAAAGGTCATAGACTCACCGAATGTCCCTTATGATAGCGACAATCCTTTAAAAATCATACATCAGTCTCCAAATTGTTATGATTTCTCTTTTAAAAAATATATAAATGAGATGAGGCACATACCTTGCAGCTCTAAGTTCTCATCATGTGTCCTTGGAACTATGGTTTTTTTTGGTACTCATATTTTCCCAATTTTTATAAATAAAAATTCTTTCTCTGCTCCCTTTAAACTATCGAACTATTCACAAAGAGACTTGTTTTATATTTTATATTTAGGCTACAGTTCATTTTTTCTCCTAAACTGCCCAAATCCCATCTGAAAACTTTTTTTTAATACATTTTAACAGTTTTTATTAAATCAATGTTCTTTTTCCTTCTCACCTTCCAGAAATCAAAATGTTCATTTTTGAAAGAGACAATACCTTATATCTATTACCAGTTGACATAATTATTTTACTTTATGTACCAGTACTTTTTCTGCCCTTTTCAGCACTAAATAACTATATAAAAAGGGCAAGTCATACCTTAAAGTGCAACAGCTTGTATTATACTCTCCCAAACTTGGAAAATAGAAGATTGTGCTGTCTAGTCTCTTTGTTACAGTAGCAGAGCACTTCAAGAATAAATTACATGTTTCTAATTAGTCTAAATGAATTTCTCTGTGATAATTTATTAGGCAAAGTATTTATCAAGCATCCAGTAAGGCCTCTTTAACAGTGAGGAACCTATGACAGAGACAGAATTTGAACTCTCAGCCATTAATTTCTCCAGCTGTTGCCAGCTACTATAAAGGAATTTCATTATGATGATAAAAAGGAAAATGATATAGAGGCCTTCAAATAAGACTCTCAGTCTCAGTAGGTGTTTGGGAAATGGATTATTTTTTGTCTGAAATTCCCTACACTTGGGTGCAACTCCAATAGAGAAATGATAATAACAAGTTATCTTAGTTATCTTATACCTCCCTTAAAATATTTGAAATAAAAATATTTCTTCCTATATTTCTTCCTATTGTAACAGGGCTTTGCCCAGAACACCTAAGTCTGGGCACCCAAATGGGAGACTTTAGGGACTTGCTTCTGATAGAAGACATTCTGCATTCCTCTGCCAGTATGTGGGAGAAATCTTTTCTGGTGGCTGCTTAATGGAAACAGGCTGTCTTTAAAAGTATCAGCCTGAAAGAGTCTCTTTCTCTTTCTGACAGTGTTCAGGGACTTAAAGGTATTATTCACCCATAGCTTGGGAGCCATGAACTGAACAGGCTGGGGGGAAAGACTATTCCCTCCCATACACATTTTAGGGCCTGTGGCCCCAAGGATTGGGGTTGGGGTCTTGTTCTTGTTCTATTTGTTCTTTTGAGTTCTTGGTGTAGGTGGTAGAATCCTCCCAAGCCATAGTTCAAGCCATGATGACCTTGGAGGCAGGATTCCAGGTCAAATGTTCTTGCCAGTTCAGCAGGGCAGTCCCAAGAAGCCAGGGTACTTGGAACTTGAGCCCCAGTTAGGTTTGGAACTTGGGACTTGATGGCACCATGTTACATAGGAACTGAGTTATTCTGTGAACCTAATCCCTATTCCCTTTCTCAGAAACTGAGGAGATATTGAGGGATAGCACACCTGACCCGGCAGTGTGGGCCAGGGCAGTCACTGTTATACTATCATAAAAGCAAAATGGAGTAGCGGGCAGGACGTTGGATTGGGAATCAGGAGACCTACATTCTGGTCCCAAATCTGTCACTAACACTGTGTGACATTGAGAAAGTTCCTTAACTTCTCTGGGCCTTTGTTCCATGTCTGTAAAATAAGGCAACTGGGCTAGGCCATTTCTAAGGTCCTTTCTTTGACTTCAACTGTATACATCTAAATGGGACACTACAGTAATCTGAGTTCCCTGGAGATCCAGAGATTATACCTAGCAGTTTCAAAGCCACTTGGCTCCATGGGACAATGCTTATTCATTTTCATTTTGACCTCTTTCCCCCTCTGCTGACAAAGTACATATAACCCCACCCCAACCTTTCTACTTTTTCCTATAAGAACTGTAATCAATTCAACACTGCTTTGGCTTCAAGAGAGATAGTTGGATATTTATCTCATAATAGCCTCCTAGGGTTGTTGTGAGATTCAAGTGACAAAAATATTTGTAAAGTACTTCGCAAACCTTAACATCCTATAGAAACACAAGCTGTTTATAAATGCTAGCTATTATATGGTGCCTTGAAATTCCTCTCCTTTCCCCCTTAAGTCTTTTCTCCCCAATTAGCAATAATAAGGCCAATAGGAGACCATACCTTCTGCTGCCTTTGTTTTACCCAGCTGTATCCAGGAGTACGCATTACTATAGATATTAAGATTGTCCTCTTCAAGAGGTGGAATGAATTGAGCAGTGTGCACCCATAACATGGAAAGACTTTTGCTAAGCACGTCCAGGCCAGAGACTAAAAGCCGTCTGCTACAGACTTAGCCAGACACAGAAGTGGAAAGTTCCAAACCTGGCAAACACTGTCTAAGGACTTTTTTCCTTTTCTTTTTTCTAACACTTTATAAATTACAAGTTGACACTGAATTATTCTCTTCCTCCATTACTAATTGCAGATAAATTGCTTTGACCACTGCTCAGCCAGTGGGAGATTGTCTGAAGAAGGATGTGATATCTCAGTTGGTTTCCTTGTTAAAAGGCATTTTTTAGCTTTAATGCTCTGCAACGTTCTCCTCCCCACCCCCCACCCTCAACTCCTCACATCATCCAGGAAGGCCATTCATTTTCCAGGGCTAACAGATGCAAAATTCCCCAGGCTAATTTACTTGGGCTCTTTGGTTAAATACATGTACTTTAAATTTTCCTGCTGAAAATTTAAAATCTGAGTTACAGAAACACCCAAACCTAAAAATCCAAAAGCATTGAGGAGAGACCATTAAATGTCTTCTAAGGGATGCTGATGTGGCTTTTTGATATTATCGAGGAAAATGCAGGACAGGGAAAGGCTTTTATTTGAGCCAGGAATCTTTGCCAAGACCATAGGGACTGAGAGTTTACAGTCTCAGGTCTGTCAGGATCCTTGGCACTACCTAAACCTTGGAGTGGTTGGGTCTAGAGAGAGATTTAAAAAAATACTTCCTTCCCTCTGCTCCCCACCCCCACCCCACAAGGGCCAAAACTAACAGGGCCAGGCGGTTTGAGAGTTTTCTACCATTGATGCTGCCATCCCCTGGGGCAGGCGGCTGATGTCATTCCTAGGCACCAGCACGTAGGGCATGGAAATGAAGAAGAGTTGATGAGTTAAACAAAAAGGGCTATTTAATTTTGTTTCCATTCACATCCTATGATGGGAAAAAGGAGTATTAAGAGTACTGAAGGAGACTGAAAAGATCAATCTAGAGAATTATGCCGAGTTCTAAGAAACCAAAGTCACTTTACCATCTGTGCCAGTTAACTGGTTGTTTTCTCTTCTGCTCCTCTACTATCTTCAAAGAAATTTGTGCTAGGATGACTAATTCTTTCAGCCCTGCTTATAATTTCTGAGATCACAGGTTAAAAGTATGGCAATACTCTTTCAAGGTGAATAATCCTTTTCAGAAATGCTGAGGAGAGGTGGTAGTAGCACAACCATACTGGAGAACTTGATTAGGAGTAAAATTTAAAATCAAAGTGCTTCCAGTCTGGTGGAAATTGTGAAAATTATCTTCCTTCAGGATTCAGCAAGCTTAGGAGTAAGCAAGGTAGTAGAGCAGGAAGAATGCTGGACCTGGGTTTCAGTCCTGGCTCTGATATTCTCTACCAGTATGACTTTGCCTTCTGAGCCTCCGTTTCCTCATGTTTCAGAGAAATAGTACTTTTTACCACATCTCAATAGGTTGTTGTAAAGAAAGGGATTGAAACACTTGGACAAAGCTGATATATTACTTTTAAATTTTGTTAATTGCCTTCCTATCCACATCAAGTCATTATAAAAGAAAGAGATGGCTTTTGGTACACCTGTGCCTTATACTCAAAGAGCTTTAAATGAGAGATTTTTGTAAACCTAAAAGATAAACTCCCCTTTATGTTTAAGGTATAATCTTGGTACTGTGTTCCTTAGGACACTCAGGATGAAGTCAATGAATATTATATTATATATAATCTTTATATTATTATATTATACTTACCCTATATTATACAGCAAAACCAAATTTCTTTGTGGGGAAATTAGAGGTTTGTTTTTTAAAAGTAAAACTCTCACTTGAATAAGGCTAAAACTTTCAGAATAAGACTAAAATATGGCTTATGTATTCTAGGAAAATATCTGAATGCTGATTTTTTTTCAAGTATCTCTCATCCTCCTACAGGATGGATGGATCTGAAGGGGCAGGTGGGTGTCTCACTGTGGGAAATCCACTGTCATTCACTACTGTCCAGAACCACCCGAACAGTTAGGAGCTGAATGTCAAATTTCTTTTCTTTTCTTTGTTTGCCTGCGGGGGAGAAATCATTTTCCCAGCTCACTGAGAGGCATGCTGTTATCTCCCTATGCCTTATCTCCTTATGCTTCCCCATTTATCTTGAGAATTAGTCTCTTTTCTCATTTCATCTCCAAGTTCTCCAAGATTCTCTTGCACATTCGGCTTAGCATGGATTTCTTTCTGCTCTGACCTTCAGCAGCAAATAGTTTGGAAAAGAACAAATGAGATGAGAAAAACAAAAGCAATCCAAACCCCACAAACCTACCTTTCTTCTTCTTCTTCTTCTCTCCCTTTCAATCTTCTTGGCAGAGAAGTCTTATTAAATGCTCAAGCTCTGAGTTTGAGCAGGAGGAGAAGAGAAGAGGGGCTGGAAGGAGTTCTTTACAAGTGACCTTTTGTTTGCTCTGTCTTTTTGCCCACGACTGACAGTCTTTCTCCTCTAGCCAGGAGCTGGAGGGGGAGACAGGGGAGGAGGGGAGGTAGAGACGAGGCAGCGAGAACCAAGTCCTTCAGATACTTCCAAACCAGGCAAGAAAGAACTGAACAACTCCTTTACCCAAGGAAACAATTGGACCATACAAGAGCTGGAGAGAGCATACTCATTGCAAAGGCAAATATGAAACCTGTGGGAATAAAAAAGAACATGGACTTTTTTCCTTTTAATAAAGACTCTGGAAAAGGGAGTTTTGTGTGTGTGTGTGTGTGTGTGTGTGTGTGTGTGTGTGTGTGTGTGTGTAAGGGAAAGGAGAGAGCTAAGAGAGCTAAGAGGTAAGAGTGAGATAATTTAGAAAGATTGGAAAGCTTTCTTTCCCCCCTCATTAGGGCCTCGGATTTTTTTTTTCCATGCTAAGTTTCCCTAGCCAACCATCGAACTCTCATTATAACATTTTGTGAGGCGGCAAGTCCTGGCTCCTTCCTGATTTACCCCCTAAGAGTCATCCTTGGGCTTTTGCAAAAGCAAATTAAATTGTTTGAACTGTGAAGTAACCAAAGGAAACCTTTTCTAATTCTCTGAAATGGAAGGAGTTGAGAAATTAGCCTTACTGGCAGACCAGCTTATTAATGGAACAATGATGGTAGTACAGAAATAAAAATCTATTAGCTACCCATGGGTAACCTCAGTTTGTCATAGTTAACAGGGTCCTTAGTGTTATAAGACATTGTGCTGTTGTACTTAATAAGACCTTGGAAGAGAAAGCTATTATAATGAATATTTCATAAAGTACTTAATCCAGAGTTTCTGTACTTTCACTGTTAAAAGGTACTGATGACTAGTGGTAATGACTTTTTATCATTTTGAAAATTGGATGTCAGGACTCATGATGGAAAATGCTGTCCATATCAAGAAAAAGAACTTGGAGTCTGAATACAGATTGAAGCTTATTATTTGCTCTCTCTTTTTTCTTTTTTTGTTTGTTTCTTCTATCTTGTGGTTGATCCTGCTGGTTCTAATTTTTCTTTACAGCATGGCTAATATGAAAA
Organism: Pseudochirops cupreus; assembly: GCA_028627135.1. NCBI lineage: Eukaryota > Metazoa > Chordata > Mammalia > Diprotodontia > Pseudocheiridae > Pseudochirops > Pseudochirops cupreus. The sequence goes on from CM053583.1 coordinate 146,300,927, forward strand.
TAGGTTCAATAAGAATATATTTGTAGAGCCCATATAAAATTTTGCACCCTCTTGGGGTGAGGTGAGGGAAGAGATGGGAAGAAAATTTGGAACTCAAAATCTTATGGAAGTGAATGTTGAAAACTAAAAATCAATAAAGATTTTTTTAGAAAAATGAAAATTGGGTCTACTATAGATGATTGGCCACAAAGTATGTAGGATCTGATTCTTATATTCTATGAAATACCAGAGCCAAGTGAAAATGTTCACTGATCAACAGGTGGGAAATTAAACTGATTTTCTGACATTCTTCTTATAAAACACTGCCTTTATTTCCCCCATGAAGGGCTAGGTTACTACAATAAAATAGCATGTATACTATATGTATATATATATATATATGTATATATATATATATATACAATAAATTCTTTTTAAAAAAATTAAATATTCTTTCAATGAACAGAAATCCATTTTCCCCCCTCCCATTTCCCCCCGTTGAGGGAAGAGGAGGGAGGAAAAACAAATCCCTCATAATAAATATACAGAATAAAGCAAAACAAGTTTGCATTCTAGCCTCGTCCAAAAAAGTCTTATTCTTTATAGAGTTAATTTGAACTTATGAAGAGATATACTGATGAGTATGATCCAAAAAATTCAGACAATAACAAGTCCCCTGTCATTCACCCTGTCAGGCAGGGGCTATCTCCTCTTTGTGGCTGTGAAACATGACCTTGACCCAGCCTGACTTGCTAAGGCAAAGGAGTTCAGGGCCAAATGACACATCAAAATGATCAATCAGGAGTGAATTTCATAATGAAATCTATTTAAGGAGACTGTGCAGGGGCCAAGATGGCAGTGTAGAAGCAGGAAAACTCCGTGGCTCCCCCCATAACCACCTCAAATACTTATAAAATATGACTCTAAACAAACTTTAGAGCTACAGAACCCACAAAGTGACAGAGAGAAACAAATCTCCCGCAGAAGACAACCTGGCAGGGAGACAGGAAGGGTTCATTGCAACGTGCTGGGAGCCAAGCTCAGCCCTGTGTAAGCCTATGGTTTTACGCCCAGGATGGTCCCAATCAGCCCCAGCTGGAGGGACTTCAGGAGAGTGGATCATCAACAGCTGGTTCCAGAATTATCAACCCATAAATGCCAAAGAAAAAGTGAGAGCTCAGTGTGGACTTTGGAAAAAGAGGGACCAAGAGTGTGGTCCAACCTCTGCTCCCAGAAGGAAGAAGCAGCTCAGGCATGGGGACTGTACAGCCACCTCCATGTGGCTGCTTCAGTGCTCCTGGCCTGCAGATGTTAGGGGGACCAAATGACCATTCTGAGGGATAATTGCTCTTGCTTTAACCTGCTTGGATCTGGATTGCTCTCATGGGTGGAGGTCTTGGGGTGTGAGGAGGTACCAGAGCCTGTGGAGGCTTCAAAGAGCACCTAATAGCTTTGGCAGCTATGAAAACCTCAGTGATTTGGGACAAAGCTCTGGAAGCAGAGTTCTACTGTGGCGAAAAGCTCAAAAGTCAAGTAATTGAGTGGCAACATGAACAAGCAAAGGAAGCAAAGCAAGCACAGCCATCCAACTTTAGATTCCTTTTTTGGGGACAAAAAGGATCAAAGCACGGAACAGCAGGAAAACAACGAGGTCAGAACTTCTGCACCAAAAGCTTCTAAGAAAAATACGAACTGGTTACAGGCCATAGAGGAGCTTAAGAAGGATTTTGAAAACCAAATAAGAGAAGTGGAGGAAAAATTGGGAAGAGAAATGAGAATGGTGCAAGAAAATCATGAAAAGCAAGTCAACAACCTCACTGAAGAAAATAACACCTTAAAAAATAGACTAACTCAAATGACAAAAGAGGCTCAAAAAGCCAATGAGGAGAAGAATGCCTTAAAAAAGTAGAATTTGCCAGATAGAAAAAGAATCTCTAAAGGTCACTGAAGAGAATAATTCCTTCAGAATTAGATTGGAGCAAATGGAAGCTAATGATTTTATGAGAAATAAAGATACTATTAAACAGATCCAAACAAATGAAAAAATAGAAGGCAATGTGAAATATCTCATTGGAAAAACCACTGACCTGGAAAATAGATGCAGGAGAGACAATTTAAAAATTATTGGACTACTTGAAAGCCATGATCATAAAGAGAACCTAGAAATCATCTTTCAAGAAATTCTCAAGGAGCCTGTGCAGCGTTGCATAAAGAGGGGATGGGGTGGGATGGGATTTGTATGTGTATGCAGAGTTTTCCTGGCATTGGAGGATACATTTAGATCACAGGACCATAGATTTAACATTAGAAAGGTTCTCTAGTGCCATGTAGTCCAATCCTCTCATTTTACAGATGAGGAAATTGAAGTCCAGAGAGATTAAATAATTTGTCCATACGCAGCAAATGTCCTGACTGGATTCACACCCAAGTCTTATGATTCCAGATTGAGCACTTTCCCCCTGTACCATGGTGACTCTTCTAATAAGGATGAATTTTTGACAGAAGCAGTGTATAAAGTAGGGGCAGTATATAGTAGCACTTCACTGGGAGCCAGAAAATCTGGGTTCAAATCCCAGTGCAGGATACAAACTGGGGACAAGTTATAAATATTATTGAGCCTCAATTTTTGACCCTGTTAAATGGATAATAATATTTGGGTCAAATTTGGATTATATTTTAAGATGTAAAAATCATTCTTAGTTCAGAGGCCTAAATTTTCCCAAATCTGGTTTAAAGGGTCAAATGAAATGGAATAAATGTCCTTAGAAATATTAAGCACTCTGTAAATGGCAGTTACTGTGGAAAATGTCTTCAGTTGTTTGTGGACCCATTCTGGGTAATCTCCTGAGGTTGTTAGGAAACTCCTCAGTTTCATTAGGTACTGTTCTAATCCACCCCCTTTATTTGGTCATTTTGAGTAAAAGAATATTCCAAACTTGGGAATTACTGCTTTCCTTTTAAACAGGTATTAAGGGCTGAAAGGACCTTCACTAAGGACTCATTCTCTGTCCCTGTGCACCTCTGGATGTGGGAATGTGCACAGCCCTATGGTCATCCTCACTCGTAGAAGCCAGTCCTGGGAGAGAGCCAGTTTCAACCTAGACTTACATTGACTCACATTGATGTTGGGGCAGGAAGTGTGAGAACTAGGAAAGCTGATACTCCATTATGGTGGCAAAGTCCCACTGAAAGTAAGGGAAAGCTGCACACACACACACACACACACACACACACACACACTCCATGCTATGATGTGTCTCTTGCTTGTAAGTAAATGATTACATTGTGATCCTTAACTCACGCTACCAATGGAATCATACAATTTATAAGGATTTAATCATATGCAAAGGAGAAAAATTGCAAGTTCACATTAATTGCTTACTCATGAATCTACCTGGCTTACATTGTGTATATCCACTTAAAAATTTTAGTGAATGTTGATTGGATGAATCATGTTCCTAATGCTTCAGCAACAATGGGTACTCAAAAAAAAAGCACTCCTACTCCCACTCTTCTGCTTTCTACTGCCCTAAATCTTCCTTGTCTCCCATTTAGACTCCAACAAAGTTGAAAATGCTATGTGGCAAAAGAGAGAGTTGGGGGCTGGGGGAGAGAGAGAGAGAGAGAGAGAGAGAGAGAGAGAGAGAGAGAGAGAGAGAGAGAGATTGAAAAGAACAGGAGAAGGCACTTCACCTATAGAGGAACTATTCTATACCTTACAATGAATCTGAAGCTCCAACTGAACCGCTAAAATGCATATGAAAAGGTCAATAAAGACAATGAATTTGTCCCAGGACATAGACTGACAGGAATCTGGGAAGGGGAACTGGAATAGTCATCATAAGTAAGAGTGGTTTCCTCACTGGAGATGTTGAATGGTAGAGGACAGATCTCTCCTTTCTCCTGCCTGGAGATGACAAAGCTCAGATCCAAGTCCCTGAGGGAGTCAAAGAGGAGATGATTCTGCTAATCCTAGGCTAAGGGCTAATGCCTTTTCTGAAAGAGCCTGGTAACACTCAGTTTATCCCAAAACTGGAAGTGCTAAAGACTGTGACTGACTATAGGAAATCCAGCCCTGGGAGTATAGTGGATTGATATGTCCATCAGAAATGCTGTGCCATGGAAAGGATCCAGAGGCAATATCATCTGCCTAGCCAGGGAGTAGCTACTTTGTTTCCTGGTGACCTCCCTGGCCCAGCCTGATGGCAGAAGCCCAGCAGCTGAATGACCTGTTCAGTCAATGAACAGCTGTACCCACTAGTGTACCACCAGCCCGATCCAGCCCAGCAGCAGCTGAGCCCAGTAGGAAACCAGACTAGCAACTGCTTGGCCCAATCCAGAAGTTGATTGAACTGTATAATAAAGATGCCATGTCTGCCCAGAAGATCCACCCATCTAGATGAGATGTCTCACCCTGCAGAGACCTTTGTACAGACTCTCCAGAAAGAGCAAGGACATCAAGGCCCTGCTATGCCAGAGGTTGTGAGTTGGGAACAAAGTTCCCAACATTGTACTTTAAATTTGTGCCCATTCTCTACCCCCAAAACAGATTCTGTGTATATTTGTGGGAGAATGCATCCAGGGTTTGGGGGAGGGTTTAAAAAAAAACTATTATTCTTGCTATGCCATTTGAGTTATTGCCTTCTCTAAAAGTTAACTGACTCTATGACTTATTGTTAATTGGAAATGCACTGGTAAGGGCCTGTCACAGTGGTAGGGATAGTTACCCACAGGATTGCCTTGTGAAACTATGCCCAAAAAACTATGGTAGCAGTTAACCTTCTGGGGACTTAACCTAATAGTCTTGAGTTTCAGTTGAGTAAGTTATCTCAGAAGAGGAATTACACTAGACCCAATAGAAATCCTGAAAATGTAACCTGGGTTGGCCACCATATGTAAGGGTAGGGTCCCTAGATGATGGAGTCTTGATCTGAGCCAGGAGAAGTTATTGAATGAAGAGAATAGACCTCTACTACTGTCTGCCTGGAACACGACAAACCTCTGAGCTAAACTCATCAGGAAGTTCAATAGGAGAGGCTTCTGTCAATCCTAGATTAAGGGTTATTGGCTTTGTTGAAAGATAGTAGAATTCTAGTTAAAAAGAGTACTGCAATACTCCCAGATAGGGAAAAAAAAAAGCCCAGTAATATTCCACTTGAAGAGTGCACAGCACCACCCAGTCAAGAGAGTGGCTTAAAGTGGAAGACTGCCGTTGTTCTTTGGAAAGGCCACCAGCCTGGGGAGAGAGATGGCATCAAAACCCATTTTAGTTGAGGCTGGAGGTGGGCCCTGGGCAGGTGAGAAAGCAAGCTGTGGAACTGAAGATCTCCCAAGTGGGAAGAGAGGACCTCCATCCTCTCTTCTTACTCCCCCCCCCAAATGGGCTGAAGTGAAGGACTCAGGGGAAGTCTAGACACCAAGGTGGCCAGGGGAGCCAATGCCTGGTGAAGATATGCCATTCCCTCTACTTCTCCTTCCACCTCTTCCCACCAGTCCCACTAATCGGAGGTGGGACGTTTTCACCTGGTGAACGAATTTGAGATCACAGACCTTCTGAAGCCAAGGGTAGCATGGCCTAGAACCCCAAACCTGGAAGTTCAGACTGACATGGAACGTCAAGGATTCCAGAGTGTGCCAGAACCGGTCCCCAGACATCGGTCGGACGGTTCCAAGAAAGTGACAGAAAAGAAAGGATAAAAGGACACAAAAGACATAAAAAAGGTAGGAGAAGGGGGGGCCTTCGGGACAACCCGGGTCAAGGGGCATTGTGGGAATGAGCAGTGGTGGGTATTACTGGTACGAGTGCGGATGGGGTCCACGGTGGGGGCGGGGAGGAACAGCAGCAGCAAAGAAGCAGGGGCAGAAGCCTTGGGTCCCAATAATGGCCTCGGGTGGTAGACCTTACCTGGCATAGCCTCCTTTCCACTTTCCTGGGAACTGGAAAATGACTATTTGAAGAAAACAAAAGTTTTATCTCTGTCTGGAAATTGAAGTTGAATTTTGTTATTATTATTTTTAATTAAAAAAACTGAAAAGGAGAGAGAATGAAGGAATTGTCTTTCTTGGGTGGGTGGAGGTGGGGGTGGGCCGCTGGGAAGGAGCGGTCTGGAATGAAGTGCTCTCTGTCTGAAGGAGAGGAAAGCGTTACTTATCCTGGGTTCCCACACTTCTGAGTCACTGTCCTAAATCGCCATCTATGGGCAGAGGATAGGGAGGTAGCCAGCTGCGTGATCGGCGAGCTCCCTCTGCTTACTCAGGCTCTTCCCTCTGCCCTACCACCTAGGCTGGCTCCCAGAATAAAGGAGAGAAAATGGCAACAGTTTCCACGAGAGCATCACCTTTGGGTCAGTCGGTTGTTCCGACCGGCAGATCACCGGGTACTGCAGTCTCCCAGAAATGGATGTTCCTAGCTAGCCGCATGATTTCAGAAAAGCCAGTGAGTGAAGAGACAAAAGTCTAGTCGAGGGACTAGAAGAGAAAGATACAGGAGGAAAAGGAGTAGACACCACACCACACCGCACCACCTCACCCCACACCGCAACCTCCCACCCCGGTAGCTAGGGGAATAACCACTTCCACCCGGGTGGCCCTACTCCGTATCTCCCAGGCTGTGGCAGAGGCCCTAGAGGCTAAACAGCCTCCAGGAACGCGGGTGGAGGTTCTCTGGAAATCACGGTGGGCTCTTTTCAAAGGCCTTTGAATTGATTCACTTGCTAAAATAGACAGGCAGGAATGGCCTTCTGGGACCCACGAGCACATTCCCCACTCTGAGTGGTCCCGAGGGTATGGAAGACTGGCATCACTAGAGAAAGAACTCATGGGGGGCTAAATGCAAATGGAAGCACATCCTTCCTTCCTTCCTTCCTTCCTTCTCCCCTCCCCTCCCCTCCCCTCCCCTCCTCTCCCCTCCCCTTCCCTTGCCTTCCCTTTCCCTTTCCCTTTCCCTTTCCCTTTCCCTTTCCCTTTCCCTTTCCCTTTCCTTTCCCTTCCCTTCCCTTCCCTTCCCTTCCCTTCCCTTCCCTTCCCTTCCCTTCCCTTCCCTTCCCTAATACAGAACCCAGAGATCTGCTGGAATCAGGGCCAAAGATACAACCCACGGGCCGCTAATGGAGGATGGCATTCGGTTTCTACAAAACGGAGAAAGCAAGGAATGGTTTGGCGTCGAGTGGAAAGGAATGAAGCCACAGGATCGGCCATCTGTGTTGGGAAACCCATGACCGTCACGTTAGGGCTGTCGTTCCTGCCTAATTCAAGGAACCCTTTCCCTTTTGGAGAATGTTGGGGGCGGGGGGACCTGTGGAGAACCAAGGGAGCGAGGGAGGCTGTTCGTCCTATGGGTAATGGGGGAGAATCTATGCCCCAGGTCGGTCGCTGACCCCCCACCCCCCACTCCTCCTCGTCCTCATCCTCGTCCTCGTCCTCGTCCTCCTCCCTCCTCCCTCCTCCTCCGTTGGTAGGAGAGGTGTGCTGTCTGTTACCCAGGGTGCGGGGGGGCTCAGTTACGGTTTGGAAAACTTCGTTTGGTGTCTACGCCTCACTCCTGGCAAAAAGGAGGCAAAACGGCAACAGAGAGCCTTCACTCGAATGCGCTTGCACGCAGGCGCAGAGTTCGAGCTGGAGAGCGCCTGGCTGAACTGCTGAGCGCAGAGTAGCAGCACTGTTGTGCCAAGAGGGGATAGACGCGGTGTCCGGCAGTCAGGAGCTCAAGGGATGGTGGAGTCTGGCCGGTTGACTAGGGGTGAGGTGTCGCGGTTCTGCCTTTTATCCTCCTCCTTCCAGTCCCGTCTTCCCCCCTCCCCTCCTCGCTTTTCTAGCTAGGGGGAGAGGGCCATCTCCGGGTTGCCGGGAAAAAGCCGGATTAATTTTTTTAAAAAACGCAAAACAACTATTCCTGAGTATAAAGTATAAAGTTCACCACAGGAGTTCACGGGGTCGTTTGGAGCTCCCCCTCCCCCCCATTGGGGCAGGGTGGGGAGGCGGGCGGCAAAAGCTCGGAAATCCCTGAAGGCCGGGTGGTGCTGGTGCTTGTTGTGGTGCTGGTGGTGGTGATGCTGGTGTTGGAAGGAAAGTGGTGCTTCTGGTCCCTGAACACTACAGATTCACATTTTTAAAAACCCAGTGGAGGCGGGATGGGGTGGGGATTGGGGATTGGGGATGGGGTTGAAGTTACTCTGAGCGAGCCTCCCCCCCCCCCCCAGTTCGCGGAAAATGAAGATCAAGTTCGCAGTTATGTTTAAAATAATATTTTTAAATGGGGGGCAGAAGGGGAGAGAGGGGAGGGAAGAGAAGAGAGAAAGGGAGGGGAAGGGGGAAGAGCCGGAACAAGGAAGGTGCGGGCTACGTGCCAGAGGAGGGGAAGGAATGAGGCTCCCTAGTGTGCTCCAGAGGGGAAAAAACGATTCTTTTTGATCTTGTGCAGCCTATTTTGCTAAACGTCGAGAATTTCAGCACGAATTTCCTGGGTCGGAGTCAAAGGGGATGGTCTTGGTGAACAGCAGGCAGAAGCTCCTTCCATATATATATATATAGATAGATAGATAGATAGATAGATAGATAGATAGATAGATAGATATAGATACAGATATAGATATAGATATACACACACGCACATATATATGGAAGACAAGGTAGAGAATCGCGAGGTTTTTATTTTGATTTCAGTTCCAAATTCTGTCCCCCCCACATCCATCCATCCATCCATGACGGCTGGTCTCATTCTCTTTCCATTCAATGTTCTTCTCCCCACGTCTGTCATAGCTAAGTTGAGTCCAAATATATGGTTCATCTCTCTCTTTTTCCTCTTTATTTTAGAGTGGGTGACATGGGTGTCAGATGAACTCCCGACTTTGATTTTTCTCCTCAGTACTTCAGCCACAGATTAGAGATTAAAGCATTTTCCGCTCTTCCCCCTCACTTTACCCCTCTCCCCGCCTTCCTCTTGTCCCCACCCCACCCCTTTCTTTGTCTTTTTCTTAGGTTCCTTCCAGCCAGAGAGCAGTTTGGCTATGGGGAGAATGGCATCAGGTGTCTCTCCTGAGGATTGTAGAAAGAAAAGAAAGAAAGATCAAGCAAAAAGGTTTGTATGCCTACAGGGGCACGAACTCTGTGTGTGTGGGGGCGAACAGTGCCCACGCACACTGACACAGTGTAAAGTGGGTGCTTGGATGTAGGGGGCTCACTTTTTTTCTTACAGGGTCTGTCTAGTAGGAGGCTTTCAAGAATGAGAGGTCTGCAGAAGTCTTCCTGAATAGAGCAGAGGAGAATCCTGGAATAATTGACCCTACGAACAACAAAACTAACAGAAACCATATAATTATCTCAATAGATGCAGAAAAAACTCTTGACAAAATACAACACCCATTCTTATTAAAAACATTAGAGAGCATAGGAATAAATGGAGTCTTCCTTAAAATGATAAGTAGTATACATCTAAAACCATCAGCAACCATCATATGTAATGGGGATAAGCTAGAAGCATTTCCAGTAAGATTGGGGGTGAAACAAGGATGACCATTATCACCCCTGTTATTCAATATTACACTAGAAATGTTAGCTTTAGCAATAAGAAAAGAACAAGAAATTGAAAGAATTAGAATAGGCAAAGAAACAATGCTATCACTCCTTGAAGATGATATGATGGTATACTTAGAGAATCCTGGAGAATCAAATAAGAAATTACTTGAAATAATAAACAAATTTAGCCAAGATGCAGGATATAAAGTAAACATACATCAATCATTGGCATTTCTAACTATTTCTATTACTAACAAAGTCCAACAGCAAGAGATAGAAAGAGAAATAAAGTTACTGTAGACATTATAAAATATTTGTGAGTCTACTTGCGAAAGCAAACCCAGGAACTATATGAACACAATTACAAACCACTTTTCACACAAATAAAGTTATATCTAAATTAATTGGAAAAATATCAGTTGCTCATAGGTATACTGAGCTAATATAATAAAAATGACTATTCTACCCAAATTAAATTACTTCTTCAATGCCATACCAATCAAACTACCAAAAAATATTTTATAGAGCTAGAAAAAGCAGTAACAAAATTCATCTGGAAAAACAAAAGGTCCAGAATATCAAGGCAATTTGTATGAAGCCAAAAAGGCTTGATCAAATAAAATCTTGACAGCTGGCTCTAAAGGAAATCCTTTGAGATGCAGCCTTTGAAGCTGGCTCCTGGATTTTCCTTTGTGATGTGGTTGCAAAAGAAGTTACCTGAGTTCTGAGATCTAAGGTTCTGCCCTGCACTAAGATTCTAGCCAAAAGGTGTTAAATCCTTATTAGATTAGAGACATTCTGTTACATCCAGAATATTGATACATTACCTAAATCTCCTGTACTAATAGTGATAAGAAAACTAGAGTTACATTTTTCTTTTATCTCATTGCTCTATAAAAACCTTGTCCAAAGAATCAATAAATGGAGTTCTATCTTGAACTACCCACATGGCCTGGTTCATTCTCTATCATGTCTCCAATCATGCTCAGTGCTGGACATTAAGCGGCTTGCGGCAAATGGTGCCCACACAGGGCACATAGGAACATGAAAGGAAGGTCCGAAGTGGAGATGGTCCTTGCATGCAGAAAGAGCTCTGCAAGTCACAAGTATATAGGGTAAGGGAACTTTTTTCAGTCAATCTTTTCTTAGTCATTCTATTCCTCCAGGCTGATATAGGGATTTTTAAACTTTCTACCACCATGAGTCAAATGCATGGGGTACAGTTCAAAGATCAGGAACAATATCCTCAAGTATTAAAGAAAGTAGTGAAAGAAAGGGGGTTTGCTATTATGAGGAACAGTTAGAAGAGTTTTTAGTGTGTGTGGAACATTGTTGCCCCTGGTTTCCAAAGGATGGTGCAGTAAAATGGGAAACAGAAGGAAAACAAATGAGTGAGAAACTAATAGAGGAAGGAACTCAGCATTTCCCCATTTCTGCCTTTTTTCTATGGAATATATTAAAGATATGTTTAACATTAGAAATGAAAATGCCAAAGGTGGCGCAAACAATTAAGTGTAATTTGACTGTCTTTACACAGTATTTATAATATGATGGTAATAGTAAGTCAAAGAGTATACAAGAAGTATCAGGATAGAATTAGAAAAAATAAATTATTTGCATGAAAAATGTGATCAGAAGTTTTAAAGTTTAAAAAATCTCCTTCCCCCCAATCCAACTCTGGCCAAGTTTGATTGAGGGGAAAACCATTAAAAAAATAAAAATAAAAAGGGATTTTTTTCCCCCTTTAGATCAAAGAGGCAGACTAACAAGCATTTAACCATTTTTCTGCCTCACCTAAAAGAGAAAAAGTTTTGTGTATCAGGATGCAACCGAAAGTTAATTTCATTCTGGTTATTTTTGGAATTGTGAAAAGCGAAAAGTGTCATGCTAAAGATAAGTCATAAGTTATTATACTATTTGGCACTAAGGCAAATTGAGTACATACAAAGATCTGAAAAAGAAACCCTTCAGAGGTAAAGGTTTCAACTTTCTAGTACAGGAAAGAGACACTGTGCCACTGGATCTTTATCCAGAGTATTCACACCTGTAACTGGCAAGTTAAAAGCTTTTGCTTTCAAAGGAAAATTTTAAGGAATAAACATCACTGAAGTTTACTGAAGCACAAATTAAATTAGCTGAAAACATTTTATAAAATTTTGTTAAAGTCTCTCATCCCAGATCAGATTAAAAGAGAGAGTGCTGAAGAATAATAAGGAAATTTAAGTTACCCTCCTCAATCTGGCTAAAGGGAGGAAGCATAATAAATTACATCAAGGGCTCCACTGACAACAGCCCTGGGGCAAACATGCAGATCACACTTCTAGGCAAGCAGATGAAGCTCTCCTTTTCTAACCCATGAATCCAGAATTCAGACTCTGCAGCTGTGAGGAGAGGAGAGGAGTAAAACCTCTGCACTTGATAAGCCTAAATTCTCTATAAGTAATTTTGCATGTGATGATTTGTAAATACAATTAATATCATAATGTCATTGTGTTATTAAGGTCTTCATAAATTGTAGTACAATTCTATTATATAGAAAAAATTGAATAATCCTTATTAGCCAGAAATAGTGTTAGATAAAACAAATTTTTAATCTGATTTTTATTGAAACTAAAACGATAGAGGAAAAAATTTGTGTAAAAACAGTTATGTCATTTTATCAATTCTGCTAAACCCTGTCTTACAATGTTTGTATCTGCCATATAGAAAACCAGGTAGTTACACCTTTCTCTGTAGTTGAAAAAGGAGGTTACAGTTCCTCCCCTTGAGTCAAGACGGTACCTCAATACAATTGTAAACAGCCCTGCAGTTTTTTTTTCTACTAACTCCTTTCATCCCAGATCAGATTAGGAAAAGAGAGTTTGACCCTCCCCCCATCTGCAAATTCACCTTCCACCACCTGGCAAAAGGAAGGAGAAGGAAGGGGCATAAGCTACTCTGTGAGCCCTGCTGATAATGGCCCTGAGCCCCTGCTACTGAAAGCCTGAAAGTACCTCCCATGAGATAAGAATCCAGCAGTTGTCTATACTGGGTAAGACAATCCATCCTTTTATCAATAATTTTATATGATCTAGGAATACAACAAACTTCATTGTTTGTGCTACAGCTAAAACAATTTAGTTATCAGTTATGGAACTTGTAAAATTGATTATTTTAGTGTTTTTATGCTAAAACCTAAAATTGTTCATTTATTAATGTATATGGAAAAGAGGAAACTGGGTGAAAACTTTATTACATTCTTCCTGCATATATGAGATTTAGCAAAGCAGGAGCATCACTCTCAGAAGCTGGTCTATATCAATTCCTCTTATTTTGTAATAATGTCAAGATCCCTGGAAACTATCTCTATAGGCAAAATCATTAGACTGGGATAGGAACTTGTTTTAGTTATGTAGTTCTTAAATAACGAACCTAACTTCCCAAGAAGTTTCAAAAGATTAATAAGGATTTCTAACAATTGGCTTTTATACCAGGATAAGTTTAAATTTGAGAAAGAAAAATGTTAAATGAAATCCCTTATGTATTAAAGACCTAGTAGATCTTTATTGTTTATTACAGCTCCATGAGAATAAAATTAACTAAAATTAGCTCTAAGCTATGATTGGTAAAAATTGCTGTTTAAGTTAAAAATCACTTAATACTCTATTCACATATTCCTACTTTTTTCCTTCCTAGACCTAATTTTTATGATCAGACCAAGTAATCAGTAAAGGATATGAACTCTTTTGTGTTAGTTTACTGGGAAATCTAATATTATTTTTTTCACAAAAAATTAGAACATGTACAGAAATTTATACAAACTATTTAAGGCTCACCTTAAGATATTCCCATTGACTAAAGGGATTCTAAAACTAATAGCTTTTAAAAGTATGGTGATCAGCTTCCTAACTGTTTGAGATTCAATTAACATACATATATATGTGTGTATATATATATATATATATATATATATATATAGGGATTTATGTTACTTAGGGACATCTTACACCAACTTAGTTCTAATAAAGCTCAATTTTAAAAGTTTGTTTTTGCTATAAAGAAAAAGTCAGGAAAATAGAGAATGCTCACTGACCTTCAAGCAATAAATGAAAGAATGGAGACTATGGGAGCCCTTCAACTAGGTCTCCCTGCTGCCTCCATGATTTCAAAAGAATGGCCTTTGTGAATAATCAATTTAAAAGATTGTTTTAAAACTATTCCATTACATCAAGACAATTGTCAGTACTTTGCTTTTTCCCTTCCATCACAAGGGATGAAAAAAATAGCCCTCCCATGTGCCAAAAAAGTTGTTACACAGACATTACAACCTATAAGAGATCAATATCCCTGTGCATATCTTATCCATTACATGAATGACATCTTGTGTGCACATCCTTCAAAAGTAGTTTTACAACAAATACTCCAAGCCACTCAGGTTAGTCTATCTCAATATGGGTTAGTCACAGCCTCTGATAAAATTCAGTTGCAATCTCTATTCAATTACAGACAATGACAGATAAAATTATTGAGACTCAAAAAATAGAAATTCAAAGAGACAACTTGAAAACTTTAAAAAAAATTATTAGGAGATATAAATGGGGTACATTCATATCTTAAGGTTGGAACACACCAGCTTACTACTCTAAGAGGAGACCCAACCCCCAACTCTCCTTGAACTTTAAAGTTCAGACTCTCCCTTATTCAGCAACCTTATGTTAGAGCCCAAGTTGAAATACTAATCAAAGAAGACCCAGCCTGTGTATCGAGGACCTTTAGCCAATACAAATACCCTTTTTTACGATTTATTTCCAATCAACAATGGGCCATTCCACAATTAACATCCTCTTCTTCTCTTTTAAAAACAGACAGCACTTTAACTGATGCTACAGATAAACATGTTGCTACATATTTTGTTCCACCTAAAACTAAAAGAGTTGTTTCTACTCCTTTTTCATCTACCCAAAAGAATGAAATGTTCACTATTGTATGTCTTTTAAAGGAACAGCCTCAACCTCTTAACGTTTTTACGGACAGTAAATATTGTTTTCATACCGTAAAGAACATCAAGACCGCAAATATCAGGCATTCCAATAATCAAGAGTTATATCAATTATTTTTACAGTTGCAACAAGTGATAAGAAATAGAAAAAATCCTTTTTATATTTCTCATGTTTACTGTCATACATCTCTGCCCGGGCCCATTGGACAAGGAAGTGTTAGAGCTGATAAATTAACAATACAAACTTACCTGGCATTTCTTCCTTTATCTCTGCATTTGACCAAAAAAAGCACATGATTTATTTCATCAAAATGCAAGAATGTTAGTTAAGCATTTTCATATTACTTGAGAACAAGCCAGGCAAATAGTTAAATCATGCACAAAATGCCTTCCTCTCATAACTTCCCCCTCTTCCACCACTATGAATCCTAGAAGTTTAAAACCTAATAGTTTTTGGAAAATGGATGTTACTCATTATCCTGCCTTTAAAAAATTACAATATATCTGTTTTGGTAACTTTGAAGGCTGGATAATCTTTGCTGTTTAAAACTAAATATGAATTGAGAAAATCAACTACCAAATATTTACAATCATAAGAATTTGAACATACTGATATTTGGAGTGAGACAAGTATTATCAAGCACAGTTTGAATTTGTGATCTAAGCAATTTGAACATGAAAGCTGAGTTTTCTTGAATCTAAAATTTAAATTTAATTTTTTGAGCCATATGTCAGCATTGTAGTTCTTTTTAGGTTGAAGGTCAACAAACTACCATAACTATGACTTAAAAACGAATTTAAGGTGAAGGAGAAATGGGAAAGAAAACTTTCAGAGTATTACTAGAAGCCTCTAATTTAATTTTTAGTGTTGCCATTTCTTCAAGAATTGACTTTTTTAGAATGATATTTTCTCCTAATATAAGATACCATGGAGAGTCCTTTCCCTGTAACATCCCTCAGAAATGAAAAGGCAACAGTCAATGACTGTATTTTTATTCAAAAAAATTTTCAAACTTAAAATTTTTTAAACTGTTTCTACTTTTTTCTAACTGTAGAACCTCCAATTCATTTAACTTAATAAGGCTACATTGTATGGACAGAGCAAAATTATTGTCCTTCAGTTTTATATGATTACACCTGTAGCTACACTTCAGTAAGGAAAAGCATTGTTTTTCACTCCATTTCTGTTGTTTTTCACTCTTAGATACCTCTAAAGAAATAAAAACTGATAATGCCCCTGCCTACACTGACAAATCATTTCAATCCTTTTGTGAAACCTATTTCCAAAAATAAAAAAGGGGGACTTGGACCAATACACCACAAAGGCAATTAGCTACTGCCTTATACACCTTAAAATTTTTAAGCATCACTAAAAATGGGTATACACCAGCAGGAAAACAATTTGAAAAAGTACATATTCCCAAATAAAGAAATGGAAAAGACCTGCCCCTTAATTATGTAGAGGCAAGGTTGTGCTTATGTTTTTAGATGCTGATGAACTACCACTGCAGATGCCAACATGGAATGCCCAAGCCTGTTCCATGGCTCACCTTCCAGATGTAGAAATTGAGAAGAGGATCAGGGGATTCCTCACAGAAGGACAACCCAAAAGGAACTGGCTTGGTGTCCCACCTTTTCACAGGATGATGGTGACCTCTAATGGAACAATACTTGTTTAGCTATCCCCTTAAACAATGGCAGACTTTGGAGGAGCCTGCACTTCAAGTATTATCTGATTCTGTAACAAGAAGTGATTTTTGGACTTTTTAATCATGGGACTAATTGCCATAATCTTCCTCTTAATATCAGCAACCTTGTCTTCTACTTCTTTGCTAAGTGGAATACAAACTGCTCAATTTGTGAAATGGATTGGCAAAGAATGTTAGCTTGAGAATCTATAGATAAGACATAATGTATAAAATCAGTTTGTTATTTGGAATAGTTAGTCATGTATCTCTGGACTAGTTAGAAAAGAGTCCTTCTCTAATGCAATTATGGATATACCTATCTATGTATGACTGTTATGTATGGACTGTTAATTGCATTGATTTTACTCTTGCTCAATGTATATCTAGTGTAGATTCTGTTGTAGTAATTGTTGAACAACCTTCATTTGCTTTTTTCCAATTAATTTCACTTGTGTCGGTATCAAACATCAGGGGGATGTGCATTACGTCAAATTTCTGATTTCTTAACAAAAGGGAGGGGAAAAGGTCTGTCAGATTTCTCGTTACTAAATTCACTGCCCTAATATTGTTGATGATTCCAACCACTGTCTGCAATTCCTCTACAAAGATTGATCCAAACTACACAAGAGGTTAATGAATTATCAAAAAAATGTTTCTGTAGCCTTTAAGACACAACATGATATAGATAAGGATCTTTTGTATAAGATCAGTTTATTGCAATAATTAGTATTGTACTTAGGTGATGAGTTAAAAGCATCAAAAACTCCATTGTTACTTAGATGTGATTATAAATATACACATATTTGTATAACCCCTTTACCATATATTAGTTCTGATTCTAATGTTTTTGGGGGATAAGATGCACGCCCAACTTCTTGGTGCTTGGCATAATTCCAATATCACCATGGAAATAAAAACTTTCCATCAGATTATTGAAGATATTGAATATAGTGAGATCCCTGGGATTGACACAGGAGTTGCAAAAATAATTATTGATACATTGAAAAAAATCTCTCTATTTCAGAATATATTACCTCTTAGTATGCATTTACTTCCTATATTACTCATTATAATAATGTATATTTTGACCATGTAATGTCTCATAATATTCAGGCTTTAGGCATTGAATTACATGCTTTTAAACTTCGACCAAAAAATGGGGAATATATAGGAAGCCAAAAAGGTTTGATCCAGGATTCAGATAAAATCTTGATAGCTGACTCTAAAGGAAATCCTTTGAGATGCAGTCTTTGAAGCTGGCTCCTGGATTTTCCTTTGTGATGCAGTTGCAAAAGATGTTACCTGAGTTCTGAGAGCAGGCTCTGTCCTGCACTAAGATTCTAGCCAAAAGGTGTTAAATCCTTATTAGATTAGAGACATTCTGTTACATCCAGAATATTGATACATCACCTAAATCTCCTGTACTAATAGTGAGCAGAAAACTAGAGTTACATTTTCTTTTGTCTCATTGCTCTATAAAAACCTTGTCCAAAGAATCAATAAATGGAGTTCTATCTTGAACTACCCACATGGCCTGGTTCATTCTCTATCATGTCTCCAATTATGCTTAGGGCTGGACTTTAAGCGGCTTGTGGCAGGAGTTAATGAAAAGAAATACAAGGGAAGGTGGCCTAGACGTACCAAATCTCAAATTGTATTATAAAGCAGCAATCATCAAAACTATTTGAGAATGGCTAAGAAATAGGGTGGTAGATCAGTGGAATAGGTAAGGTATGCAAGACAGTAGTCAATGACTATAATAATCTTCTCTTTGATAAATCCAAAACTCCAGTTTCTGGAATAAATACTCAGAATTCAACAAAAACTACTGGGAAAACTGGAATATAGTATGGCAGAAACTAGTTATAGACCAACATCTTACACCTTATACCGAGATAAAGTCAAAATGGGTACATGATTTAGATACAAAAACTGATACTATAAGCAAACTAGGAGAGCAAGGAATAGTTTACCTGTCAGATCTATGGAGAAGGGAAGAATTTATGACTAAACAAGAGATAGAGAACATTATGAAATGCAAAATGGATGATTTTGATTACATTAAATTGAAAAGCTTTTGCACAAACAAAACCAATGCAACCAAGATTAGAAGGAAAGCAGAAAGCTAGGAAACATTTTTATAGCCAGTTACCTCTGATAAAGCCCTCCTTTAAAAAATATATAGAGTCAAATTTATAAGAACACAAATCATTTCCCAATTGATAAATGGTCAAAGGATATGAACACAGTTTTCAGAGGAAGAAATTAAAACTATTTATAGTAGTGCTATTATTATACCCATTTTACAGATGAGGGAAGTTAAGTGATTTGTCCAGGTCACACAACTACAAAGTATATGAGACAAGATTCTAACTCAGGTTTTTCTGTTTCTAACCCCAATGCTCTATCTACAATGCCACTTAGTTGTAAGAGGTGAAGTATTTTAAATGAAATACAAAAACATGTCTATTCCTTCTTATCTTTTTAGAGAGTGTGAAGGAGTTTCCACAAAGAAATTAGAGGGTCAGTTTATCACTGACTAGCAGAAGATTGATTGTGCCACTTGGAGCCTCTACAAGCTGAGGTTGTCAGCTCTGGACCATTCAAGCAGGAAGTAACTTTGTGGATATATGCCCTGATTATATATGAGAGGGAACTAGAGCAAGGGTAGGGGAAGGAGGTTGAGAGAAAGTGTGGTATGGTGGATATAGTACCTGCCTAAAAGTTGAAAGTCCTGTCCAATCTTGCTTCTAACACATAGTAGCTGCGTAATCCTGGGCAAGTTCCTTCACCTTTTAATGCTTAAAGCAAATCTTTAAACCCATATATTGTAGAGAAGGTACTTTGATAGATGGGGTTTCCTCATCTGGGAGTTCCCTAAGCCAATGAAATCACAGGTTCAATCCCTATCCTTTATGTTATCTCCCTTCTACCTCTCCACACCTACCATGTTGTCTTACAAAAGAGCTACCCAGTATGAGATTTTTCATTAAGCAGAGAAAGAAAGAGGAAAGGAGTTGGGACAGGAAGTAACTTCATGATCACTAGATCATGACCTCTAGAATTATCCCTGACAATTGGAAGTTGAGTTGCATGGAAAATCAGGGCCAGGGAGTGGACTAAGTAATCTTGCGAGCAGACACATTGTGCCTAGGAGTGGAGAGCAGCATGAGGACAATAGGAAAAGAAAAAGGACACTGCAGTGGTGGAGGTTTGAGCTGCCTTGGTCATACTTATATTACCTATACATGTGTGTAGCTACCAATGTGCTCTATGTGTGTACCTCCACTTCCTATTGATACTGTGTATATTTATGGAGAGTGTGCCCCAAGTTAATGGGGGAAATGTTTTGTGTCACTTCAGCAAATATCTTTGCTTTGAGCTAACAATGTCTACTGCCTGACTATTAAGGTAATATTTGGTAAGGGCTCATAAACTATAGTTGTAAGAGTTCAGACTCACAAAATATATTTTAACCTAGAATAGTAGTCATACCACTGGGAACTCAAGCTGATTCAATGAGTGACAAGTTAAGGATGTAGTTCCAGAGTGAGTACTACATAATGCAAATAAGTTTTAATGTTATTGCAGTCTGTTGTATGATGATGAGTGAGACAAAAGACAGATAAAGTCATAACAAAGAATCAGAATATTCTGAAGTTATTTTCTCATCAGCTTCAATAATAGTTGACTTGAAAAAAATTTGGAGATGATTGATTACCTGGACACTTATAAATTTCACTCAAGTGTGGCATTCCATACAAGTAAGATGAGGAAAATTCCCATGAGGTTAACCCTTTGGGGAGATTTTCTAGTGACTGAAATTTTCAGGGACAGAAACTAGTATGTGTTTTACACACAGCAAAAGTTCAATCTTAGAAAGACAGCATGGGGACATAGAGAATTGGTCTCAAGAGTCAGAGATCTGAGTTTAAGTTTCACCTTTGACACATATTGACAAGGCAAGATACTTAAGGTTTCAAGATCTCAAATCATAAGTTACAAAACAGTTGTCCATCTGCATTGATAAAGGGAATTTCTTTCTCAGAAATTCTCTATAATGACAAAATTACTGGTCTGTCCTTTCCCTCCCCCCCTCCCCAAACACTCAATAAATGCTTTTATGCCTCCCTTCTCCTCCTGGGCTCCTGCAGACCAAGTTCAATCTTGGGAGAGCCTGAGTCCAAAGGAGAGGATTAGGTTTTTCTATCATTCTCTGACTGGTGATGTCCTCAACAAAGAGGAATTCCAGATAAAGGCCCTTAAAACACATATAGGTCATATCTAGGAATTCTCCTAGGGATTAGCAAAGCCCTTATAGAAAACATATCCAATGTACAAAGTAGATATTAGGTATAAGACACCTATGTATTTCCTCCACCATGAAACAATACTTCAAAAACAAAAGATTCATAAACACACATTAGCCAATACCTAAAGAAGGGGTGGGGAAACCTGCAGCCTCAAGGCCACGTGAGTCCCTCTAGGTCCTCAAATGTGGTCCTATTCAGTCAAAGGGCTCCACTTGAGGACCTAGAGGGTCTTGTGTGGCCTTGAGGCTGCAGGTTCCCCAGCCCTGAAAGCATAAAACAATAATTTATCATATCCTCATGAGAGGTAAAAATTACTTTGTGGGACTGATGAACAGACATTTCACATTCGTACTAGGATATACAATAAGAAATTCATAAAGTTCAGATCTTCTGGCCAGGTAGACAGTCCACTTAGGTTCAAAGTGATTCTGGAAGTAATCAAGGGGATTCTGGAAGTAGTCATCTCCATATCAGGTGGTGTTGTGAAATTGTAATTATAAGTGGATTCCATCTTGTGCACCAAATTGATTATTGTCCTCTATTTTGTGCTAAGTTTCTTGAAAATCATATGCATTCTGGTAATCTAGAGGAAACAAACCATGCCCACCACAAGATTGAGACAGAAGGTTTGAGGGCAGAATATTCTGGGCAAACTATAAAGTTCTAACCACAAGATTCCTTGTTCCAACCACAACTTCCTTAGGCAACTTCTTTGTTCCAACCTGAGTTTCTCTGTTCTGATTAATCAGTCAATCAGAAAGAAGCAATACCTATGTTGACCAAGATTATGTAAACTTGCTATATTCCTTATTAATGACTATAAAGATGCTGTATTAGCCCCCCCCCCCCCCCCCCCCGTGAGGGTCCTTGGCTATTGAGGAGCCTTGGATCCCATTTAATGGCAATTACTAGCTTTGTTAATAAGCTGATATGCTTGGAACTTTGTTGTCTCAGTTTATCTTTATCACAGATTTTAATTGGGACACTGGCCCCTGAGATAATCCTTTCCAAGGAACCCCCAGAACACCAGTTAGATTTTTCACCAAGGGACCTTTCAAAGGAAGACTACCCTGGAGGCTGGACTCCCCTGTCAACCTCAATCCTTCATCTGAAGTAAGGAAAGCCCTTAAATGAGAGAATCTCACCAGCAGGAAGTGAGATTCTTGTTATAGGTAGAACAACATTTTCAACTTAAAGAAAAATCTCCATGACAGCTAGAGCAAAAGGCCTCTTGCAAAAGGAAGTAGAAAATTTATCTCTCTAGCATACAAGAAAAACCCTATTGCAGGCAGAAGGATCTCTTTTACAAGTAGGAAAATTCCTGAGGCATATTGAAGAAATTAATAGTTATGAGTATAACTTTATTATAACAAAGACGGTCATCTAGTCAGGAAATGCTTTTTTTAAAAAAAAGGAGAAGATGCAGAGTAAAAAAAATAGGAATCCTAGAGTGACCCAAGGAAAATTTATTCAAAACTGTGCACGTTGCTTTTTATTGTTGTTGTTTTTATTAAACCTAGAAGGAAAAATTTTGCCAGCAAGTTTATCTATGTGTCTGTCTTATCATATTGTCTGTGTTTTGTGCTAACTTCTTCCTGTGGCCTAATCAGTCAAAGTACTGGAGGTGCTGGGATCCTGAAATACAAGGGCAAAGGACGCAGGTCTTGCCTCAAATGAATTTGACTCAAGCTTTCTTTCAGTCAGAGACAAGGTTTATTAAAATACTGAGTGGAGTGGATGAGATTCTAAGAATCCACACAATTGTGACACTTGTGAGCCAGACTGAATCTGAGCACTTTAACAGAGGTAAGATGGATATTTTACACAGAAGACTTTGGAAACAGAGAAGGGGTCTAGAGTGGGAAATGGCCTAGAGTGGGAAATGGCCATCCAGACCAGGAAGAAGGGCTGGGCTAGGTTAGAGGTAACAGAGAATTAGAGGTTTGGGTGTGGGGCTACAATGAAAGGTCAGCTGAAAGGATT
Source organism: Pseudochirops cupreus (assembly GCA_028627135.1). NCBI lineage: Eukaryota > Metazoa > Chordata > Mammalia > Diprotodontia > Pseudocheiridae > Pseudochirops > Pseudochirops cupreus. Next base: position 146,323,381 of record CM053583.1, read on the forward strand.
ACTGGGATGGGTCTCAGAGACTTGGCCTTGTGGGAAAGTTTAAGGAGAGTTTCCAGGGTCCATAGCCCATCAAAAGTAAGAAGAGTGAATTTTTTTTTTTTAGAAACTTTTAAATAAAGCCTTTAAAAAAGGAAAGTCTATCTGTCTGTCTCTCTCACTCTGGCCAAGTTGGAAGGGCAGACAAGATACAACATACAAGTTTTAGTGCAAGGGAGCAAGCTGGTTTCACTGACAAAGAACTGCAGTTACCAAGTGGATGAGTTTGTGGTTTTATTTTAGAAGAAATCAAAGAGAGCAACTGAAAGTAGTATCAGTGGAGTTCCTAAGCGAAATGAGAGACTTGTTTAAACCACGGAGCAACTTAAAAAGTGAGTAAGATTTAATTTGAGATAATGTCGTATTTGCCTAAACAATTAAATACTTTGAATGATATCAAATGATTATCTGTAAATTAGAAATAGTCACTTAAAGAAATTGGAATGAACTATGCTTCTGTAAGTCTTAAAAAACCCCCAAAAGTGACAATATTGAAAGTAATTGGTTTTATTTAATAAAAACATGTTAAATTGAAAAGGAAAAAATCAGTAGAAAGAAGATAAGTTCTATAGATAATATGAGATATGATTGGGTAATAAAGACTAGAGGAAATCTGAAACAATGAAAGTAAAATAAAAGTGAGTAGTCAAAGTTGTAAAGTGAAAGATTAATTTCAAGAGAGAAGGCATTAGAAAGATTTGTGAAACTTTTAGAGAAATGCCTGTCAGAAATATCAGACAGGCAGTATTATAAAGCTATACCAAATGGGAATGATTAAAAGTAAAGTTTTAAGCTTTAAATTATTTGAGTCTATTAAAGGTTTCCTGGGGTAAAAAAATTGAAGAGAAGAATAGATGCCCCAGGGAAAAGATAAGATTTGCACTTTGTCTCCCATCTTAAAGTGTTGGAACAGGCTAGATTAGATAGGAAATTGTTTGGTTCACAGTTTGATTTTGAGCTAATTTAAAAAGTGGGCAGTGAAATTTGAAATGTTAAAGTAAATGACCCTTGAGAAAATCAAGGTCCTAAATAGTATTATTTGAGACTCAGTTTAAGTGGTCTTATTTTCAATGAGATATATGTTCTCCTACTAGGGAAATTGTAATCAAACAGAACTTGATACAAATCACATTTGCTAATTTGTAAAGGGGATAATAATAATAATAATAATAATAGCGCCCACCTCTCAGGGTTATTGAGAGGACTGTATAATTTTAAAGTGCTAAGAGTAGTGCTTGGTTTGTGTAATGGAATCAAATTGGACAAAATATTTTTTTGGTAATGCTCTGCCACTTAAAGAGTACTTTTCTAAATTGACATTGACTCCATTATCATTTAATTTTTTAAGACTGGTGTCCTCATAAAGGGAAAAACTTCAGTCTTATTACTCTGAAACTCTTGAAATTAAACTTCAAAGCCTGGCAGGTAGTAAGCACTATATAAATGTTAATGCAAGTATTCTATGTTGATCTTTTTATTGTGAAACATGACGTCAAAAAAATTTTCCTTTTTAATCTGGATGCTGTTAGATTATTGATTTAGCTATTAAATAATATGATGAAAATGTTTGGAAACTTTTAAATATCTAATGGGGTATATTTTGTGCAAAACTGGAAAATAATAATAAGAGCTTAAAGTTGGGGGACTAGAGTAGTAAAATCCTCTTATGTCTTGTCTGTAAAGTTCTTTGGGACTTTCTACTAGGGCAGGGTCATAAAATCTTATCAGCCCTGAGGTCAGCATGTTGTGAAACTCTGTACTGCTGCAGTTTGAAGAATTAGGACCTCTCCCAGATGAAGTGGGAAAATTACAAGCCCACTTAAAATAAAGAGTAGATTTTGTCTAAGATCATTCGAAAAGTCAAGAGGATGCATCTGTTAATAATTAGTCTATACAGAAGTTACATTTTTGAATCAATTATTCACTGTATGTGTGAATTAATATTTACTGTATATGTGTAAAACTCCAGAATGTAGTTATTCATATAGGAAGGATCAATAATATGTCCTTATATTTATTAAGCCATAAGAGAAATAACAATAACACAGCCATAATCTATGATTAGTGAAATTTTGCTATTTGAGGTAAAATCTCATGGGTTTGTAATTCTGAGTTTTGCTTTCAGGTACGATTGAATTGTCATGAAACTAATAGGGTTTCAAGGGGAATGCCATGTTCTGGCCACAGGGAATGCAGTCTGAGTACTGCTACACATAGATGTTTGGCATCAGGGAAAAGTTGAGGGGATGACCTTGCATAGGCAAAGGTAGGGTTCTCTTAACTCAATTTCCCTTTCCCATTCCCATTCCCATTTCCTTTCTAAACACAAAATTTTCCTACCTGGTTAATTGTGAGCCTGGCTTATACCCTATGAATATAGTAGAACTTTATTACCTGATTGATTGGCAGATATGACTTACCTGAAATCAAACAGAGCTAAGTGAGGTGCTCCCCTTGTTATGGCTTATATTAGATCAGTCTGCACCCTTGAGGGGATAGTCTTAATATGGTCATAACCATGTCCTTCTTTTTTCCTTTCATAGCAAATTTCTATAATCAGGGAAGGTAAACTGTGGAAGTTTTTGTAATACTATGTATATTAATTAATTGATTAACAATGAAACATTTTTGAGTCATTATTATAAAATGTAAGCAGGAAAGATCTAGTAAATAAGTTCATTGGACTTGGCCATCCACTTTCTCAAGTCATATAATACAAACAGAATAAAACTATACATCTTATAAAGGGAACACTGGTTAATTTTATCTAGTAGTTACAATAGCCAGATTTTGTAGAAATAATCAAAGCATAAAACATTTTAATTTTTCATCATCCATAATTTAAAGGGATAGCAAGGCCCATATTTATACCCATATTTAACTTTTGCTTGAAGCCCTATGCCTGTTATGTAAACATCTTAAAACCTGGCAAATGAATTATAAAACCTCATGTGGGCTCTTAAAGTTATTTCTGTAATATGTTCTTAGCCTTTCAGGATAATATGAGTGTGAAAATTAAGACACAGATATAAAAGTGATTATGTAAACATACACATATACACAGGCACACACACAGACTATTGTTTTTCCAAATTTTAATAAGTTCTCAAAATCGAATGAAGGATAGACATATAAAATTGCTCTTAATTAGTTCTTATAAAAACCAGATTTAGGAAGTTGTATTAAATTGGATTAAGTTTTTGTACTAGCAGATTTTAGCAGAAATTCCTAGATAATTCTGCAAGAGTTTTGGGACCAGAGAAAGAGACCCCCTTGGAGAAAAGATACATTTAAAGCTGCCCTGAGAATGGGATTTCTTCCAGAATATCTAAAGGAAGTTGTTTCCAGGAATCAGATGACTACAGGGAATCTCTGAGACTCAAGATATAAAAGTGCTAATTAAAATAACATTGAAACTAAGTGAGATCTGGCCTCAGACACTTAACACACACACACATACACACACACACACACACACACACACACACACACACATACACACACACACACACACACACACACACACACACACACACACAAAGTAGCCGTGTGGCGTTGGGCAAGTCATTTAACCCCAATTGCCCTCCAAAAACCAAAAAAAAAAAAAAAAAAAAGAAAGAAACTAAGTGGGGAATTGATTTAATGTTAGTTGATTCATGATTAATTGATGATTGACATGAATTGAAGTCATATTATGTCAAGTCTCCTTGTATTCTAAATGCAGCTAATCTGTAACTTGTACCTATAAAATCTTAATAAAAATATGGGGAACCCAATTTAAAATCAACACACAAAGTCTTTTCCAACTTCCAGATAAAACAATTAACTCCTATACGTCTATGTTACAGTAATTATTTGTTTGTGATATATTATAAGGTTTAGTGTAAATGTGATTTTTTAATTTTTTATTTGAGATACTTCACCATGTCAGAATAATTTTTAACAAGTACATTTTCCATATCTTAATTAAATGCTAAGATCAACCTCATTCAAGTAGAGAGGAAATGAACATTGATCAAATCTAAGGAAAATTTAACAGACCCTGCTAACTTAGAATTTATAGCAATCATCATTTAAAAGTCAAGATTGCCACCAGTCTGACCACCTATCCTTCCTTAAATGAATTCTGTCAAACTTTAAACCAAATAGACAATAAGGATTTGGGTTGCTTTAATGACCGACTTTTGATACCTTAACTCAATTTTTCTGCTTTTATAACTCTGTTTTCACTACTATGAGAATGTTTTTTATTTTATTAATCAATTATTTTTTATTTATTGTTATTAATTTTTTATGTGTAGAGGACCACAGGCCAGTGGGACTCTGACTCTGAGGGCTGAATAAGCCCTCTCAGCTAAAGACCCTGCTACCATGCCTGGATTGGTTCCCCACCCCCCAGAAGGGCTTACAAGCATGAGGGTGACCTCCCGGTGAGAAGCACGGTATGCACTAATGGCTTGGGAACAGGGATGCTCACAGTGTTCTCAGGGGGAAATACCATACTGTTGCCACATAGTACTGACTAGATAATTAGAAGCCTGGGCTCATGCCATCCTTTTCTAGGGAGGTTTGAAACATCCTGCCCGGTACTCGCACCCTGATAACAAGGATAGAGTACATAGCCATCACATATGAGGTGAACGGAAACTAGGGCAATGGTGTAATCCCAAAGATAGTGGCTTAAGATGACTATGCAGTTTTGCACTATATATACTGGACTCTTAGCTGAATAAAATTGGCTCTGTTTACCATCCTCAGAGTCCTGTCTCATTCATGATCATTGAAATCTCTGGGGAAGTAACTCTTTCAAGTATCTATTTTTCACCTAACATTTCCTTCTCAGTCCTGCTGCATCAATTATGCCTCATAATTATGCCCCATACTGGGACCTCTCTCCTGGATTTCTCGGCTATTCTCATGGTTCTCAGAAGGAGGCATATTGACTATCATAATCAAAAGGATCATTTTTATTCTCATAATTGTTTTTTCTGTATTCAATAAATGTATTCAATGTTCTATTATCTGTAGTACCAAAGCTTGCTCAAATTTTACTTTTAGGAATCTTATATTAGTTCAAGACCTGGGTCCAAAACATGATAATGTCTTAGAATCAGTTTTTAGAAGATGATTCAATTTATTTTAATCTTGCTATTCTGCTTTCATAACCAACGTTTTGTTTACAATGAAGTGGTCCATAAAAGACAAGTCTTTTATGAATCAAAGAGGAGAATTACAAAATAGTAATTATAATTGAACTCTATCTTGTGAATAAAATAAATTACTATCCTCCATTTTGTGCTAAATTTCTTGTAATTTGTGTGCGTTCTGGTAAGTAAGGGGCACAAGCCAAAAAACTCCCTGTTTTCTGAATGTGCCCACCATAAATTTGAGACAGGGAGTTTGAGGATAAAGTATTCTGGGCAAACCAGAATTTTCCAGCCACAAGGTCCCTTGTTTCAACCACATCTTTCCTATGCAACTTTTCTTCAGTTTTCCTGTTCTAATAGATCATCTAATCTAACATAGGCATTCACCTATGTTGCCCAAGAGGCTACTCCAAGGCTACTAAGTAGCTTTGGATCCCACTTATTGTCAATATCTAACTTCCCTATTAAATCCATTGTGCTCAAAACTTTGTTGCCTCACCTTCTCTTTATTACTAATTTCAATTGTGACAGTGTCATTGCAGGAAGCATCATCTATTGGGTAGCTGACACTGGTTCAGGATCAGAATCAGCTTCTTAAATTCATGAGGCAACTACCAGAACTGGAAATGTCCATTTCTCACTATTGGCTGACCTGGGCTCAAAGGAAAAAAAAAAACAAAAACAAAATAGAAGAGGCAGCCAGAGACTTCAGATACAGAAAAAAAAAACACACTGAAAGTTACATATTCAGAAATCCAAATAAAAGAGCTCTTGAGTGTAAAGAATATAAACACAGTTCAGTATAATGCGAATGAAACCTTAAGATTTTCAAGTACTTCAGAAGCAGTCTAGTCCAACCTCCTCCCTGCCTTTTGGGTAGGTTTTCCAGTGACTGAGATTCTCCGGGACAGAAGCTAATCCACACTTTGCACAGAACAAATGCTCAGTCTTAGGGATAGAGTACCTGAGAAGACAGGATGGTGAAGTAGAGCAACGGTCTCAAGAGTCAGACCCAAGTTTAAATTCCATCTCTGACACAAGCGCTCGCTCGCTCTCTCTCTCTCTCTCTCTCTTTCACAAGAGACACAAGATTTTTGTGTCTCTGTCTGTCTCCCTCCCTATTCATATATCTGTGGAGTGTTTTACTTAATCTTTAATTTTGGGGAAGAGATTCCAGATCTATGGTCTCAATAGTATAGGCATTTCTTTAATCTTTAATTTCGGGGAAGAGATTCCAGATCTATGGTTTCAATAGTATAGGCATTTCTCAGTATGGAAACTCCCTTCATCAAAGCAGAGCAGTAACTCACCAATCAACAAGTATATTTTAAGGGTCTACTGTGTGTGATTTATAGTTTAAGGAGTGCTCTGGGTACACTAAAAGATTAAACAATTTGCCCAGAATTGCATAGCTATATGGCAGAGGCAAGACTCAAACCCAAGTCTCTCTGACTACAACTAATTCTCCCAATCCCTCCACCTTTTTAATACAGGAGAGACCCTGTTATAATATTGCTTGTTCCATGGAGAGAGATATATTTAGCCAAATCATGTTACCTTAAAACATGACAACTACAAATAATTCACATTTCAATGACATCGTACAGTTTACAAAACACTTTCCTCATAACCTTGTACTCTGTCATTCCTATTTTATAGCTGGAAGGGATTGAGCTTTCTAGATGTGAGTGGCTTGCTTGTAGCCTCACAACTATTAAGTGTAGGGTCTAGGACTAGATACCAGGCCTTCTGACTTCGAGTCCAGTAGTCTTTTCATTAATATGCTTCTCCTACAAAGGAGCTACTGTCAGTCCTAGCCTCTAATACTAGTAAATACAAAGAGCTTACTATCTTTTGGGTAGGCAAAAGAAAAATGAGCCTTATTCAGGATTTTCCCACTTCATGGAGTTTTCAACAGATTTTCCCAAGCCAATTCTATGTTGGGGCCGTGGTCAATGTTACCCCACATGTTACATATTCTTGAGCAGAAAAATTGTAAAAATATAAATGCTAAGATTTATTCTGATCCTTCCAATGTTTAACCAAAAACACTTACAAATATTCCTAATGGGATGGGCAGTCACGTGATATAGTGGATTGAGAACTGGTCTTTGAATCAGTCCTACCTCTAACACATACACCTGGACAAGTCACAATATGTCAATACTCCATGCAACTTTCTCATTTACCTGCAGAGCAAAGTCCATTCTGCATTGGTGGAGGTAGTTTACTTTTTGGGAATTCCATGAATTCAATTCAACTCCTCCCTTTCACCTACTAAGTAGCAGGAATGGGGACTAGGAATTAAGTGCCAGAGGAAAAGGGGACTTTTAGTTCTAACCTTTTTTGGGGGGAGAGTGGGAGGCAATTGGCATTAAGTGATTTGTCCAGGGTCACACAGCTAGAATGTGTATAAGGCCAGATTTGAATACAGGTCCTCCTGAGTCTAGTGCCTGTGTTCTATGCACTGTGCTACCTAGCTGCCCCTAGCTCTAACTTGATATAGCTTTGGTCCCTCTTCTTCAGGAACTGAAATTTCTAATACTAAGGAAATTACTTAAATTCCCTGGTACAAAAGATCCTGAGGTTGCTTGTCCTACATTTAGCTAGGAGCTGGTACATGGGTCCCTGAAGGCATTCCTTCATTTTCTGAGGGGTGAGGGCTCTTTCCAGGCCAACCAGGTATATTATAAGGTTGTATCTTAAAGTGAAGTTATCCTAAAGATTCCAGTCTGTCAGACAGGTAAGTGGAGAGTAGGAGGTGGGAATGGAGTCCTCAGCATCTAATTTTGTTTTTAAAGAACGGAACTTAGAACTAGAAGGAATCTTAGAGATCTAGTCAACTTCCTCCTTTTACAGTTGAGGAAACTGAGGTCTAGGAAGAGGGGGCTTGCCTAGACACATAAATAATAATGTAGCACCCCCTCCATGGTACTTTTCTAACTTGCACTTGTACTGGTAGATTAGCTCCCCAAAGCAGTGGCTGCTGCTGTAAGTTCTAGAATTAACCCTGTAAATGACTACATCTGTAGCTTATGAGCCCCTACCAGTGTGATTCACATTAACAATAAGCCAATAGACTTATTTAGCTCTTAGAAAGTAATTTTACCCAAATGGCATAGCAAGAACAACAGTTATAATACATCCCCCCAAAAGCCTGGAATGCCTTTTCCCACAGATACACACTGAGTTTATTGTTGTTGGGTTTTTTCTTTTGGCAGAAGTGGGAGGGGCTGTTGCAAACCATCTCTTCAGAGGGCACAATATTTCTACTGAAGAGGCTAATCTGCTGGCCTTGCTCTTCAATGGGTAGTTACAGCTTCCATCACCTTAGTGGAGCTCTGGTTTGGCTGGTTGTCACTTTTAAACTGGAATACAGTAACACTCTTTCATAAAGGGCAGAGACCTGAGGTCTTAGACTGGCAGAAATTTCTCTTCTTTGACTCTCTCAGACCTCAGTTCTGAGGTTTACCATCTCCCAAAAAGGAGATGGCAGAAGTCTTGCTTCTCCCGTTCAATAATTCTTTGTAGTTCAGAACTGAGTTTCCTCAGTAAAGAATCCCTTTACTTTTGCTGAGCATCCAGTTAAATTTTCCATTTTCCCCGTTGGGGTCTTATGCAGATGCTTAGTTGGGAACAAAGTTACTGTCTTCTGGGTTGAGTTCATTGTCTTTGTGGGCCTTTTCATATGCAATCAAGCTATTCAAAGGCTCAGACACCTTCCAATGTGTGGAATGCTTCCTTCTCTGATTTTCACCTTTAGATTTCATTTTTCCTATTGTTGTTCCTCAGAATGTTAGACTTTTAAAAGTCTAAATGGCATACCCTTTCACAAAAATAATAAAACTTTATATTTACCTAATACTTTTAAGGTTAACAAAGCACTTTGCATACATTATCTCATTTAATCCTTGAAAGAGTTTTTTGAGGGCAGGTCATGCTAGTATTATTAAAGTAGCATTATTTTTTTGCCCTTTTGCAGAAAAACAAATCGGTTCAAAGCAGTTAAATAGTTTTCTCATAGTTACTCAGCTAGTAGGAATGACATAGGGCAACTAGGTGGCACAATAGATAGATCTCTGGTCCTGGAATCAGGAAGACCTGAGTTCAAATTTAACCTCAAACATTTACTAGTTGTGTGACCCTGAGAAAGTCACTTAACCCTGTTTGCCTCAGTTTCCTCATCTGTAAAATGAGCTGAAGAAGGAAAGGGCAAACCACTACAGTATCTTTGTCAAGAAGACCCCAAATGGAGTCTTGAAGAATTGGACATGATTGTAATGACTGCACAACAATAATGAGGATATGACAAGCAGTATTAAACCCTGGTCTTTTTTTTTTAGTTTTTTTCTTAATAATTTTTTTATTTAGTATTTTATTCTTCCCCAGTTACATGTAAAAAAAAAATAACATTCATTTAAAAAATCTTTGAGTTCCAAATTCTCTCCCTTCCTCCCTCCCTTCCCCTCACCACTTATTGAGAAAGCAAGCAATTCAATATAGGTTATACATGTGTAGTCTTGCAAAACACTTCTGTAATAGTCATGTTGTGAAAGACTAACTTCCCTCCATCCTATCCCCCCCCCATTTATTCTATTCTCTCTTTCCTTTCACCCTGTTGCTCCTCAAAAGTGTTTTACTTCTGACTACCCCCTTCCCCAATCTGCCTTCTCATCTATCATCTCTTTTCCTATCCCTTCCCCCCTATTTCCCTGCAGGATAAGCACACCCAATTGGTGTGCTTTGAGCCAATTCTGATGAGAGTTTACAAGTTCATTCATTCATTCCCCCTTACATCTCCCCTTCCCCCCACTGTAAAAACTATTTTTTGCCTCTTTTATGTGAGATAATTTACCCCATTCTATGTCTCCTTTTCTCTTTCTCCCAGTACCTTCCTCTCTCACCCTTAATTTTATTTTTAGATATCATTCCCTCATATTCATTTCACACCTGTGCCCTCTGTCTATATATACTCCTTCTAACTACCCTAATAATGAGAAAGGTCTTATGAATTACAAATATCATCTTTCCATATAGGAATGTAAACCATTTAACTTTAACAAGTCCTTTATTATTTCTCTTTCCTGTTTTCCTTTTCATGCTTCTCTTGAGTCTTATATTTGAAAGTCAAATTTTCTATTTAGGTCTGTTTTTTTTCTCAAGAATGCTTGAAAGTCCTCTACCCCATTGAATATCCATTTTTATCCCTGAAGGATAATATTCACTTTTTCTGGATAGGTGATTCTATGCTGTAATCCTAGCTCCTCTGCCCTCTGGAATATCATATTCCAAGTCCTTCAATCTTTTAATGTAGAAGCTGATAAATCTTGTGTTATCCTGATTGTGGCTCCATGATACTTGAATTATTTCTTTCTGACAGCTTGCAATATTTTTTACTTGACCTGGGGATTCTAGAATTTGGCTATAATATTCCTGGCAGTTTTCATTTTGGTATCTTTTTCAGGAGGTGATAGGTGGACTCTTTCAACATCCATTCTACCCTATGGTTCTTGAATATCAGGGCAGTATTGATAATTTCTTGAAAGATGATGACTATGTTCTTTTTTTTTTTTTGGCGCATGGCTTTCAGGTAATACAATAATTTTAAAATTATATCTCCTGGATCTATTTTCCAGGTCAGTTGTTTTTCTAATGAGATATTTCACATTGTCTTCTGTTTTTTCATTCTTTTGGGTTTTTTATGATTTCTTGATTTCTAATAAAATCATTAGCTTCCATTTGCTCCATTCTCATTTTTAAGAAATTATTTTCTTCAGCAAGCTTTTGGACCTCCTTTTCCATTTGGCCAATTGTGCTTTTTAAGGCATTCTTCTCCTCATTGGCTTATTGGACTTCTTTTACCATTTGTCCTAGTCTGGTTTTTAAGGTGTTATTTTCTTCTCTCTTTGTGTGTGTGACTCCTTTACCAAGTTGTTGACTCTTTTTTCATGATTTTCTTGCATCACCCTCATTTCTCTCCCCAAATTTTCCTCTATTTCTCTCACTTGATTTTCAAAATTCTTTTTGAGTTCTTCCATGGCCTGAGATCAATTCATATTTTTCTTGGAGACTTTGGGTGTAGGAGCTTTGACTTTCTTGTCTTTTTCTGAATGTGCGTTTGATCTTCTTTGTCACCAAAGTAAGTTTCTACAGTCAGAGTTTTTTCCATTGGTTGCTTATTTTCCCAACCTATTACTTGACTTTTTTATTCTTTGTTAAGGTAGGGCTCTGTTACAAGGGTGGAGAACAAATTGTCCCAAGCATCCAGGGTTTTGTGCAGCTGCTTTCTGACATACTGCTAGGGACCTGTAAGTTTTCAGTTCTTCCAAGATGGTATGATCTAAGGAGAGGTGTTTATTCCTCTCCTGGTCTGTGAAAGATCACAAGTACTCTTTTATGCCCTGGAACTGAGGGGAGGGTGCCCCACTCTTCTGTGGCTTCAAGTTCTGCTATGCTAGTGCTCCTCCTCACCCTGGGGCTGCCACCCAGGACTATGACCCAGATCCAAGTATAGGCAAAGCAACAGAGTCCTGCCTCAGTGCTAGTAAAGAGACCCCTGGTCCTTTTGACCATCTGTTCTACCCCATTACCATCTGTGGGCTGAGAGCTCTGGAAGTAGACACTGCTGATTAAGTGGCTCCCAAGGCCTGCTTCTGGTTTGCTGGGACTCGGGCTTTCTGGGGTAGCTTGCACTAGACTAAGGTCCAATATCACCCAGGTTTGACAGATTTTTCCTGCTGACCTTCTAAACTGTCTTTAGCATCTGTGGGCTGAGAAGTATGGAAACTCCTCTGTTTCCAGTGATACAGTCTCCTCAAGGACTGTTCTGAGCTTGCTGGGGGCAAAATGGCCTGGCCTGCACTGGACTGCACTCCTCTCTCAGTCTGGTGCAAGACAGCTTTGCTGACAACCTTCCAGTATGTCTTGGGCTGGAAATTTGTTTCACTGTGTCTTTTTGTGGGTTCTTCTGCTCTGAAATTTGTTTAGAGTCATTTTTAAAAGGTATTTGGAGGGGTTTGGAGGAGAGCTCAAGCAAGTCCCTGCCTTTATTCCACCATCTTGGCTCTGCCCCTCCAATCTTTCTTCATACTAAGTCTAGCTTTCTTTCCAATATACTGTGTTGCAAAACAGATTTCTTGACTTCAGACCCAATGCTTTTTCCATAAAACCTGGCCTCTTCCTATCTCTCCAGTCTTCTTATACCTTATACCTTATTCCCCTAACACTTAGTCTGTGATCCAGTGCCACTGCCTCCTTGCTGTTCCTCTAACAAGACACTCCATCTCCAGATGCAGACATTTTCACTGCTTGTCTCCCATGAGAGGAATATTTTCCCTCCTCATCTTTACCTCTTGGCTTCCTGGCTTCTTTTAAATCCCATCTAAATCCCATTTTCTATGAGATGGCTTTTCTAACAACCCTTTCTTCCTTTAATGCTACTGTCTTCCCTCTATTGATTATTTCTAACTTACATTGTATATATCTTTTTGTACATATTTGTTTTCTTTTTCTCTCATTAAACTGTGAATTCCTTGAAAGTAGGAACTGTCTTTTGCCTTTCTTTGTAAATGTCTGGCACATAGTAGGTACCTATAGTTCTTCCCTTACTTTCAAAGAGGACCAACAATTTCACAGGGTGTTGCCTTGACTTGCGCATGAATTGGATATAAGTGAATCAGAGTTGTACAAAATCATCAGTGTCTATCTCTCTTTCCAGAGTCATTGAAGTCCAGTGGCAAGACAAAAGTCAAGACAACTGGTGATGGCACAGGATGCAGTGGATGACCTACCCCAAATCTTCGATTTGTTTGACCAGCCTCTAAGCACTCCACAGAACCTGCTTTAGCTGACTTCATGGCCATTGGAACAAATTGTTCTCATCTACCCATTCTAGTAGAGGAGGTCTTCACATGCTTAGGGTAAAGATTCTTCTATCTCACCATTGGGTTGGAGGCCTGTTGATTACCCTAAACCTGATTTAGTCCATCTGCCAAGATAGTTTACTGAAGTGTGGCCACTGCATATGCTATAGCTTCTTGGAGTCACAGGTTAAGAGCTGGGTGAAGGTGGGCATCAAAGGTCGATGAGCAGTCCTGAAAAAGACCCAGTGAGCCCTTATACCAGTGGTACTAATCCTTTATACTCCATATACCCCATTAGGTACTTAGTAAATGCTTATTGATGCTACACTCCAGGTAGGACAGATTACACCCTTAAAACAGTAGAAACTGAATTACTCTTTTTGCTGGTCCAACTCTGGGAAAACTTGTGGATTAGCTGGTTTTCCTTTTCCTTCTTCCCACCATTTTTGAGGGGCCTCTTTTCCATCTTAAATCATTTAGTTGTCCTCTGGTGGTTTCTCTTTTTGGCTGCTTGGTGTCCCCATTCTTGTGCCTCTCTAGACTTGCCCTCCTGTTTATTGTGCTTCAGCTCTTTCCCTCTGCATGCCTTATTTCATCCAATATCCAAATTTACTATACCTATGTCCCAATTCTTCCATACAACCTTAATGAGCTGTCATCAGGAAACTGGTCAGTACAAGAAGAAATTGTGGGACTTGCCCCAGTCCAGTGGTAACATCTCCATTGGAAAAGAGTCTTGATGTACCATAAATCAATCAATTAAAGTATTTATTAAGTGCTTGCTATACACCAGCATTTTGCTAGGCTCTGGGAATATGAGTACAAAGAATGAAACAATCCCTACTCTTAAGGAGCTTACATTCTAAAGGAAATCACAGGGCATGAGCAGGGGGAACAGCAAAAGTCATGATAAAAATATCAAAATGCTGAAGAATCATGATGAATGAGACAAGTGGTTGACTTCCTACCAGTCCCTGAATTTTGACTTCCTAATCTGATACAGATTCCCCCCTCCCACTCCCCAACCACCATTCCTGAATCTCTGAATTACCAGCTAATACTCATTTGAGCCCCTTAGATCACAACACTCTAAATATACCCTTCATTCCAATTAGATAGGCTTTTAAAAAAATAAAATAAAAAGAACAAACATCTATTCTCTTTCCCTCCCATCTCTTCCCTCCCCAAATGGGAAAAAAAATAAAAAGAAAACTCCCTGAAACCAATAGTTGTCCAATAAAGTGTCAAACAAAGCATATTATCATGTTGGCCCTATCCAGAAATGTGTCTCATTCTGCAGACCTAGCCCATCACCTCTCTATCAGGAGGTGAGCAGCATTCTAAATCATTGGTCTTCCAGAATTGGGATTGATCACTGTGTTGAAAAGGGTTCTTTAGTCAAAACTGTTTTTTATTCTTCTGTTACAATATAAATTATTATCCTGGCTCTGCTCACTTCACTCTGTAGTAAAGTTTATGTGACTCCTACTTCATCTACCCCTTCCTCCTTTGCATTCTACTCGTGCCCTCTTTTTGAGAGATGAACCCCCACCCAAGTTCTTTCCCATTTCTTCCCCAGTATATCATTTTCCTTTATCCTTTTTATTTCTCTTTTTAAGATTAATCCAAGTAACAAAAACCACTCCCAATCATTCTATCATATTTAACTTCCTTTGTGACCTTTGATGACATCACGTCCTCCTATTAGAGTGAAAACATGTCATCCTTATAAAATAATTTCTGATGGCTTGTTTTTAGCATCTTATATTTCTCTTTACTCCCATGTTTGTATTTCAAAGTTTCTACTCAACTCTGTTCTTTTCATCAAGAACACGTGGAAATGCGGTAAAGGAATTTCATTAAAAGTCAATTTTTACTCCCTGTAGTATGACATGCTGAGTAAGTTTTTCTTGGTTGTAAGCCTGTATCTTTTGCCCTTTACAATGTCATATTCTATGTTTTTCACCCTTTTTAAAGTGGTAGCTGTTAAATATTAGGTGATTCTGACTGTGGTTCCTAAGTACTTAAATTCAGTATTTTTTTTTCTTTGACCTAGAAACTCTGGATTTTTGTCAAGGTATTATGAAGAATTTTCATTTTGAGGTTTCTTTCAGGAGGTGACCAGTAGTTTCTTCCTTCTTTCCCTCCTTCCTTCTTTCCTTCCTTCTCTCCTTCCTTACTTCCTTCCCCCCTTCCTTCTTTTTTTCCTTCTCTCCTTCCTTCCTTCCTTCCTTCCTTCCTTCCTTCCTTCCTTCCCTCCTTCCTTCCTTCCACATGGTCCTTTGGTTCAAGAGATCTGGACAGTTTCTTTACATAATTTCTTAAAATATGATATCTAGACTTTTTGGGGGGCAGGTGGGAAGAAGGCTCATTTCAGGTAGTGATTGTTAAATTATATCTCCTACCTATCTAGCCCTGATTTTCAGGTCAATTGTTTTTGCTATGATGCCTTACATTTTAAAATATTTTTTCAAACTTCTGACTTTGTTTTAATAATTCTTGTCTCATGAGATCATTAACTTTTGTTTGGACCATTCTAATTTTCAAGGAGTCTGTTACTTGATTAAGGTTATGTGCCTCTTGTGCCAAACTCTCTCCCAGTCTATTCTCCATAGCTTTTATCGTCTCTCCAATTCTTTTCTCTGTTGTTCTCATTTCATTGATAATGCCATTTTAAGCTATTTTTAAAGAACAAAACTTTTGCATCATTTCTTCTAGGAATTCTAATTGATCTTATGGCCAAGTTCTGTTTTTGTATAGGGCTTTGGTTGTAGCCCATTTTCTTTGTTTGTTTGTTTGTCTAGTTATTCTTCCAGCAATATGTTCTAGGCAACCCCAGTGTTAGTGACCTAACTAGAGCTCATTTGTGGCTCCTTATGATTACGGTCCTTCTGGGAGATTCCCCATACGCTGCTTTCTTTGTTAAGAGACTTAAGCCTATAAGGTGCTCTGGGTGGCCTAGTGCTGGGAGCTCTGGGCACTGAGTTTGTGCTCCAGGCCCCAAGTTGCTGGCCTGAGCTAAGGTCAAGTCCAAGATCAGCTCTGGGTATACCTGTACTATAGGCCTAGCCTTGAGCTCTGTGTGTTGAGTCTGTGCTCCTGGTCCTTAACTGTTGGCTTGGACCCAGGCCTCAATCTGTTATCAGTTTTGAGAGTCACTGTGTTTCTTGTTTAGCTCAGAGCTCTGACTGCTAAGTCCATCTCCTGACCCATCTTGGAGACTCCTTATTGTTGACTTAGACTTCAGGCTGAATCCATGATCTGCTCTGTTCTGACCTCACTTGGACCCCTGGGCATTGAGTTTGAGCCCTGAGCTGCTGGCCTGGGCTATCTATGCTCCACTCTGGGCTGGTCTAATTTGGAGCTCTGGTTACCCTTGCTACTAACTTGGGCACAGGATTGAGTCTAGGATCATGTCTGGGTATCCTGGTGCTTTTGGCCTAGCTCTAAAAGTGCTGAACACTGAGTCTGTGATCCTGGCTTGTTTTATAGTTCTTGCCCTAGTTACTTGTCTGTAGGTTGAATTCGTGATCTTAGGCTAGAAAGATAACCCCCTCCCCCCAATAATCCTTCAGTTTCCCAATCACTATTCAGTCTTCTTACACTATTGGGAACCTAAGTTGGAGGAGTAGCTATCTATGGAGTAGTATCTATGCTGCTTACTCCTTCTGTTCCACCATCTTGGCTAGTCCCCAAACTGGCTTTTCAGTTCTGTTTGCTCTCCTTCCAACTCATACTTGCCTCCTCAATCCCTTTCCCTCACTGTGTGGTAGTGGTATGTCGAATCACTAATTGATTTAGAGTAGATAATCTCTAAAGCCCATTCCAGCTCTAATAATCTTTAGTCCAATCTTATTTAGTATCACATGTGTCCAAGTTGTGTAGTATATGGGCAGCACTCCAGCAAGGACTCTGGAGAATTTATACCCGTGATGACAATTATCTCAGATTTTGGAGGACCTGGTAATGCTGCAATGGGCTTTTAAGATACTGAAGGCCAAAACCAACTATTTTAGAGCCAGGAGTACTAGTCACTAATAACTAATAAACTGGATTTTTTTCTTTTTTAATGGGATGGCAAAGTGTAGGGATCAGTGTGAGTCCAAAAGCACCTTTGGTGCTGATGGTCACAGCTCAGTTGCTAAAGCTCATAGAAAAGTCTTGTGCAAGACCACTCACCTGATGAGCAGCAGCTGCGATTGGCTGGCTTGGCCTGTCCTCCCATTGGTCCATCCCTCTAGTGCACGTGGATATCATGCTTTAATCATGTACCTCTAGGGTATATAAGGAGGGCACTACAATACAATAAAGGACAGTTGCTGTACACTTCTCTCTCGCCTCTGGTCTCTTCAATTCCTCCTGAGAATACAGCCTAAGGCTGGCCCTTAGGCTACAGAGTTAAGAAGCTGCAGTTTCAGCTGGGCCACAACGTGGGACAGGGCAGATAAAAGAAGCCTTCGGGCCGAAAGCAGGACCCCAGAATCACGCCAGTGTGCCCTGGAAAAAGACGGAGTACAAACATCGCCTCTCTTTGAAGAGAGGCTCCAGGAGAGGATACCCGAGTAATTGTGCAATATCTGGGAATTGACAAAAGCTTGGAGAGTAGTGAGTAAAAATGGGACAATATATAGGCAAAATAATACCAGGGGAGAAAGAGGTTTACAGGACCTGTCCCAAGGATGAGGAAGTCCGAGGCATTGATTTCACAACTTACCACCCAGTAAAAGATGCTTTTGAAGGGAAGAGAATGGAGTTTCCTACGGTCCCTGCCTGTATTCAAACGGGCCTAGCCTTTCCTAGTGAAAGTGGCCCAAGCAGGGATTCCTCTCGGAGACAGAGAGAGAGAGTGGTTCTGGCCGCCCATGCCTGCCTGGGATTACAGAGTTAGGCAAAAGGGAAGGGCTGAAGCAGCTTGATAAAATAGAGTTGGGCAAAAGTCAGGTGAATCAACAGAAAGGAGGAAGGGATTACCGTTATGAAAGTTTGCTCACGGCAGAAGAGAAAGTGGTGCCAAGCAGGCCTCCTGAGGAGAGAGCAGGCTGTCAGCCCAGGGACGTAGAAAAGGCAACTACGGCTCAAAAATAATACTAGAGTTCCCTCAGGTGTCCTGCACGCATGCTCTGCATTAGAAAAAACATTAGAGAGGGCACGAGAAAAAGGGGATATGATAGGCAATCATTCTTCCCAGTCATCGAAGAACAGGTGAGAAGGCTGCATAAACTTCTTTCTTTTAAGGTACTTAAGGCATTAGCCAGAGTAACACTGACCGTAGAGCAGGCTGTTTTTTTGATGGTGCAATACACTGAGCAATGCTATCTCCAAGCCGCTGAATTGGCACCTGGTGTGCCTATGCAACTGGTGTTTCAGCAGTTTTCAGGCACTGGTCCTTCTGCAGATACAGCCCAACAATTGGGCTATACAGAGAAGGCTTATTTAAATATCTTTAATTGTGCTGGCTGTGCCTGGAGCAAGATCCCTGTGGACAGATTAAAGGAGGGCCCTGCAACCTCAGGTACCTGTTGTTCAAGAGAAACAGGCACCACAGATGCCCGAGTGGAGGGCTCGTTATGCAGCCTTGGCAGCACAGTAACCATCCAAATCTTCCAACTTCGGAGTTTAGGTTACTTTAGCCTTCCCCCACACCGCGCCTGTGAAGTCACAATTCAACCTCTCTCACAGGTTTTTCCATCTTTTCTCATTATCACTCCCCTTGACAGGTATTCTATGGCCACTCTGGTTGTTAGAATATATCTTGAGATCGCCAACACCATCCTTTTAAATACAGATGCTGATTATACCCACATCAACAAAGGAGCTCCCATAGCTCAAGGCATGCTCCTCAATTGCCCCTTAAAATCTGATGAGAATACTTTCTTCACACAACAAATTGAACAAACAAGGACTATGATGACCCTTAGACTAGGAGGGAGAGAATTTTTTGGCCTGGTCGACACAGGGGCTGACAGGACAATATTCCCCACACAAATGCAGCCTCCTGAATGGGAATCTCTGCCAACTGAGACCCAGGTGGCCGAGGTGGGGGGAGTCACCTCAGCATATATTTCAAAGCTTCAGTTGAATTGGGAGAAGAAGGGACTCCAGCATTTCCCAATTTCTGCTGTTTTTCTGTGGAGTACATTAATGATATGTTTAGCAACAGAACTGAAAGTGCCAGAGATGGCTCGAACACTTTGGTGTGATACAGCTGTTTCTAATATTATCAAATAAGTTTCACCTGGCTTCTGTTACTATCTGGAGAGCTAGCAACTTTTAAATTTTTTTTCAGGAGATCTCCTATAAATTCTATGTGAAGCTTTTGGATCCATTCTGTTTGTTTATACCTATCTGTTTTGTCTTTATGTCTTTATGTGAGCAAGTGTGTGAGAGTCATTTGTCATTTTGTCAAAAAAGTGTGAACAGAAGTTCTGAGACTTTCAAAGGCTTAAAAATCTCCTTCCCTTCATTCCACTCTGGCCAAGTGGAGTGAGGAAAAGGTGATGAGAAATAATATGGGAATTTTCCCCTTAGATTGAAAAGGTAAACAAATAAGTAATTAATCATTTTCTGCCTCACCCATTCGAGAAAAAATCTTGTGTATCAATTTGAACTTATTCTGGTCATTTTAAGGGCAATGTGGAAAAGTGAATTAATACCATTCATAACCTTGTGCTAAGATAAGTCAGAATTTATTATACTAATTGGCATTTAGGCAAATTGCAATTTTGCTAATATCTGATAAAGAAATATATAAAAGGTGAGAGCTTCAAGTTCCCCAGTTTTGGGGAAATGAAACAAGGCATGCCTCTGAGAATTTTTTCAGAAATTCCACTCCCTTTGAGTGGGGGGTTGAGAGCATTTCACTCTCTAAGAAATTTTTAGGAATAAGCATAGCACTGAAGTGCAAGGTAAAATTAGCAGATTAAGAGAAAATGCTGCAAAAATAATAGGGAATCTAAATTCATAATAAATCTAACAAGGATCCCACAAGCAAAAGCCCATGAAAACTATCTTTAGAGGCAAGGTCATTCAGTCTGAGAAGGGAACTTGTTTATTTTGGAACTTGCTAGGAAATTCGCAAAATATTTGAAAAGATTTCTGAGATTTTTAAGTTTGACTTTGAAAAAGAAAAATGTTATGTAAGAAAAACCTAGTAAATCCTTATTGTTTATTACAATATGGAGAGGACAGTTAACAGAGATCCTAAAGAAGGATCCAACTGATATCACAGAGCTTTTCCTCCAAGCCCAACAAACTGTTTGAACTTGTGCACACCCAATTTACATTCTTCACGTGGGATCTCACATTGATGGCCTTGGTCCTATTTTTGATGGCAACAATAGGGCTGATTGCTTATTGACAACCATGGTTGTGACTGACCCTATCGCCTACAACCTTAGCCCCTCAACCTTATGGAGCTATATCTTAAACAAAAAGGGGGAAACGGCCCAGGCCCTGTAAGACAGGACCACATAAACAAGATAGTTTATACACTGCTAAGGATCTCACACCTGTTATGTGCCAGCTCTGTAGAATGTGAAGGTAGGGTGCTGGCAAAGAGGTGGCAGTGGTGAAAAAGTAATGTGTAAGACACCCACAGGTACTTGGGAAGGCCCCTATTCCCTCATAACATGGGGGCCAGGGTATGCTTGTATCTCCACAGATGAAGATCAACAGTGGGTTCCTGCAAAGAGTGTCTGCATTATCTCTAAACCAGTGGCAGAAAAGGAAAAAGAAGAGGCGCCCATCCCGACAACGGTGGAGACCACGCCAGATGAATCAGCAAGGGATGTGGCTGCTGGCTGCTGCCTTCACCATGCTTGCCATCTCACCACCTGCTCATGTGGAACAACATAGCCAACCAACCACACCATTGGCTCCATCAGTCAAGCTACAGTGGATGGCCATTGATTGCACATCATAAACTCTACACAATATGTTCTGTTCCCGTGCAAATGTGGGGTCCATCAAAAGACAGAACTTGGAAAGTTCTATGGAAAGCCATGGTTTCCATAGGACCAATTGTGATAACAGCTTGGGACAGTATTGGGGAACATGGCAGTATGTGCTCAAGCCTCAGGACTGGAAAACACAAGCAAATGTTGGATGTAGCTTTTACACTCAAGCATGTTTGAGGAAAAAAGCTCAGGACAGTTACCATTCCTCTTCAAAGAGTCCTATCTTTAAACAGTCGTGCATATTATAGGCTAATTCTGTTGACAAGGGTATCTTAGGGAAATTTCCAGTGAAGCACTCTTTGTATCTCAGTTGTAATGTGAAATGCCAAAAATAATTCTTTCATTGAATTGTTTTGTCAGTGTTTATACAAATGTAAGATTTGCCATGGACTGGTAATTTGTATAGCTGTTAATAATGCTCTTTTGCAAGTGATTAATACTACATTTAGTTAAGTCCTTCATATTCTTTTAAAATGATTCAACTTTGTGTTTGGTGTTTTGTTGCATAGAGAAAATGTGGGGACATAATGCAACAGGAGCTTAGGGGTGTTTAATGTGGCATGTATGAATTGTACAGTTAGTCTCTTGCTATGTCTATATCTGCTGTGAAAAACCAAGTGGTGCAAGCTCGATGTGTCAAAAGGCTATGAAGAACAAGCCAGAATTGATTTAATATCCGCAGCTAATTCAAACAGCATTGGACTGGTTATAAGTATAGGACATTTTGTGTTAATGGCTAAAACCTCATAGTTGAGGCATATTATTGTTTTGTGGTTCTCCTTTGTTTGATTTAATGTTTTTGTAATAGCTTAGTCATGATTCAAGCTGATACTCACTTGGCACTTTGTAAAATAAAGCACCTTTGGTGCTGACGGTCACAGCCCAGTTGCTAAAGCTCATAGGGAAGTCTTGTGCAAGACCACTCACCTGATGAGCAGCAGCTGTGATTGGCTGGCTTGGCCTGTCCTCCCATTGGTCCATCCCTCTAGCGCACGTGGATATCATGCTTTAATCATGTACCTCTAGGGTATATAAGGAGGGTGCTACAATACAATAAAGGACAGCTGCTGTACACTTCTCTCTCGCCTCTGGTCTCTTCAATCCCTCCTGAGAGCACAGCCTAAGGCTAGCCCTTAGGCTACAGAGTTAAGAAGCGGCTGTTTCAGCAAAGGATTTCTCAGGGCTTCTTAGTTAATGTAAATTATTTATGGTTGTCCATCCATGGGGATTCTCCACGGCTTTGATCTATGTTGTCCTACATAGCAAGACAAAGTGTTCATTGGGTCATCCCCTATGTTATTATTGAATAACAGCCTCTTGTGGAAAAAGTTGGAGAAATTTCTCCAGGAGCTCAAAGGGACTTCTGACAATCTTTTTATAGCTGACATTCTACTTGGAATCCTACATATAATAGTCTCTGATATAGATTATATAGACATATAATAGTCTCTGAAGAACTAAAAATAAATGTCATACAAAAGATAAAGGAGAAGTGTATCTTGGATATGAGCAACCTGCAACAATAACCAATAAGGAACTTTGAAGAAGAGCAAAAGTATAAGATGTTATCAAGGAAATGCATGATAGGAAAATTAGATGGACTGGACACAGGGTAAAGGTGAGAGGTAACTAATGGACAGCCAAATGTTCCTCTGCTGTCCTCAGGACATCGTGAGAAAAGTGAAGAAGGCCTCCTACATGTTGGCTGGACCTCTTGTAGTGAACTTATAGGAGGACATGGGTAAGTGTCACACACAGGATGGGCAGGAACAGATGAGTTGGGATCTATATTGTTAGAAGAAAACTAACGTGATAACATCGCAGGTTCAAGTCCTGAAGTATGTTTACTGGTTGCAGCAGGGGCCTCTGGTAGGAGGTCTTCATGACTCCAAGTCAGGATGTGACATGAATGTCTCTATTCCCATGAATCATTTTGTGGCAGACCTAGTAATGTTCTATGGGATAAAACAGTTCAGATGGCTATGGCTAGTAACTTGTTCTCGTTGATGCAGTCATAGGTTTGTGTTAAATCTTGATGGTTTTATTCACAGCCAGATTTGTGGCAGACCCCTAAGCACTCTTATCAGATAACCTTCTGGGAGCCAACTGAATAATGAGGTAGAGTTAGTAGGTTTTTTAGGGGGTAGGTACAGTTTGTTAGGGAGTACAGTGGATAGAGTACTTAGCCTGAAGTCAGAAAGACCTGAGTTGAAATCCAGCCTCGCTTACTAGCTATGTAATGCTGGGTGAGTCATTTAACCTTCATTTTTCTTGCTTTTTTATCTATAAAATCTGGTAATAACATCTAGCTTCATAGGGTTGTTATGAGGATCAAATGAGATCATATGAGATAACATTTGTAAAGGGTTTGGCACATAGTAGGTTTAGTCTTAATCCCTTCCCATCTCCACCTCACCTCCCACCCCAAACTTGGTCCAGCTCACACATACCCAAGCGAGAACTACATATAGACTGGACAACTGGCCAATATTGATCAGGCTATACCTTCTGTTTCATGTGCCATATTTTTCTTGTCCCTCAAGGATGAATTGTTAAAGCCCTGGTAAGCAAATGAACACAATATCCTCATGTTTAATAAGCCCAAAGGCCCAAGCTACTGAGATAAGAACTCACTGAAGAAAAAAAATACTGCTAGGAAAATTGGAAAGCAACTACCATTTCATACTGTATACTAAGATAAGTTCCAAATGATTATATGACTTTGACACAAAAGATGGCATCCTAAATAAGAGGAGCAACAATGGAACTAATTTGTTGACTTGAGCTACCAAGGGATGCAATAAATAGTATCTCACTGATTCTATGTGGCCTACTGGAGATAGACTCTCACTTAGAGACTATATGAGAAAGTTAAAGGAAGAGGTAATGAAAATTGCAAAACTTTCAGATCTATGGATATGGTGAACAGTTCATGAATATATAAGGGATAGAGACAATCACCAAAAGCAAAATGGACAATTTTTATCATATAAAATTAAAAACTTTTTGCAAAAAGGAAACCAATGCAGCTAAAATTAGAAGAGGAGCAGGTAACTGAGGAAAAAAATCTTGCAGTGAGTCTCTCTGATAAAAATCTCATTTCTAAGACATGTAAGGAATTGATTTAAATTTATAAGAATAAGACCTATTTCCCAACTGATAAATGGTCAAGGGATATGAACAGGCTGTTTTCAAAGAAAGACATTCAAACTATCAATAGCCATAAGAAAAAAAAAACATTCCACATCACTAGTAAATTAAAGCAACTCTGAACTTCTACCTCACACTCATCAAATTAGCAAAACTGATGAAAATGAAAATGGAAAATATTGGTGGGGCTATGAAAAGATAGCCACATTAATTTACTGTTGGTGAATTGGTCCAGTCATTCTGTAAAGTAGTTTGGAATTATGTTCCCAAAGTTACTAAACTTGGAATGCCCTTTAACCCAGAGAGACTATTAGGAGGCCTTTACCCCCAAAGGAATCAAAGAAAGAGGAAGGGACCTATAGGTTAGAAAAAAAAATTAGCCCATCTTTTTGTACTGGCAAAGAATTGGAAACTAAAAAGGGTATCCATCAAATGAGTAATGGATAGACAATCTATGATATGTCAGTTTAATGGAACTCTATTGTGCTATGAGAAATGAAGAAAGGAATGGTTTTAGAAAAAATTTGGAAGACTTGTATGAATTAATACATAGTAAAATGAATACAGGCAGTAAGGTGGCACAGTGGATAAAGCACTGAGTTTGCAATCAGGAAGACTCATCTTTCTAAGTTAAAATCCAGGCCCAAATACTTACTAACTATGTGACCCTGGGCAAATCACTGTACCCTGTTTGCCTTAGTTCCTCATTTGTAAAATAATCTGGAGAAGGAAATAGCAAACCACTCCAGTATCTTTGCCAAGAAAACTCCAAATGGGGTCATGAAGAGTGTAATGTTAAGGGATTTTGAAAATCTTCCCTGCCTCTTCATAGGTCCATGTGACCTACTTTGAGCTTTGGCCTAGCCCACAGTTGAGTCACATGGAGCTCATGGTAGGAGGAGCTTGCTGAACAGGTAGAGCAGGAAGAGAGAGTGACAGAACTGAGAGAGAGTGAGTCAGAGCTGGGAGGGAGCTGAGGCAGAGCAGCTAGAGTGAGAGAGGGAGGAATTTTGCCTAGGGGAGCTTCTTTGTGGGAAGGCCTAATGGAGGAAAGGCTTGGGGATGGCAGCTCTCTCTGCATTTGTGATGTACATAAACTTCTTTGTTACCATGATGGAATTGGCTTTCTGGTATCTAAATAAATATCTTGGTTTCATCTTTGAGGAAGAGAGTTTGTTATATTTTGTGATTCAACCCTGGAAATATATCTGCATATTCATAGCAGCTGCTATGGGTATCACATTGGTGATATATTTGGTGTCATGAACAGGACTGCAAAATATAAAACCTCTATTTGGAGATAGGAAGGCTCTAGGGAAGGAAATAGTTGTCCCAGGATGGGACAATTTACCTTATTTTTCCCTGGCTAGAGCATGAGCTAAAAGCACAGGGCTTTGTGAAAACTGGGAACCAAGACTACAGAAGAGAAAACCCAGAAATTTAGAAAGATGTTTGCAAGGAATGCCAACAGAACTGGGGAAAGAAATGGCAGGGGTGTATAGAAGAGGATGGACATTGTTAACAAGTTATTGTATTATATGTAAAAGTAGAGACAAATTGCTGGAGGAAAAGGTTCAACTGAAAAAGGAGCTAGCTGATTTGCACAATAAACTTTCTATGCTACAGTGTAGAAGAAAAGGTAGCTGTGAGTTTATCTCAGAGAAAGAAGAGAAAAGCTAACAAGAGGAAGGTGCATGCAATCCTTGGGTCTGAGTGGGTCCCAGACACCTTGGAGGAAGATATGTGGGAGGAACATGAAACAAATTTAGATGAGGAGATTTCTAGGACTTTGGACATCCATTCATTGCTACGAAGGTACCAGGAGAACTGGGGGGGCCACACAGTGTTTAAGGAAGTAAGTGAGGATTTTACTCAACAGAAGGTCACAGATATTTTAAATCAATTTTCTCCAAAAAATGGAGAATCACCAGTATCTTGGATGGTGAGAATCAGTGACAAGGGATCTGGAGGAGTGTGGGTAGATATCATAGATTGTTTGAAATTTATAGGTATTATTCAGAATCCTTTTGTTCAACAAGCTTTTAGGGATTACCACATTCAAGGAGGCAACAATGGAACTAATTTGTTAACTTTAGCTGCTGAAGGATGCAAAAAACAGTATCCCACTGACATGTGGCCTACTGGAGATGGACTCTGGTATCCACTTATAGACTATACGAGAAAGTTAAAGGAAGAGGTAAAGAGAATTGCAATAATGGTCAGAGATGCTGATGTTTATCAAAGCACTCCCTTCATGGTTCCTCGTAGAAATATAATAGTGAAGTCTGTGCCTCCTGCTTATAAACACCTATTTATGACTCTACTAATTGGGGAAATAGGGCACTCTCTTTCAGAGGTGCTGGATAAGATTTCACAGTTAGGTAACTTATGGGAATGGGGAAAAGATTAATTTCCTCAAGAGAGAAGAACAAATAACTAGTGGGTTCAAAGTCAGAATAGATTAACAAGGAAAGAATTATTTACTGCTTTATTAAGAGGAAGGATTTTGGAAGAACAGATGATTTTCTAAGTAATGAGCCAAGATGTACCAAGAAAAGGGACTTAATATTAGATGGAATAGGGAAGTAAGAACTGCCCTACAAATGCTCCCGAATCATTGTATCCAAGTTCATCACACCTGCAGGGAGAATAGGAAATTGGCCAAGCCCAGCTTAGATTAAAGAAGTACACAGATGAAATTATAAACCTCACATTAGTTTAACCATATATTGGAAAAATGGATTAACCATTGTAACTGTTGTTTATTTAGGAGAAGATGATTATCAACTTATGCCCTTAACTCACATATTTTACTATGAATAAAGCTATGATGGTAGGTTGATGGACTTCAGAAGTGCAACTGATGCTATATTTACTCTGCTTCTAGTTATTGTTTCCTTATTCTTTTTGGCCTTTATTTGTTTAAATTGTTTGCTAAATTTGTCTCCTACAGGCTTAGTGTCCTCCACTTGTAGATGACTGACTGCTTAAACTGGACATCACCCTCTGTCCAAGACTGTCATGCATTGCCCCTGTTATGGTCAGGAAACTGTTAAGTAATACTCTATGGAATTAGTAATCAGCCAAGCGAAACTCTATGAACCTGGGATGCCTCCCTAGAGTAATTTATCTTTACCTGGGAAGCCGGCCTAGGGTGATTTATCTTTTTCTTGCTTGGTCGCCATGCCCTGTGCCCCTCCACTTACCCTACAGACCCCCTCTGCTTACCCCCTCTGCTTGCCTTAGTAACCGCTTGTTTGTACCTATATGACAACCTGCTTAGTAACAAATTGTGTTAGTTAGATATGTAAACCTAAAGAAATGCATAAAAGGTTCCTCACCCCTGAGTTCTGGGCTGCTCCCCCTTTAATTGGCATGGAGTAGCCCCAGCTGGTAAATTAAAGCTCCTTAAAAACTTTTAATTCAGACTCTGTGGTCACTTTGTTAAGACTCGTCAAGTCATGTCATTTCACCCCTGGACCTGGCATTGACCAAGCTAAAGAACTGACCCCTTTAATGGGACCTCTCAAGGCAGGGACAGCTCTACATCCAATTTCAGCAGGAAGTCATTATAGAAGAAGAGACCTTCATTCCTTTCCCTAAGGGATTTTGGGTCCCATTCATTTGAGGGGAGGAATCATAGGTGCTATATCACCCAAAGATATTGTTTTATGGATTTATTTTGTGTTTTCCCTGTTATGCTGTTGTGAAGTAATGTTGATACCCCTAAACTCCCATTGACCTATTAATGGACACGAAAAATCTTGGGGGCTGAATGTAATGTTAATGGAATTTGAAGATCTTCCCTGCCCTTTAATAGGACCATGTGACCTGCTTTGAGCTTTGGCCCAGCCTACAGATGAGTTACATGGAATCCATGGTGGGAGGAGCTTGCTGAACAGGTGAAACAGGAAGGGTGGATCAGGAAGAGAGTGAGAGAACTGGGAGAGAGTGAGTCAGAACTGGAAGAGAGCTGAGGCAGAGCAGCTAGTATGAGTGAGAGAGGGAGGAATTTTGCCTAGGGGAGATTGTTTTTGGGGAGGCCTAATGGAGAAAAGGCTCCCAGTATTGGTGATGTGTATAAACTTCTTTGTTAACATGGTAGAATTGGCTTTCTGGCATCTGAATAAATATCTTGGTTTCATCTTTGAGGAAGAAATTGTTATATTTTGTAATTCAACCCTGGAAATATGTTGGCATATTCATAGCAGCTGCTATGGGTATCACACTGGTGATATAAAGATTTGGACACAAATGAAAATGACTGACAATGAAGTGATTAGAACCAGAAGGATAATTTATATAGCAATAGCATTGTAAAGACCAAAAACTTTGAAAGACTTAAGAACTCTGATCAAGGCAATGACCAACCATGATTCTAAAAGACTGATGTTGAACCATGCTACCCACCTCCTGCCACAGAAGAGATGGATTAAGGGTACAGAATGATACATATTTTTTTGTACATGGCCAATGTGGTAATTTGTTTTGATTGAGTATGTATATTGTTACAGGGGTTTTGTTTTTCTTTTTTTCTTTTTATAATTGGTGGGAGATGGGTTGTAGAAGGGAGAGAAAACAGATTTTTGTTAAATGAAAAATTTAATTAAAAAAAATGAAAACTGTGATGTAGAACAGAGGTATCAAACATGGGCTGAATGTGGCCCACAACACTTCTGACTCAGATTAAAAGGTAATTGGGAAATATATAACAAAATAAAGAAAAATACAATAAGACATCAATAACATTGATATATGGTTTTCTAAGGCAATCTGCAGCCTGCAGGGATCCTTATATACAATTTACTGGCTTCCATTTCTATTTGAATTTGACCACTGTTGTACAGGAGAGGTGCAAAAGACCTGACATGGGCAAATGTTCCAATTTTCAGAAAAAGAAAAAAAGAGGGAGGATTCTTTCAACTGTATGTCAGTAAGCTTGATTTCTATCCTCTTCCCCCCTCCCCTGCCCAATTCTTGTTTGTGAATATTTCTAAAGAGAAATGATGATCACCAAGAGATAGCATAGTATTACACAAAGGAGGTTTACCAAGATGGTGAGGGCTTTGGAGGTAAAACCACTCAAGGACTGGTTAAAGGGGCTGTGAGAAATGAGGACCAAAAGTATGTGCAAGGCCATCATGCTGAAGATGGATTAGACTTTCTGCTTGGCCTAGAGACAATGAGGAGCAGTGGGTGGAAATTGCATAGAAGCATGTTTGGCTTGACTCAAGGAAAGAACTAACTCCCTGATAATCAAATCTATACCAAAGTAGAAACACTATCTCAGGAGAATTATTTTCATCCTTGGAAGATCTTTCAATGTGGTTTGCATGACCAGTGGCCAATAATGTTAGAAAGGGAACTGACTTTATGGAATGGGTTAGACTAGACTATCTCTGAGGTTCCTTTTGAGTTTGAGAGTCTATGAATCTAATTTCGTGAAATTCTGCCATGTGCATGACCTTTCCCTCTGCCTATGCAGGCTGACTGTAGGGTTCTCTGAGATACATATAATTACAAAAGCTTTAAGGTTCTGGGTATTCCATCCCAGGGAAAAAATAATGTACAAGGAGAAAGAAGTAGAACGACAACCTCTTCTCATTGTTCATGCTTTTTATCTCTTCTCATGTAATGACTACTTCCGTTGTGCTATTAAGCATGGCATATTGGGTGAAATACATATCTTTTTCTTGGTTAATCATAAGGCCCTTGCTATTACCTCTCTAGGTCAAGATTTTTGCACAACTTTCCTTTACCCTGCAATAGTGTATAATAGAGTTAGAGCCAGAAGGGACCTTAGGCATCATTGAGTCCAACCCCTTCATTTTACAGATGAAGAAATTGAAGCCAAGAGAGATCAAGTGACTTGCTCTGGGACATTATCTTAACAGCTAGAATTTGAACTTAGGTCTTCCTGACCAAAGCCCAGTATTTCACCACCTAGTGTTTACCAGGGATTCATGATGATGGCAACCAAGTAGAGGATAGAGACAGGATTGGCATGAGAAGTCACTGACTGCTTGATGTTCTCAGGTCTAAGCAAGAAATCACAAACAGTGACTTTCTTCTTCTAATTTAATTTTCACCACTGCTATGAATGCACGCTTGTGTTCTAAGGATGCACAGTTCCTTGGGTTGACTCAATAGGATGCATTTCAAAATTATTAAGAAAAAAAGGCTAAACACTACTGGAAAATGGCTTTTAGTTATGCCATTTCTTGGAACCTTCACGTGGCAAAGTGCCTGGGGACGAAGTGTATTTGGTTTGGGTCAGAGCAGAATTTTGTTAAGAGCTGTGGGCATTAGCCCACCCCCAGGTAAAGAAATAATTTTGGTGGGGTGGAGGAGTTGGAAGTATTCTTCACACCTTCAGTTGGGAGTGGGGTGAGGTCCAATTAATTTCTTTATGTACCCAGAAAAAATTCTTGGAGTAATACACTGGATGGTTGTCTCAGATGTTCCCAGAATAAAAGTTCAGTTACTCCTGCCTTTAAAATATTTTCAGAAATACTGTCTTCTAATGGAGTCTGATTGAACAAAACTTTTAAACTTTCAAAATTTTTCTTGTTTTTTTTTTTGCAATATGACTAGCATATTTTGCATGATGTCACATTCACATCTCTTACCTTCACAACGGAAGGAGTGATAAGAGAGTGGGAAAGAAGATGCAACTCAGAATTTTTAAAAATGAATGTGAAAGATAAATAATAATTTTAAAAAATAAACATAAAATTTGTAATAAAGAAAGATTCTTTGTAGCTGCATCTGCCAGGAGTACCCGTGATATCTCCCAACTCTAGTCCTGAGGAAACAAACTAGATAGACTGATAAGATCTGGGTCACTTCTCCAACAGCACTTCTCTGTCTGTCTCTTAAAAAAAAAACTCTATAATGTATGACTTGGAATCAGAAAGATTCATCTTCATGAGCTCAAATCTGGCTTCAGATACTTACTAGTTGTATGACCCTGGAAAAGTCACTTAACCCTATTTGCCTCAGTTCCTCATCCATAAAATGAGCTGGAGAAACCCCAAATGGGATGATGAGGAGTCAGACTAAAATGATAAACAGCAACACCATTCTCCAAACCTTGCAATAAAGTCCACCTCCAATGTCTTATCATGGAATTGAGATCATGGAATGATGCTTAGTTTTTTCTCCTTCCCTATCACTAATTCAGAGATGGAACCATTCTTTTTGCCCCAGAGTAGATTCTCAAATACTATGGCAGCAGAATGTAAACCCTAGTAGGTTTTACCAAGTTGGAAAGTTTTGAGGTGTGGGCTGAGGGACAGATTTTACATATCCATCTTCCTAGAAGCAGTCTAGTTCAGTTTGAGTGACTTATTAAAAAAGGGAGGGGGGAGGACCTATTTGTACAAAAATATTTATAGCAGCATTTTTTGTGGTGGCTAAGAATTGAACATCAAAGGGATGCCCATCAATTAGGGAATGACTGAATAAACTGTAGTATATGATTTTGCTGGGATATTACTGACATGCAGGATGATTTCAGTAAGACTTACATGAACTGATGCAAAGCGAAGTGAGCAGAACCAAGAAAACATTGTATACAGTAACAGAAATATTTTATAATGAATAATTGTGAATGATTTGGCTGCTTTCTCAGCAACACAATGATCCAAGACAATCCCAAAGGACTCATGATAAAGCATGCTAACCCTATTTTTCACTTCCTTTATTTCTTTCCTTTTTTCAGTTTGAGTCTTCTTGTACAAAATGATTGCACACGTATAACCTATACTGAATTGCCTACCTCTCAGGGATAGGGGAGGGGAAGGAAGAGGGTAGGATGGGTTAGAATTTGGAACTTAAACATTTAAAAAACCCAAATATTAAAAATTGTTTTAACATGTAATTGGGGGAAAATATTCTTTAAAATAAGGCCCAGTGGGTGAGTTTTTTTGGGGGGGAGGGGTCACACACACAATAGGGGGGAGGAGGGAGAAGAACAACTCATGAAGAATATCTACTAAGGCCAAGAGGAGTTGTGATCTGAATACCCAAGCTGATCAAATCGTGGATTCTTGAATTACTGAAGCAATTAAACTTTTTCCAAATCCAGGGAAACTTGAAAATGTAAATGGATCTATCTTATTGGTATAAGTGGGCCCCCTGCTGGTTCAAGTCACAACTATTCCAGTCTTCCTGGGTGGTTTTGTGGCAGTCCAGTTGCTGATGTGTTTCCCGATACTTAACACCAGAAGGACCAGGTGGATCAATTGATGCAAGCATTTTAAAAATAATTTAGCTATATTGTAATTTCTCCTATATGCTCAAATGTACTTTGGTTACAAATAATTACAAGCAGATATTTTAATTTTACTTTGAAATACTTTTTTTTAATCCTATCTCTAGCATGTACAAATGCACTGATGCAGTTGATGAAGTTCTCATAGTCTAGTCTCCTACATGAAGATACAGTCTGACTTCAGCACCATTCTCAAAGTCTTCCCAGCTTGGTAGAACATTCCAAAAGTTGTTTTCTAATAGTCTTTGTGGACTACTACAATGTCTGGTGTTTAATGTGTATTGAATTGAATCTCCACACAATAAAGAGGCATTAGAATAGGACTTTGGCAGAGGTAATGGAGATATACTTATTATATAGAAAGACCAGTGATTTCATTAGTATGAGGAACTCACAGTCAAGGAAAACTCCCTCCATCAAAGCAGGTTGGTACTTTGTCTGTGACTTATATTGTCTTACAATGGGGCTATTAGCCTATAGTCTGTGAATAGATTTCAGAGGCATCTGTGAACTTGGAGGCAGGGGGTATTATCTCTTTATTTAAGTATAATTGGCTTCCTTTGTAATCTGTGTTTTTTTTATTCATTGAAGAGCATTATTCTGAAAAGGGGGCCAGAGGCTTCACCAGACTTCGAAAAGAGTCTATGATACAAAAATTGTTGATTTCTGTCATAGTAAATTACTTGAAGCAGAGGTGTCAAACTCTCAGCCCCATGGCTGCTTAAAACTCCCAAAGAGGCCTGATCTAGTTTTACAGAACTATTGATGACTTAGAGCACCCCCTAAGAGAACTTTGGAATTTAGATTTGCAAGAGACACAAATCCCTTCCAATCAGACCTGCAGTACAAATAGTTCACAGTTATAGAAGTGGGCCCTAAGATGTGTTCCTCCATATTGTGACTCAATTCCTTACTGGTCTTCCAATTCCAGGGGCACATACTTACTCATCTCTTGTGTATTAGGTGGGGTCATGGAACTAAGAATATTCCTTGACAAGCCTGGGACTCAGGAACACTTGCTACTTCACCCACACCCTGGCTATTGACTTCTCTTAGACCAAGCAGTTCTCTTCTTCTCTGTGGCCAGGTGGTTCTCTTCTTTATGACCATGTGGTTTCCTTCTCCATGCCTACCATTTCTGGAACAAGATTGTGTCCCCATTGCCTTTTCGCAAATAAGTCCAGGAACATGGGGTCTAAGAACTCAGACCATCCCACCATGACACTAGGCTGCTTTTATTTCTCCCCCTGGGAGGCCCTTTCATGGTCCATCTTCAATTGACATCTTTGGTGATGGTGCTTCCCTGGGGTAAGAAGACAGTGTAAATGCAGAGATTTCATTCCACTCTAAGCTCTCTGGTCTCAGGCTTGTGCTTAACTCTCTTAAGATTTTCTCTATAAACCTCTGGTGCAGCTGTCTCCTCTCTTTTATAGGCCAAAATTTCCCAAAAGCCTGAATCAGATGATTCCCGAATGACAAGACTCAATCAGCTAATAGGGATGTTTTCGAATCCCTCCCTAGTACCAGGGCTCAGTTACTTAAGGGTCTGATTTCCTTCTTTAGCCCCAGGGCTCAGCATAGGGGGTACACAGAAGGCACTTAGTAAATGTTTATTGACTGATTGACTTTTGTTAACACCATGTATTCCAGGTCAGCACTCTAAAGAGAGATTAGATTTGTTCTGCCCAATCACAGAACTAGGAACAAGGGGTAGAAGTTGCAAAAGCTGCAAAAAAGACCGTTTTCAACCTATTTTAAGGAAATACTCCCTAACAATTAGAACATCTATGAAACTGAATCCTGGTTTAAGACTTTCTTTCAATGCACACTTTCAAGTGTTTTGAATTTAGTGTGTGTGTGTGTGTGTGTGTGTGTGTGTGTGTGTGTGTGTGTGTGTAGGAAATAAATACCTGTCCTATATCTGATTCATATTATACACTGAGTGCCTTCATAGTTCCTGCTTTGAAGAGATGGATATAAATCCATTCATCTCTGCTGGGGATATGAGTCCAAACCTAAACTTATGTAAATCATTCCCAGGGTGTCAATTTCATACAGCAAAACTTCTATACATTTTTATTGTCTCCCTCTGAAGAATGTAAGCTTCTTTGAGGGCAGGGACCATTCTATTTTTGCTTTGTATTTTCATAGCCCGGCTCAGTGACTTAGTACCACTTAGTAGGTGCTTAATAAATGGTTGCAGGTTAATTGATTGAACTTATCCTTAAAATTAGTTAAATACAAAATAAAAGTAATATTATTTCAGTAACAATTATAAAAATAATTCATATTTGTGTAGGATTTAGGGGTTTTCAAAATGCTTTCCTCACAAGAACTCTGTGAGGAAAATTATACTTTTCCCTCTCTTAAGTTATTTAAAGACTCCTAATTATTGCTATCTTTTTTGGAAAATATCCTCCGCATGAGGTCTACCCCAAAGTTTCATTATGGTGCGGAGCTGACCCTGATTTGTCAAAGGCTGTGCCAGTGAAGCTTACGTTATGATATTTGGGCCCAGTAATGTCTTATGTTTCCCATCCAAAATCTAGCTCATTTAACTATTGAGAAGCTCATCTCCTGCAGGTTAGCTTATCAGGGAATTATATTTTTCCCTCATCAGAAAAACAAATGAAAAAACCCCACAAATCAAAACAAACAAACAAACAAAGAAAAAACCCCAAACACTAAGGCATGGAGGAGTTGGAATCTTTATTGGTGAAAGGTGTCCACATACAAGTGAAAGAGATTCTTGACGTCTTGCCTAATCACAAAAGTGTTTATAAAGTATTTATATGTGAATATACATATTTATATACAATATGTGTTATGTTATATATAAATATGCATATTTATATATAAAAAGGATTTATAAAGCATTTTCTAGGTGCCAGACACTGTGTTGACTCCTGGGGAATATAAAGAAAAAAAGTGTGATGCATAGTTCCTGCCCTCAAGGAGTTTATATTCTACTAGAAGCACTTGCAGTGTAATGATACCATAGAAAAAGTTAATAAAATTTTTTTTGTTGCTATCTTTTGTCTTTACAGCACCTTTATTTCAGAGTTTATCCCTTCCCTTTCTGGAGAGTAATTGCTTTAAAATAAAGGAGAAAGAAAATGCAATTCAAAAAGACTAATGGACACATCAAATGAGTTTGACTTGTAGTTTCTTGCCAAGAAGGGAGAGAGAGATGCATTTTCTCAATTCTTCTCCAGGGTCAAGTTTGGTCATTAAAATTACCCATTTGTGTTTCTTTCTCTTTTTCCATTTACATTGTTGTAGTGAAAAATTTTTTAAAAAGTCTAGTGAAATAGAAGAGAACTTCATTATAAGCCAGATTTTTTTGATGGCTTCACGAGATGGCAAAAGGTATGTCTCAATTCAGGATGGTGGTGGCCCATCTCTGGTGAAATAAGGTATTGGGATATTAGGTAAACAGATGTGAACTAAGCTGTACAATTTGTTCTTCTTTGTGGCCCTGTTAGGTGTGAGAAGCCTGAAGCTTCAGCCCTTAGCCCAGCTTATTAGATGTATCCATCATAGTGAAAACTCAGCTTCTTTTACAGAAAAATGGCTCGAGAAACTTCCCATCCATATGCATCTCATCTTCTCTTTGAAGATGCAGAATTCTTTTTTTTTCCTGATGCTATCCTTTTATAAAATTTTTAAATGAGTGATTTTACTTCCTTTTGAAAATATTCACTTCCCACTGAACCCCAATTGCCCTACCTTCCCCCCTCCAAAAAGCAAAAAAAAAAAAAGGAAATATTCCCTTCTTTAAATTTTCTCCACCCCCTTCCCCAAGATGGTGTGTGATCCGACATAGGCTCTACATATACATTCTCATTAAACATATTTTCACATTAGTCATGTGGTATAGAAGAATTAGAACAAATGGGAGGAACCATGAGAAGGAAAAAAACAAAACAAAACAAAAAAAGAGATAAAAAATATGTTCCCATCTGCATTCAGACTTCATATTTCTTTCTCTGGGTGGGGATGGCATTTTCCATCATGAGTCTTTTGAAACTGTTTTGGGTCTTTGCATTGTTGAGAAGAGCTAAGTCTGTCAAAGTCAGTCATTACACTATGTGGTTGTTACTATGTACAGTGTTATCCTGGTTCTACTCACTTCACTCAGCAAAAGATGTAGAATTCTTAAGGATCACTTTGCAGTCTGATGTTTAGATTCAATATTTCCCCAAATCATTTTCTCATAGGACATTTTTCATCATGAAATATATTTATGTTATTATAAGAGTTTTTTCTTTTTCAGTTAGGGATGGAAGTGAAAAAAATTACAAAATTAAATTACATTTTAAAAAGAAATATATTTATGGAACCTATATGTCCAGGGGAGGAGAGGTTAGGGAAAACTCTGGGATTAAGTGGGATGGGGGAAACTTTGGAGCAAAATTGAGGCAGCTAGGTGGCACAGAGAATAGAGTGCCAGTTCTGGAGTCAAGAAGTAGTTTTCCTGAGTTCAAATCTGGTCTCAAACACTTACTAGTTGTGTGGCCCTGAGCAAGTCACTTAACCCTGTTTGTCTTAGTTTCCTAATCTGTAAAATGAGCTGGAGAAAAAAAAATTGCAAACTACTTCCAAGAAAACCCCAAATGGTGTCACAAAGAGTTGGACAGGCTTCAATAACAAGAGAAAATTAAGTTTACTTTTATATCAAAAACTCACTTCAATTCTTCAAAAGTTCTCTTATTTCATCTTTGTGGCTATTTCTTTCTACAATATGGATCACAAACTCCTTCATCTTAGTATAAGTGCTTGCGAGTTACTGTGGCCAAAAATCCACCATCAGGCAACCAACCTTGTCTGTACTTAAAGTCTCTCCAGCTGGTTAGGACCAGTTTGTGTTCTGCTGAGATGAAAACTTTCAAAAGCCTGTATTAGCAAGCACCCTAGCATGCCCAGGATGGCCTGCTAGCACAGGTCCTTTGATCTATTTTTAAAGGAAAGACTGCTCAAAAAGCGGTTAACAATCCTACTTTTAAATATATTCACTAGTTCAGGGGAAAGGTCAGCACCTTGAACTTGAAGAAAATATGAACAGATTAAACGTAAGCAGAGAAATTAGCACAAAGATCAACAGACAGAACTTATAACATCCATTAACAAAGTTAATACAGTCACCTACATACACCACCAGACTGGGAGAGCACACCTCTGAGTAGCTGCGGGGGAGGGAAGGTGTGGCTCTTAACAAATGGCTACTCAGAGCCTCATCCAGGGAATCAAAAGGTCCTTCTCATGTGAATCCCCAAAGCAAAATGCCAACCTTCCAGAATATATAACAGACTTGGCCCCTGATTGGTTCGGAGACAGAAGGCACAAAACCTACTTGACTCAACACAGCTGTGAATTATCAGGGTTCAAAGGAGATTAATCCTTCAGATGTTCACAATTTAGCCTGAGCCTAGGAAACTGAACTGCAGAAAAACAACAACAACAACAAAATCCCACTTTGCTTATGCTTATGTAGCCCATGGTCAGCTCCACACCATGCTAAGACACTGTAAGTACTTAATAAGTGTTTGCTGAATTTAAGTGACTATTGCAGAGGGTGAGGCAGATCTCTCTAGTATCAGTAGTTTCTTAATAGAGCTCTCATTCACAGTGCATGGACCACCAGTGTTTCATAGAGCACAATTTGGGAAATGCTGGTTTAGACATCTCAGTAGACCTTCTTCTACCACTTGGGTTGCTGCATTACTCCAATCTATTACTACAATACATGTATTTCTCAAGCTGCTTATCCTGGTTTAGGTAATATCCATCCAAAATGATTTTTAAGTATTCTCATACATATTCCAGTGGAGATATTTCTTATTTCTTTTCTATCCAACCAAAAAACTACGTAAATCATATCCTGCAGATCCAGGTATTCCTGAAAACGGTGCTGGAACATCTTGCCTTATGGTCCAATACTCAATATTTGGGATCTTAAGTGTTTGTTTTTGTCATAAACTCAAATTTGCATAATCATCCTGTACAGTCACTTGTAATCCCACTGGACCATTTTGCATAGGCCATAAATCTAGGGTCAATTGTATAGTAGCCTTGGCTTCTTCAAAAGCTTTACTCTACTCAAGTCCCCAGTCAAATTCATATTTCTTCCAAGTAACTTTATATAAGGGTTTCAAAATCTATCCCATATGCAGAATGTGATATTTATAATATCCAAATAATCCTATAAACTTTTGGGCCTCTTTCTTATTGGTAGGGATAGGAAAATCCTAAATCTTTTGTTGGGCTTGTGGAAGAATCTCTCATAGCCCCTTATTCCATTGTATACCCCAAACTTTTATGGTTTGAACTGGCCCTTGAATCTTTGCAGGGTTAATTTCCCACCCTTTGCTTTTCATATGCTCAATTAAAAGTGTCAAAGTCTTCTCTACTTCTTTTACTTTGTGTTCTCCTGTATCATAATATCATCTATGTAGTGGGGAAGCTATACACCAGGAAGCTCTAATTCATCCAAATGTTCAGCCATAATCCTATGACAAATAGTGGGGCTATGCAGATATCCTTCTGGCAAGCGTGTAAAAGTATACTGTCTGCCTTGTCAAGTGAAAGCAAACTGGTCCCATTGTTTAGAAGCTATTGGAATGGTAAAGAAGACATTGGTTAAATCAATAACTGCATATTAAGTCCCATCATATTTCTGGATCTTTTCTATTAAGGTAATGGTATCTGGAACAGTAGCATACAAGGGATGAGTCACCTTATTCAATTGTCTATAATCCGCTGTCATTCTCCACATCCCATCAGACTTTTGTACTGGCCAGACAGGATTATTCCATCTCATGGTTGTAGGGACTAACACTCCTGCTTCAATATATTCCTTTATAGTATTGATAATTTCATCTTGCCTACCTGGCACGTGATATTGCTTTAAAGAAATTACTCCAGAAGGTTCAGGTAAAGTGATTGGGTCCATTTTTATTTTTCCCACTAAAACTGTATTAATTCTTATATTCCTTACTGCAAATTGGTATCTTTCTTCAGGTAAATTCAAGATCATACCTCTCAATATATCTATTCCAATGAGATATTCAGGAATGGGTACAATGACCATGGTATATTCTTTCTTAGGCAATTATCCAATTTTCATCATTAGTTTGACTTGTCTGGCTATTTCAGCCCCTCTCAGTCCTGCGATGGTAATAAGATTTCCATGTTTGAATTTATCAGGATTACCATAAATAAGGCAGGCCTCTTCCCCAATATCTATCAATGCCCTAGTTATAGTATTTGATCCATTTTCCAATATATTGTCAAATTGATATGGGGTCTGTAATTCCATCTGTGTATTTCTTTAATCTGAACTGGGGCTTGGTTAATTTCCTATTCTCCCTGAGGGTATGATGAACTTGGATACAAGGATTCAGGAGGATCTGTAGGGGCAGTCCTTACTTCTCTATTCCATCTAATATTAAGCCCCTTTTCTCAGTACATTTTATATAGTTCATTAGTTGGAATACCATCAATTCTTCCAAAATCGACCCCTGCACTCAATACAGTAGTAAACAATTCTTTTCTTGTCAATCTATTCTGACTTTGAATTCACTCACCATTTGCTTTCCTCTCTAGAGGAAATTTATCTTTTCCCCATTCTTCCAAGTCACTTAGCTGTGAAATCTTATCCAGTACCTCTGAAAGAGAGTTCACCAATTAGTAGAGTCAGACTTAGGTGCTTATAAGCAGGAGGAGCCATCTTCACTGCGATATTTCTATGAGAAACTGCTAAGGGGATATTATAATATGCATTTGCATCTCCAAGCATGATAGCAGTTTTCATTCTTTGCTCCTTTAACTTTCTCATATAGTCTCTAAGCCAGCAGTTCTCAACCAGTTCTTATTTGTAACAATGAAAATACATCCTGCATATCAGATAGATTCATAACAGTAGCAAAATTACAGTTATGAAGTAGCAATGAAAATAATTTTATGGTTGGGGTCACCACAACATTAGGACTGTATTAAAGGGCTGCGGCATTAGGAAGGTTAAGAACCACTGCTCTAAGCGAATACCAGGGTCTGTCTCCACTAGGCCACATAGAATCAGAAGGATACATTTTATTGCATCCATCAGCAGATAAAGCTAACAGATTGGTAGCATTATTACCTCTTGAATATGGTAATCCCTAAAAGCCTTCTAGACAAAAGGATTCTGACAAATACCTATAAATTTCAAGAAGTCCACTCTATCCATCCATACTCCTCTGGCCCCTTTATCACTGATTCTCACCATTCAAGACACTAATGATTCTCCCATCCCTTGAGTGAACCTACTTAATATATCAGTAACCTTCTGCTGAGTGAAGTCCTCAATTATTTCCCTGAATTTTGCTTGGTCTCCCTGTTTCTCCTGCTTTCTTCTCATTATGGGGCTAACTTTTGCCCTGGTAAAAACCTGGTCATGAAACATTGTATCATTCTCCACCCTTGCACTCTTCTGGCAGTCATCATCATGGCAACTAAGTTCAGCCTCTGCCAAAAATGTATGTACCTTCATTCTGTTACTTTTCTGCTTCTTTTTGAGAGCTAAATTAATGGCTTTTTCTTCTACCACATGAGACCCTCTGGCTTGCTCTTCTAAAGGAGAGCCTGAATGCTGTAACAAAGCTAGCTTCTCATTCAAAACAGCTAATTTTTTCTCCATCTGAATTTTCTCTTGGGACAGCTTGTCTCTACTCTTACATATAATACAGTAACCTGTTA
This sequence comes from Pseudochirops cupreus, assembly GCA_028627135.1. Classification (NCBI taxonomy): domain Eukaryota; kingdom Metazoa; phylum Chordata; class Mammalia; order Diprotodontia; family Pseudocheiridae; genus Pseudochirops; species Pseudochirops cupreus. The sequence continues at coordinate 146,364,542 of CM053583.1, forward strand.
GTAGAACCCAGCCTCTTCTACACACCCCTTCCAGTTCTCTCCCTGGTTTTATTGGTATTCCTTGCAAAGATATTTCTAAATCTCTAGGTTCTCCCTCCTGTAACCTCAGTTCCCAGTTTTCACAGAACTCTGTACTTTTAGCCTACTTTCTTACCAGGGAGGAATAAGGTAAATCCTCCCATCCTAGGATAGCCATTTCTTCTTCCAAATCCCTTCTACCTCCAAATAGAGATCTGATATCTTGTGATCCCATCCTCACTGCCAAATGCAGCACCAATGCAGTATTCATAGTGCTCAATGTGATTGTGAATATACTGGTATAGTGCTCAATTGCAAAATATAGACTCTCCATATAGGAAACAGAAGCAAAACATTTATTCAGACACCAGAAAACCAAATCCCCAAACCAGAAAGCCAAATCCATCATAGTAGCAAAGAAGTTAATAATCCATAGCACCACAGATAGCCACACCACCTTTAGTCTTCCTACAAATCAATACTCACAAGTTGAGCTGTCTGCCTGGGTGTGTCCTCTCCTTCCTCTGTCTCTAACTGCTCTGACTCCCAGCTTCCTGTGGGCTCTATTCTACCCTTCAGCAAACTCCTCCCACCACAGGCTCCATGTGATTACATTCAGCCTATTAGGGGCAGGGAAGATCTTAAAATCAGGGCAGGTCTTCAAATTCCCTTAGGCTTATTAAGGGGCAGGGAAGATCTTCAAATTCCCATTACCATTACACACTGCTAAGAAGTGTCAGAGCTAATCACTTGGATGCAGGTAGCGTCTGACTCTGAGACCAATTCTCTTTCATTTTTTACCACTTTGTGATTTATATAGCAAAAAGCTCTTATTCCACTACTCAGAAACAAAATAGACTGTCCTAATCTAGACACAAACTACACAAGAATCCCCTTATACTTTCCTAATTGGCTATAAATCTTACAACATAGATCTGGGACTTGGACTCAGATTTGAATTTGGGCTTATTTTTAAAAAGCGTCTGATTAGTTAGCAGACATGAACAAAAATTGATTTTCTCTCCTTCCCTTCCCCTCAGTGATTATAACAAACATGCATAATCAATCAAAGCAAATTCTTATATCAACTCTGCTTTCTACTCTAGCATGGTGAGGTAGACAGCATGTTGGAATATCTGATACTCTGTGATTGTGGGCAAGTCACTTAATGTCTCTGGCTCTCAGTTGATTAAACTGTAACATGGAGAATCACACCTGTAATACTTAGCACACAGGGTTATTATGAAGCTGAAATGCAATAATGTATTCAATAAACAGATATATGAACTGTGGACCCCAGTCCCTGTTTTAAATGGCCACTTTTGTCTCAGTTGCTTCAATGTCCAGCCAAGGGTGACTCATGACGAATGTCTGCCTGATTACTGAGTGCACTGGGTTTGGTCTCAAAGGCTCCCAGCCCCTCAGTGGGATCCTGAGGCTGGGAGGCTTGTTAATATAGTTCCCTGGGTGCTAAGTGCTCAAAATCATGCCTTCTTCAGAAGCTGCTATCTGGAAGATATTTAAACAAGAACCAAATATAGATAAATATGTAAAAGCTTTTTGCAGATTCCTCCTTTAACTTAAGAACTCTGACCAGTCATGATTCCAGAGTATTGATGATGAAGCATTCTACTCACCTCCTGACAAAAAAGTGACAGACTAAATACACAGCGTGAGAGACATTTTTGGACATGCTCAATGTGAGAATTTGTTTTGCTGTTAATTATACATATTTGTTACAAGAGTTTTGCTTTTTTTTTTTCCAACGTGGGGGGAGGATGAGGGAGTTGAGAAATAAATGGTTATTGATTGATAAATAATTTTGAAAAGACTTCTTGTTTATCTAAATCTAAAAGTAAGACACAAAAATCCTTCCACAGCCCTCAGTTCGTCATGCCTATGGAATGCTTTTTTTTAGGTTGTTATCTAGCGCCACCTGGTGTTAGACATAAATAGCCAACATGAGAAAAAAGGCAAGAAGCAGTCACACATACATATCATAGAACCAAAGCATTTTAGTCCTGGATAGGACCCTCTAGGTCACTTAATCCATCCTCCTGCTTTTACAGAAGAGGACACTGAGGACAAAAGAGGGGAGATGGCTCACCAGTATCAGTGGCTGGAGTCCAGATCTAGAATCCAGGAGCCCTGATTGTAAAAGCCCACTAAGTTCTCTCTGTCTCTGTCTCCGTCTCTATCTCTGTCTCTGTCTCTCTGTATCTCTTCACCCCCACTTCTGCCCCCCCCTCATCCCAATCACGCTAACTTATATTAGAGAGTTCTTGATTTCTCTTCACTAACTGCTGAAACAGGATGATTATTTCCAGGGTCATCCATCTATTTTGCCAAAACCTGAAGCTCTGCTCAGGATTTAGCTATTAATTACTGAAAATCCCGTTTAAGAGATGACCTCAATGCACAAAAGGGTGGCAGTATTTGTGTGTCTTCAGCAGGATGACCAGTAGAGGTCGCCAGTGAGTCCTTTTAAAGTTGCCACTGATTAATGATAGTATTTCTTGTGTTTCTCTATAGACCTCTTCCTTTCAGATGATTGCATTTTAGTGGGGATGGCTGAAATTCTAGCTCTGCCTTGGTAATGGGTATGGATCATGAAAGATGATGAAATAAGGTTCATGATGTTTGTATGGGACTCTAAGCAGCAAATAGATGCGAAGAAATACAAAAGAAACACAGGATCTTAGACTGAGATTTAGAAGAGACCCTGGTGTTGGCTATTCCAACTTCTTCATTTTACAAATGAAGGAAGTGAGAACCAAAGAATTGAGGGGACTTGCCCAAGGTTGTACAAGTACAAAGTAGAAGAATCGGGATTTGAACTCAGATCTTATAGAGTAATGGATAGTAAAGAGTTGGCCTACTGGCGATCTGAAGCTAGGTGATCCAACCACAACGCCTCAGGCAACTCTCTAATTGGCTTTTGAACTCTTAAGACCTGTGTTCCAATTCTGCCTCTGTCATTTATTTCCCTTTGTGACCTTGGCTGCTGGGCCTGGAGTCAGGACGACTTAATCTTAATAAGTTCAAATCCCATCTCAGACACTTACTAGCTGGGTGAACTCAGGCAAGTCACTTAACCTCTGTTTGCCTCAGTTTCTGCATCTGTAAAATGGGGTAGCACCTATCTCTCAGAGTGGTTGGCATAGTGCTTGGTATCGGGTAGGCACTACATAAATATTAGTTATTATTATTAATTTTTCTTATTATTATTTCATCTCTCTGGCCTATCTATCTTCATCTGTTAAATGAGGCAAATGGATAAGATGGCATCTGAAGGCCCATCCAACTTTGGATCCTCTGATGACTACAAACCCAAGGTTTGTTCTTCATTATGCAAGATGTAGGGAAGCAGGGGCAGCTAGGTGGTGCAGTGGATAGAATGCTGGCCCTGAAGTCAGGAGGACCCGAATTCAAATCCCACCTCAGACACTTACTAGCTATATGACCCCGGGCAAGTCACCTTTTATTATTATTAATTATTAATATTATATATTAAACCCCAATTACCTCCAAAAAGCAGCAACAACAAAAATGTAGGGAAGCAAAGCTATCTCTGTTTATGCAAACTGGCATAAAAGAAAGAAAATACTCAATGAAATCAATCAAATAATGAGATTTACAAGTAAGGAGAAATAGACTAGGGATCAAGAGATCTGGGTTCTAATTCCATAGTTGCTATGAACTTGCTTTGAGATCTTGAGCAAGTTCTTCTCCTCTTTAGATCTCAGTTTCCCTGTCTCCAATGAAGCAGTTACAACAAAGGGCCTCTCGGTGCCCTTCCAACTTGACAGGGTTTTGACAGAGGAGTGTAATACTAGTTAGCCTCCCCCTCCTCAATAGTTAAGGTACCTGAAAACATGCAAACACTGTCATCTAATGCATTGACTATTCTCCCAGACTCTAGACCATCAGCAAATGGGATGAGCATACCATCTGTTCTTGTGACCAAGACCTTGATAAAATGAATAAAAAGCACAAATCCCAAAGCAGATCCTGGAGGAGATCCCACTAAAGAACTCCTCTGAAGCCGAGATCAAACCGTGTTCAATTGTTGGATTCAGTCATTCAACCAGTTTTTAATTCACCCAACCTCACTATCACCTAAGCCAGAGTTGTCAAACACATACTCATGTGTTGCATGGGGCCCATAGCTGTCCTAGTGTAGCTGAACCAGATAAAATGTAATTGGAAAATATTTAACAAAATAAAAATACAATAAAATATGAGACATGTTAAAATGTGGTTCTCCAGGTCAATATTCAGGCCACAGTTCAGTTTAGCAGCCCTATTTTGTTTGGAGTTTGACACCACTGATCTAAGTCACAGCTCTCCATCTTGTCCAAAGTAACAGCAGGAAATTTTGTCAAATGTTTTGCTAAGACACCTACATTGTTTGCCTGATCTACCAGCTTAATAACCATCTCAAAAAAGGATTGAGTTTAGACTGGCATGACCTAATTGGTCATACTAGCTCTTCATGATCAGCACTTTATTAAATAAATGTTGACTAATTTTCCCTTTAATTGTAAGTTCTAGAATTTTGCCAGGAACTGGTCAAGATCCCTGGCTTACTGAAAACTGAAAAAAATGTTGGCCTTCGGCGTCCTGTGGTTCTTCTTAACCTTCCAAAGATGGTGTCAGTGACTCAGAAATCACATATGCCAGCTCTTTCTGTCTCCTAGTTTGTCTGGGCCCAGTAAACTGAACGAGCTCTGAATTTTTCAAGGCAAAAAAGCGTTCTCTTACGATTTCCCTGCTTAAATCTCAACTCATTTGCCATTATTTTATTTTATTTTATTTTACTTGTTTTATTTTTTTTAATTTTATTTTAGTTTGCATCATTCATTTCCACAAGATTTTGAGTTACATATTTTCTCCCCCTCTTT
>CM053583.1:146369963-146444051 GCA_028627135.1 Pseudochirops cupreus
CTGGGGCTCAGCCAGGGCTTCAGGCCAGGCTGGTTTTGGTTGGCAGTGCTTATATGGTTCCTCGTAGCTAAGCTGACTTTAGTGGAAGGTATCTTTGTGTGAGTTTTGGAGTTCTAGGATTAGTTTAGAGTACTATTTTATGGGTATTTTGGGGTGGCTATATGAGAGCTGCGAGATGTTGCTGCTGCTATGCTGCCATCTTGGCTCTGCCCCCCCCATTTGCCATTTTTGTACTGATCTTTTCATTCCAGATAGCATTCTTCTTGAAAGACAAAAACAGAAATAACAAAAACTCAGCAGTTGTTTTCTTTCCATCACCCACAGTCATTATTTCATCCAACCTGAACAGTAATCTTATACTTTGAATCTTTTCTTTTCCCCACTATAGATTTTAAAACAACAACAAAATCTTTTTGTTGTTTCTGTTTTCTGTATACGTCTTTTAAAAACTTAAGTTGCTTAATATATCTAGTGTCAGTCCCTTTAGACAAATTCCTCTATCTTCTTCATCGTGAATTTTTTTCTGTCTTCAGAATAGAGAATTCTGTATTCAAAATTTGTTAATCCTGCAGGATTTACCAATTCTACCTAAACCTGGGTCCTTCCTATTCATTCTCTGAATCTTTTAAAATATATTCTTCAGAAATTTAGGGTGCCTGTCAGATATTTTTTCTCTCCCAAACATCATTTCTTCTGTCCTAAATTCTAAGAAGGACTAGTTATTTTCCTTCAATCAGGTCCTCCTTATTAGAATCAGATCTAGAATAGAACCCTCATTGGTTCATTCATGTTAAAAAAAAAGATGAAATTATAATTAAAGTAGACTAAGAAATTATTAGCTTTTTCTTTAGGTGGAGAGAAGACTCTAGCAGATAGCAAGGTAATTGAAGTCTCCCATCACTACTTTATACTTGTGCCAGACTTGTGATCTGTTTCCCAAATTCCTTATCTATTTATCTTTTCTGTCCAGGTGGTCTGTAGTATACTCTGATGTTAATATTGCTTCCATTTTTACCTACATTGCTGTTTATCCAAATATTCTTCATGCTTTCTTCCTCTTATTCCTTGATTTTTCCATTAGATTGTAAACCCCTTGAAGACAGGGACTGTCTTTTCTCCCTTTTTGTATCCCCAGCACTTAGCACAGTTCCTGGAACATAGGCACTTAATAAATGTTTATTCATTGATTGATTTTCTTATATAAGTGCATCTTTTTGAAATACAATGCTACTAGTACACCTGTTTTACCAATCCTATTCCTTTTAAATAAGACGGAGACATATTCTAGTTGTGGGTCCTGTTCTGCAACATTACAGTAATGCCTGTGTGGTCCATTTTGCCTATTTTTGTTAGAATCTCTACTTCATCTTGCTTGTGCCCTATATTTTGTGTTTGTATATAGACAGTTGAGGTCATGGGCTTTACAAATGGCTCCTTTCTTTAATTTTGTCCCCTGTTAATTTTGAATTATCTCTCCTCCTCCCATTCTTCTTCTTCTTTCTTCACTGTAGTTTACTGTATGGTGGATATAAGGATTCTTCTCTCCACCATATTTTTCAGTTTAAAGCCCATTGGATTAAATTCTCAGGACTGAGTAAATGCATTTTCCCCCAGCTCTTGTTAGGTGAAGAATCTATCACTTGTATGTTTTAAGTAGAGGATCAGAAATTCAAATCCAATTTCCAGACATCACTTTCTTAACCAACTATTTCCTTCCAGAATGTGGTTTATTATTCACTGAAGGCTTTCATCCGCTGGGCACTATCGAGAGTATGTGTGTCATGTTCCTTGCCACAAGGGGTCGGAGCTGGGAATTGGGAGACTTGTATTTAATGTGATGCTGTGGCCCTGATTATCTAGTTACCTTCTTGTGCTTCTAGTTTCTATATCTATAAAATGAAGAAATTAATAACTTTCCTCCCTACTAGTTTCACAAGGTACTGTGAAGCTAAAGTGAGGTACATATATATGAAAAATATTTTGAGTTGGACCCTTTAGGTTGCAAGACATGTTTGAGTGCTAGCTGTTCCACTTACTGGCATTTTGGGCAAGTCAGTTATCTTGGAGTTTGTTTCCTCACCTGTAAAATGGGGATAATAAATCTGTCCTAACTACTTTACAAAGTTTTTCTAAAGAGTAAATGACACAGGATGGCTAGGTGGAGCAGTGAATAGGGCACTGGCCCTAGAGTCAGGAGGACCTCAGTTCAAATCTGGCCTCCAACACTTAACACTTACTAGTCTTGTGACCCTGGGCAAGTCACTTAACCCCAATTGCCCTTCCAAAAAAAAAAAAGAATAAATGACGTATATAAAACCACCACATAAAACAGAAATTTTTAATCTGGGATCTGTAAACTTAAAATAATAATAATAGTTATAATTTACTAATTAATAACCATATTTCTTTTTTTCTTTTTTAGAAATTTATTTATTTACTTTTAGTTTACAACATTTAATTCCACGATCCCTTGAATTTCAAATTTTCTCCTCCTCCCTCTACTCTCCCCCCCATGCAATCAGATATAGGATCTACGAATTACCTTCACATTAAACATTAGTCAAGTTGTAAAGAAGGATTATAACCAATGGAGTGAACAATGAGAAAGAAGAAACAACAACAAAAAAGAGAGAGTGAGCAAGTAGTTCACTTCAATCTGCATTCAGACTCTGTAGTTCTTCTCTGGATGTGGACATCCCTTTCCATCATGAGTCTTTTGGAGTTGTTTTCTAACCTTGCATTGCTGAGAGGAGTCCAGTCTATCAGAGTTAGTCGTCACACATATGATGTGTCTGTAATTGTGTACAAAGTTCTCCTGGTTCTTCTCTTCTCACTCAGCATCAATTTATATAAGCCACTCCAGGTTATTATGAGGTCTGTCTACTCCTCATTTCTTATAGCGCAGTAGTATTACATTACATTCATATACCACAACTTGTTTAGCCACTCCCCATTTGATGGGCATCCCCTTGGTTTCCATTTCTTTGCTACCACAAAAAGAACTGCTATAAATATTTTTGTACATACAGGTCCTTTAAAAACCATAGTTCAATATTGTTGGTTTCCTTTGTAATCTTATGTATTTTATATTATTCATTTAAAGACATTATTCTTAAAAGGGGCTCATAGATTGTTGAAGGAGTCCATGACATAAAAAGGTTATAAACCATAAGGTAGGATGTAAAATATAATATAGTATTATTATTATTCAAGGTAGAATGAAATCTTTATTGTCTTTCATGTTATGGGGAGTATGGGAAATACTGACTAGTTGCAAATTCCAAACAATTTGTGGCTATGTCATACGGTTCCCCTTCCTGCACTGTCTATTCTAGTCAAAATGTTCCCTGTCCATGACATTTCATTTCCTGCCACCATGCACAAATGGTACCCCACGTCTGGAATGCATTTCTGTATCATTTTTGTCTCAAAGAACCCCTTGTTTTTTAGGACGTGGCTCAGACGCCACTTCCTACATGCAGCCTTCTCTGATTTGCCCCCTTTTCTTAGTACTTTTTCCTTCTTTAAATTACTTGATCTATGCTTTGTATTTATTTGCTCACATATTGTTCTCTCCTTCCTCAAATAAGCCTAGAGAGCTTTGATCTTTCCTTTGCTCCTATCACTTCCTAATTTGTTTTCTTGCTATCATCAGTATACATGTTAAATTCTCTTAGTAGAACATAAGATACTTGAGGGAAGGCACTGTATTTTATCTTTGTGTCACAGAGTACAATGCCTTGTCTCTAAGAAGCACTTAATAGTGCTTCTTGATTTGTGGATTCATGTCGCCTTAGGTTGTTTCTTTCATACGCATACCCAACCAACTATGTTGTTACTATTGTTAGGTCAAGGTGACAAGTCTGTAAGTCTATATTACTAGAATATTAAATACGGAGTTGGTTTTTCTATGAATTCTTGTTGATTAAGTGCCAAGTAACCCAGTCATTGTCATATTTTTTTGGTTTGTTTTTCTCCTTTTCAGGGAGGGTGTAACCACAAGTTCCCCAAAGCTGCAAAAAGCAGAAGAGCCTTCTGTTATTTTCCTGCCTTAGAAAACAGTTAAATGGAAACATTTAGGGGACATCCAAGGGGTTTGTGGGAGCCTTATTTGTTTCAAATCATTAGACATTTATTAGATTCCTATTACATACCAGCATTGTGCCAAGTGCTGTGGATACAAAGAAATATGAAATATGAAAAATGGTCCTTGCCTTCAAAAAGCTTACACTGGGGGTGAGGATGTAAGTGAAACAATGTGAACACAGATGAGTATCATAGGAAGGAGATAGTGAAAGGCGCAAATGAGAGATAGGAAAAAATGTCCCGCCACGTATCTGAGAAGGCAAAGAATTCCAATGGGTAGGGGAGAGAGGAACTGTAAACTTGGAGCTGTTTTTGAGTACCTGGGCTCAGATCTGAATTTCAGGAAGAGGTATTAGCCCTGTCTCACTAAGAGTATCTCTTAGTATCTCACTAAGAGCATTTTCGAAAATGTTACTCCCTCCACCCTGGCTTTTTCCTCTTGCCACAACCCCAACAAGAGTTAGAGAAATAGGTGTGTAGAGTGTTCTTGTGTCAGGAGAAGGGCTGCATTGTAATGTTCTCACCTGCATAAATCTTCTCAGGGCTTTCTTCTAAGGTTTGAGACAACTTATTCTTCTGTCCATGAATGCGATGTCAGGCTCCTTTCTATTTACTGTTATTTCTTCAGAGTGCATAACTTCAGTCCAAGAGGAAGCACGAAGATAGAAAAAGAGAGGCAGCCTTGGAGTTCAAATCCAACTTGGGTTCAAACCCAACCTCAGAAACACCTTGGAAGTTATACCCAGGTAAGTCCCTTCCCCTTTTAATTAGGCTATTCTTTAAGGCTATTAAGTAGCAGAGTAGGAATAGATTTGTACTGGTAGGAGGCACTAATAAGGAAGTTCTTCACAGGGACCTGCCACTATGAGTAAAATCATGGATATGAGTTTTTAAATCCCCAACAAAACACACAATTCTACTTTAGTCCAGAGATCACAAATATCACATATAAGTGAGTATGAGTGATTTAACAAGTTCTTAGTCAAATCCTTAACAAATACATTCCTGATAATGAGTTTGGTGAAAATAACTCTTTAAACTTTATAGCATGTTCACATTTGCCAGTGGTTAGCAAAAATATTGGGCTTGCCAGACTTTAATGTGGTACAAATGCCATGTTCAAGGCAAAGAAAACAGAGCATTATAAGATCTGGCAAAAGTCAGGAGCATTATTAACAGCTGTGGGATTTCAGATGTTTTCTGTGATTAGAACCATAAAATGAGTACTAATTCTTTTCTTGGGTTTTATAATAACACATCAATATCTGCCGATGAACATTCAGTTATCACTACATTGATTTATTATAGTAATAAACTGCAAGGAGATTAAGGATAGATGAAATTCCAAGGTAATCTTTAAAAAACTTGGTCTTTTTCCAAAGATGATTAGGGAAAAAGGAAATGAACCTACATGTTCTAAAATGTTTATAGTAACTTTTTTTTTGTGGTGGCAAAGAATTGGAAATTTCAGGGATGCCCAACATTTGGGGAACGGATAATGGATAATCCAGCCATTTGGGGAACAGCTGGATAAGTTGTGGTATGTGATTGTGGTATATAGCACCCACTGTGCTATAAGAAATGATAAACTTGTTGATTTTAGAAAAATGTGGACTGACTTGCATGAAATAATGAACAAAATGAACAGAACCAAGAGAACACTGTATACAGTGACAGCAACATCGTTTTAAGAGCAACTTTGAACAACTAAGTAATTTTGATTATTATAAATAGCCAAATTAACTATAAAGGGTATATGAAGGAAGACTCTATCTGTATTCAGATAAAGAACTGATAAATAGAAGCATGCATAGAATTATTTTACGGGTATTTGTATATATTACATACATATATGTATATATACACACACACATACATATATATGTGTATGTATATGTATAATGGTAACCACTTAGGTGAGGAGGAAAGAAAAAAAGGGAAAAATGAAGAAAAAAAGAAAACTTTACTATATGTTTAAAAGGAAAAGAAAGTTGTACATAAGAGATTCGCAGTTTCATATACATCTTTTTTTAAAATCTACTATAGAAGTGCTTGTTTTATTTCAAAAATTAAAAATAAATAAAATAAAAAATTAATTGTAGCTAACTACTTAAAACTCACTAAATTCTGTCAGATTTAATCAAAATAAGCAAAAAAGTGAATTATTTAAGTTTCATCTACCTTCTTACCTGCTGATTAGTGGAGGTGTAATGAGAAAGGAATCATTTAAATATTGTCACCAACATACTATAGTTAAAAAATGAATTCCTTTTTTTATTAACAGATGGCAAGCTACTTAAGCATAAGCTTGTATGTGCAATCAGTGGAAATCACTTTCTTGGGTATTCTTGCTCAATTGTTTGCTGAAATTTTGTATCATAAGGAATTGAATTGTAAAGGTTTTTGGAGGAAGGACATTTTGGCTGGAGTGTGACATTTTCCAATAAAATTTATCAATAAAAGGACTAAAATAGAAAAAAAAAAAAGAAAGAAATGCATGATGTAATAAGAAGTAATGAAGTGAAACAAAGGATTTATACTATCCTACACCAGTTGGGCTCTGAATGAGTGAAGGTCATGTAGAACTTGTGTTTGTCCTTTGTTCTTGAAGAGGACTATGACATCAGAGAGATGATAACATGACTTGCAGTTGACTTTGATTTTGATTTGAGAGAGGGCTATGCAATGTCACCAGCCTCACTTTCTCCTCCAGAGCCATCTGGGTCCAATGGCCAGATATTCATTAGGATGACTAGAGATGGCCCAGGATGCAATAGGAGAGAGATCCTGGCCAAAATCTTTTAGGCTAAGGTCTTTTCAGGTTCTCACTTTGAGTGAGGTAATGCCCATTTAATGAATAGGTCTCTTTAAGAAGTGAGTCAAGGAATGACTCCTTTAATTAAAAAAAAAATATCCAACTGGGAGGGGGAGACCCTCAAGGTTGCTGCCTAAAAGAGACACAGTTACTATTTACATTCACTGTGAACCAGGAAGGCCCCAAAACAGCCATTAAGTGGTGCTTGGGCAAGGACCTATTGTTGTCCAATCCATGAAATCCAGAGTGAAAAGAGTTTAAGGCTTGGTCTTTGAGAAAGAAATCTAGCCAAGTTAACTTCTGGTCATTAGCATTTATCTTCCTTTGGAGAGGAAAGGCAGAGGCAGGAGCAGGACCAGAGGCAGAGGCAATGACCTGAGTTACCCAACTGGCCGGGTCCCCATTCAGGCAGCTCAGTATGCTTATAGGTTGTGTTTGTCCTTTGTTCTGGAATTGGGCCAAGACATCAGGGAGATGATGACATGACTTGCAGTTGACTTTTATTTGAGTGAGGAAAGGCTGTGCAAGGTCACAGTATAACTGCTGAATCTACACAAGGTCAAAATAATCCATTAAAAACTAAAACAACAATTTTAAAAATTCAATTGATTTAATAGCTTTTCCCCTCCTCTAGCTGCCCTCCCCCATCTGTAGTGACTTAATCTTAGCATTATTTAACTACAAAACCTACATGGATTCAACTGAATTTAATTAACTTTTGTTAAGTACTTCCTGTATATTAGGCATTTTGTTAGGTGTTAGGGAATTAGAAAAGCTTTCAAAGAGCTTATGCTTAGCTCAGGAGAAAATCATGTGTGTATGTATAGATATACATATCCACATATATACATATGCATACATATATACATACACATACATATATACATACACACACACACACACACACACACACACACACACACATATATATATATATAAAGACAGGCTATGTTTTGGGACTCAAGAGCATTGTTCTCATCCTATGAAGGTTCCAGCAGGTACAGACCAAATGTTCTGTCCTGGAGAAGACTGGCTTAAAATTTACTGTTAGCATCTCTGGATTTGGCTACAGTCTTTTTAAGAACATGTAGAAGAAAGCATTTGTGGGACCATTCAAGAAGCACCATGTTGCTAAAGATGAGGCTGTTTAATGTTTCCAAGCCAACTGAAAATTGATGGACTCTCAATAAAATTGAATTTTTTTTTTAAGTCAAGTGTGACTCCCAGGCTGTAAGCTTAAGTTACTGAGAGAATAAAGATACCCTCTACAAAAATGAGGAAATTTCTAAAAGAACTGCATTTTGAGGGGGAAAAAATAAGTTCTGTTTGAGACATGTTGAATTTGAGACATTTATGAAACACTTCAATAGAGATAGAGATATTCAACAGGTTGTTAGTGATGAGTGACTGGAATTCAGGAGGGAGATGAGGGTTGAATATGCAAATTTAGAGTCATCAGCTTTGAGATGATAATTGAACCCAGAGGAGCTGATTAGTTCACCAAAGAGAATATAGAGAGAGGATAAATGTCTTATGCCTATTTTCTTTTGTTTTAAAATTGTGTTATTTTCTAAAATTGGGGAAGAAATAATTCAATAAATTTGGACAATGAAAGAAAAGTCCAGTGTGGATTAATGAATCACACAAAATATTTTAAAGAAATATAGACTATTTTTAAAAAAAGGAATGTAACTATATTACTTCCAAGCAAAGGCATACATTAATTGAATCCTCAAGTCATGCTAAGTAAAACATGGATTCATAAATCTGGAAGGAAATTTAGAAACTATTTACTTCAACCTTTCATTTTTGAGAACAAACAACCAATAATCAATCAAGTGATACACTTTCATTAAATGCTTATTATATGCTAGGCACTGTACTAAGTGCTGGGGATATGAAAATAGTCAAAAGAGAATCCCTGTTCTCATGGAACTTACAGTCTAATAGATGAGGCAAAGCACAACAAGATGAATTGACTTAGGCAAGGCCACACAGCTTGTGGTAAAACTGAGACTCCAATACAGACTTTGGACTTTCTAGTACAAGGAATTTTTCATGGTACCACACAGCTTCCACTATTACAGGGAGTTCCTTTGTTTCTTTCCTTCCTTGCTTGCTTTCTTCCCTTGCTTCCTTTTTTCTTTCTTCTCTCCCTCCCTCACTCAGAGGAATATTTACTTCATAGATATAGCAAGAACAGAAAAAACACACAATTTCCACCTCCAACACCTGGGATACATACTCTCCCCTCTATCCCAGTCCCTAGGGATGATGGACTCAGATTCAATGTAGTTTCTGTGCACCATTTGACCTACAAAGCTCACTTTCAATTGTGGTATGGTAAATATGTAAATGAGTCCATTTCTTTGTTATTGTGGGGCTAGATCAAGCAAGCTGCTTGGACTTCGCTCCTTTTTCTGGCAATTCCTAGCATAGACTTCAGCTCCTTGATTTCTGTTGGCTTGGTCTATTGACCTTTCAAAATTCAAAAGATAATAGTGCCCCTTCTTCACCTGGATACCATTGGTCTCAAGTGCTAGCTCCAGTTATTAACAACTATCTGATTTGTGCGCCTGAATTATTCTATGGTATAGAGTTTTCTGATGTTTCAGGGGGAGTATGATTAGAATGTGCTAATGAAACAACTTGGTCAGGATAATGTTAGTCAAGTTATGCTTATGTTTTCAACATGTCAACATAGTTTACTCATTCATTTATGATTCATTCATTTTGAATATTGACTAGTGTGGAAAAATGTGGGCTTTGCCCTTGAACTACAACTTGGAGAGTTAGGAGAATTTCTTTTCTTTAGGTAACTAACATGGGAGGGCCACACTTCCTCCCTGCTTTGGTCATTTGGTGGGTTTTTAGACTATGGAAGATGATGATCAATCAGTCAAGGATCAAGTACTTACATGCCTACTATGTCTTAAGCATTGTGTCAGGCATTAGGGATGTAATGACAAAACACGAAATGATCCTTCATAGTTTACATCCTAATAGGGAAGTCAAGTACCTATAAAAATATGTGCAGCAGAAATATGAAGTTAATAATGCAAATATATAAAAGTTGTCAAATTCAACATAGTCTAGCAGTTAGGGAGATCAAAACAGGGAGGATCATGGAAAGAAGAAAGCCTTGCCCCCTTAATCAGTTCCATGAGGGAGAAGTCACATCCTTCCACGCCCAGCTCCAGAGAACTACTGCCTCTAGGGTTCTATTAGCATTCACTTTTCTCTCGTAGGTGGCCTTTTCCCACTAACATACTTGAGGTTTGGACTTGACTAGTGTAGACTAAGTACTGTCTGGTGGGTGGGTGGGTGACACGAAAAGCAATAATGGAATAGGGACATTGGGGTAAGTGTCCCCTGTTCCCACCCCAACTGAGTTTGTTCTAAACTTCAGCATTCCCCTTCATGTAAATAGTACTACTGATAAATCAGAATGTGAGCTGTTTTTATCATCCGTTTTATCATCCTTTACAAAAATTTAACCCAACTTAAAAACAGAACTGTTTTTCAAATACTTTAAATGTTCTCCTTCAGTTTAACACTTATCAAACTCCTACCATGCACCAAACATTGTTCTAAGACCTAGAGATAAAAATGAAAAAATGTATTAGTCTCTGTCTTCAAGAAGTTTACAGCTTACATAATTTTATTTAGGATGTTAATAGACATTATCCATAAAGAAAAGTTCTAATAGGGGAATGAAGAATTCAGTCCAGAACCTATCTGGATAATTAAAATTCTCTATTAGTAAGGTTTGTGTCCTAGACTAGACTGAGGCAATACATACATGGCCCTTTGTTTTGTTTCAGTTTTTAACAAAGAAAAAATCATATCTGGTCTCCTCAAAAGAACAAATAGGTTTATCTTGAATAAGTTTCTCCATCTTATTTTCACAAGCTACTACAAATAATTGTGAAAATAATACTAGTTCTTTCCCATTTGTCCACTATAGCTCTTTTTTTCTAGGTACTATATCAGGGGTTTCTAACCTGAGGGTATGTGAACTTGATTGGAGGAAAGCAAATCACATCTTTATTTTCATTAATCTCTAACTTAAATTTAGCATTTCATTCAGTTATGTAAAGACATTGTTCTGAGAAAGGATTCAGAGGCTCCACCAGACTGCTGAACAATGGGCTCCATGACACACAAAAAGGTTAAGGACCCCTCCCCTACATACATGAAAAGAGTCTGAATAGTTAATCAAAGAATTATGTTTACAAATACAATCCTTTGGTGAAAGTGATGACTAGCTCCATCATACCACATGCCTAGAAAAAACAGATATTGTCACAGTGGAAACTGACTAATTTCAATGGAGAATTCTGCATCTTTAGCACCCCTATCCAGTTTGCGATTTTTGTCATAGCCAACCTGCACAGATCTTCAGTACTCGGCAAGCTTAATGATGCCAGCAGCTAAAGTTGATGAGAAGCTGTGCAGAAATTGTCTGTCATCATCTGCTTCTCGCAAGTTTCCAAGATCTCTCTGCAACTACAAAGAAGGAAATTTCATGCACAAGGAGGGATTTCATTGCAGCCATGAATGTGCTCAGAATGCCTGGCTGGCCAGACCTTTATGGTTTTGTAACAACATTGAAGGGTATGAGAGAACATAAGTGCCCACAGTCATCCAGCTGGCAATAGAACCCACCTCAAACTCTAAACTTCCCAGCCCATAAAAGGGAAAAAAACAAACAAACAAATAAAGACGCATTATAAGTAATCATTCTGACAGGGCATCTTTGTTTTTATCCGGAGGATTATTAATTACAGATTAGGAAGTTGCTGCTCATATTTTGCCATGGCCTCGGGAGGCATCGCTGTTCATAATCACTGTATGTTTTGCTTGAGTCAGATTCAACAGCCAGGAGTTTTCTGGACATTTTAATTAGCAGCTGACTTCAGGCAGATATCCAATGTGATGATGTTATTTAACTCCCACTTAATTTGGAGGACATATACTTCTGTGTGTCTCACACGTCTACTGGATCTCTTCCTGTTTCCATTAATAGGGAGGCATGGTGGGGCTACTGTATTTCAGGGGCTAGCGCCTTTTGTGCTGTGTTGGCTGTCTCTCTCTGCTTGCATCATGAAGCAGTACAGAGAGTTTTGAGCTTCTTTTATGTACTTACTTATTTTCATTTATCACTCATCTTAACTTTTTCTTTTCCCCTCCCTACCTCCACACACATATACTAATTGGCAAGATCTTGGAGTGAGTGGACTGTGATATTCTTTTAAAAAATTGATTTTGAGTTTAAAATTTTTTATTTTATTTTTTCAATAAATAAAACCCCATTTTCTCTCCCTCTCTTTCCTAAAGCCTATCCCCCATTTTTGTAGCTTCTCCATTTTTTTAAACACAGTGCATTTATTAAATTCCATAAGCACCATTATGGTCCTTTAAGCATCTACTATGTGCAAGAAATAGTTCTAGGTTTTGGGGATATGAAGACAAAAACCCGAAACAATCTCTGTATCCAGGGAGTTCACATTCTACTGGGGAGATACAGCACACACATTCATAAGTAATTATAAGATACATACAAATTATAAGATTTATATGTGTGTATATATATATATATGTCATATATAATGCAAAACAATTCCAAGAAAAAGTGAATACTTGGGGAATCAAGAAAGTCCTTACATAATAAAGTGTCAATTGATTTGTACTCTGAAGGGATCTAGGAATTCTAAGGGTCAGAAGTGAGAAGAGAGTGGATTCTGCACATGAGGAATCACCTGGGCAAAGGTCCAGAGGTGGGTATGTTGTATACAGTGAAAAGCTAGTTTTCTAGTGCGGTAGGAGTGACATCCCAACTGTTCCCCTGAAAGTTTGGCTAATTTTTCTCTAAAAGGTATTGAAACCATCCTTTAGACATGATTGGTACAGAGCATTAAAGGCTTAGACTATTAGCATCATTCTCGGTCTTCTGAGTACTAAACGGCCACCTGTAGCTCCAGGTAGTCCCTGACACTAGGCCATTGGAACATGATGGACAGTTCAGGCAAGGGAACATCACTCAGCTGGAAAAACTCAAGGTATCCTCATTGCATATGCTCCTGGAACAGCTTCCTCCTGCTATGACTAAGGAAGTCTCTCACTAACTGTCAAATGTCCTATGAGTGTCCTTTTGCTCCAGTATTGAACATGAAGCCCTAAGAGGCTGGCCTGAGGCAGGTGTACATCAGAACAGATGACTCAAGAAAGGGATAAATCTGGAATAAGCCTGGGAAGGCATGTGCACTCTGGATAGTAGATGCTTAAGAATGCTTATTGGATGAGTTAAGC
This sequence comes from Pseudochirops cupreus, assembly GCA_028627135.1. NCBI lineage: Eukaryota > Metazoa > Chordata > Mammalia > Diprotodontia > Pseudocheiridae > Pseudochirops > Pseudochirops cupreus. Next base: position 146,383,177 of record CM053583.1, read on the forward strand.
TAAATAAAACATTGAAATGAGCCCATGTGAAAAGCGCTGTAGTTAGAACTTGGTGCTGGTGGGTGCCAGTCTCTGCTGACAGAGACGAAGTCCCCATCCCCATCCCCAATTCAGATTTCCAGTTTGTGTCCGTCCTTGGGAGTTAACCAAAACCAACAGCACACCATTTCCCTGCCCCTGGGTCCTGCTTACCCTCGGGTATTCTGTTAATGAGCATTTCATACGTACTTCGTACGTATCATGTACTCTCCTGGGGTTACCAAGAAAGGCCAAAGCTGGCCCTGACTTCCAGGAACTCCCATTCTCATTGGGCAAAGTTACTTCTACTGCCGACCTCACGTTATTATTCAGAAGAAAATTTTTTGTAAACTGCATAGTTTTGTGGGGGAAAAAATGAGCTACCTTTTGTTGTTATATTTGTGATGATGATGATGAAGATTAATTTCTGTCCTTTAATTCTTAATGATGGCATGCCTAGGCAACTTTGCCCCCTTACCCAGAGACCTGCAGAAAGCCTGAGCCTAGACAGGCATTTCTATCAAAGGGAAGAGGAAGGGCCAATAGGAATGTTCCCTCAGGTGTGACAGCATAGCCATCCCACATTGCATGCAGGCCTGTGCCCCTTATACTGATCTTACCAGTGAGTGAATGAATGAAAAAGCATGTATTAAGTCCTTGATATGTGCCAAACACTGTGCTAAGTGCTAGGGATACAAACAGAAAAATCAAGACAGTTTCTACTTTTAAGGAGCTCACTCTTTAACCGGGAGAAAAACATATAAAAGAAATTTCAATTGCAAGTTAGATATGAAGGTCCAGAAGTCCTAAAGGTATAGTATCAGAGTAGATGGCAAAGCTGAGAGGTTCTTAAGTTATATAGGGAGTTAAGATGACAGTGCAAGGGGAGCACAGGGCAGATAGTAAGGTCTGGTGATCCTCCATCTAATGAGAAGGAATGAGAAGTCAAGCAACATGGGTGAAGGGGGCAGGTAAGTTGAGAGGGTACTCCTGCTGGTGGCGGTTCTTTCTGATAGACAAGCCTTTTCATCCTCTTCCACTTCCCACTGCCTCTACTCTCTCCCTCTCACCTTGCCAAGCTGGCAAGGAGGGTGAGACTTGCTATACAACAACAACTATAACTTCCTAGGAATGTAGTTTCTCACATTTTCTTTACCTGAGAATTTTTTAGGAATTCTAGGAACTTGGAAGTCTCTGGGTCTTTGCGTATTTCCCAGCTAGCTACTTCTGGTACAGTACTATCACTTTGTATTAGTCTAGTAAGTCTTACGATTTCTGACCCACTCTTCAGAAATATGACAATATCATATAACAAATGTTTGTCGAGCACATACACCATACTGGGATTTGAACAGGTTTTCTGATGTTGTCTAGTGTTCTCTTCACTACATGATTCTTAATGTTATTCATTCATTCATTTGACATTTATCCTGTCCTGATCCTTATGAATCTTATAATCTAATTCAGAGATAAGATATACAGAGAGATGTAACTAGGAATTTTTAAAATGATTTTCCCCAAATATCAAATATTGCTTTTTCTCCCTGCCATGGGGCGGCGGGGAGGGGGAGAGAATACTGGGTACTGGATAAAACAAAAACTGGATAAAACAAAAACAAAACAAACCTCAAAACCCTTGTAGAGCAAAACAAATTCTAATATTGGTCATAAACAAAAATGTGTGTTGCATTTTGCATGATCCATCATCTCTCTGTTAGGAGATGGGAAACATAATTTATCATCATCATAACAGCTAGTATTTACATAATGCTATAAAGTGTGCAAAGTGTTTGACATATTTTACTGCATTTGATTCTCACAACCCACTTTTTACCCATTTTATAGATGAGGAAATTGAGGCAGAGAAAGGTTAAGTAGCTTGCTTAGGGTCACATAGCTAATAAGGGTCTGAGACAGGATTTGAACTCAGGTCTGCATGGCACCAAGTCCAGCACTCTATTGGCTACCTAGATGTCATATCATAATTGATCATTTCATTCTGCATCAGTCTGTACAAATCTTTCCAAGTTTCTTTGAAACCATCTCTTTCATAATGTCTTATAGCACAATAGTATTTTATTACATTTGTATACCATAATTTGTTCATCCATTCCCTAATTGGTGGTCAGCCTCTTAATTTTCAGTTCTTTGCCACTACAAAAAGAGCTGATATAAATATTTTTTGTACATATAGGAAGGATCTTTTCCTCTTTACCTCCTTGAGTATAACTAGGAATTTTGTGGCACAATATGGGATAGAGGGGCAGAAGGAAACATAAGAAGACTTATTTTGGTGAGACTGCCTTAAAGGTCTGGGGGATGGGTTAAGGAAGGAGTTCACCTGGAGTCAGCTTGCCAAGGGAAGGAAGTACAGTCTAAGATATTGAACATGATGTTGGGGAGGTCGCTAACAATAGCAGAGTTGAACCATGAAGGAGCTTGGAGGAATTTACCCTGGGATTTCTGTGCTACTGAAGAACAGTAAGTGTCGTCCGCATCTTATAAATTTTAGTGCCATAGGTCAAAGCCTAATCAGCCTATCTTAGTTGTGGCTCTAGACAAAGTTACATGAAGAGATTAGTAACAAAACATGGATGGAAAGACATGCCAAATTAATGGTACATTAGTACTAGAGTTCAAAAGAGGATCTCTGTGGGCTAATTGGGATGGTCAGGAGGCTATAGACAAGAAACTCTGGATATGATCCTCTAATATGAGTCATTAGATACTGAGAAGAGCTAATTCAGATAGTTCTGGAATCAATTTCCTGGGAAATCTTTAACCTTTTTAGAGAAAAATATTGCCTCCTTCTCCTTGATAGCAATTTATTATTATTATGATTATTGGTCCTCAAATGATTTTAATTAACTTAACCAGGGCTGCCCTATGATAAAATAAATAGGCAAAATTAATATTTGCCTCTTTTCCCTTCTGGTTTTTGCTTGCTGCTTTAACCTTGGTGGTGATCCAGATAAATAAATATAATCTAGGTTTCAAGCCTGGAACATTTTGCATAAGATTCTCCAAACTGACAGAAAAAAATAATGACTCAATGTCATATACCTATGCGAAGTGTCACTTTGCCACAAGAGTTTTGGAGAGGACAGACATTCTTTTTCTTTACAGAGACAAACAAACAGACATAGAAAGACATATATATATAGTGGAAAGTCAATTTGTCAAAATGTCCCTGATTTTCTGATTGTTTTCCTAGACATTTAGGAGAATTTGGCTTTGGATGATATTAGGGTCTCTCTCTTGACTGAAAAAAATCTTTTCAGCACTCCCAGGCTGCTCCCATTGAAAGAGGTCATTTGCTCTTAGTTATTTCCTGCCATATTATAGTCTATAGAATTTCTCCAGTTTCTTTTTGCTATCTACCTGGATAAATGGATTTACTCCCTATTCACTATTTGGGATGGTTTTTTGTGTAACTAGAATTTTGGTGTGACTGCAGGTATAGATTTTGAGCTATCCTCCTTCTTTAAAAGATAGTAGCCAAGAAAACAGCTTGAACCTAAAATATTACCCCTGGATAAGAAATATTTAAGGGAGCAGATAGTTCTAATTCTAATATGGTACCTCCTCTCAGAAGAGGACAGAGCAGCCAGCCTCTCTAGGCAGGAATAAAAGACTCCCATGGAGTAGAAAATTTAGCAAGGTTCTAGAGATACTTATCCATTCCTTTTCTTGAGGCACATTTAGATGATCTACTGGACATACACATCTTACATGGCCATTACATATCTTACATAAAGATCAGTAGTTCTGTGGTACTGGGTTGTTCTTATGTAGACAGAGCCATCATCTAGGGTTGATACACAGTAGATGAGTCTACACAGGCAAATTATATAGAGTAATTATCTAGAGAAAATTCAAGCACTAGTATCAACTATTGAGAAGGAAGAGGTGTGTGTGTGTGTATGTGTGTGTGTGTGTGTGTGAGAGAGAGAGAGAGAGAGAGACAGAGACAGAGACAGAGACAGAGAGATAGAGAGAGAGAAAGAGAGAAAGAAACAGAGAGAGAGAGACAGAGAGACAGAGAGAGACAGAAAGAAAATTACTTGTCTCTACCTCATACTTTCCTATGGAGACACTGTCAAAGAGATAGAAAGGAATAAAAGTTTACCCTTTAACAAGCTATATCATACCAGAATTAGTTAGCCTCATTGTTTTCATATTAGAGAAATTCACTAAACAGCACTTGGAAAATGTTTACCAGAGCAAAACTTTCCATCCTTGGTACAGCTTGAGAGGCACATTTTCCATGGTACCTTGTATTGCAGTCTATTATTTGGAAGAAAATTCACACCGTTGATAAAACAAGGGGGGAATTACATTTGTTTAGCTCATGAAGAATGAAGTCTCATTTCATCATGAACTTTTCCCATCAGCTTTTCCATGACAGCTGTGTAAAAAGGACAATGTAGTGGAATGAATGATGGAATGGGCAAGCTTTTAAACTCAAGGAGTACTTGGCCTTATATGGAGGAGGGTAAAAAGCTGGTCTTTATTAAGGAGATCACAAGAGAAAATGAATCATAACTGTGGGAAGAAGGATTGAACGGAGATTAAAGAAGTACTCCCCTCTTTTCCACTCGGAGGTTGGCCATCAGCAGGTCAGGTAACTGAGGGGAGATATGCAATCTCTCTTCCTGAAAGACAGCCTTGAGACTATGATTAGAATATGACCAATTCAGTGATAGGAGGATTTGTAATGAATAGAGCAAAGTGAGCAGAAGCAAAAGTATGCTTTATACTGACTACAATTATTTAGAGGAAAATATCATTGAAAGAAATGAAATCTCTGATTACTGCAGTCCACTAAAATAGGTGGTGATTATAGGTGCAGAATAAGGCATACATGGTTGGGCATGACTAATGTGTTGATTTGTACTTTCCCTTAAAAGAGTGTCCTACTAGAGAGGTAGATATTCAGTAGCTGGGTGTCATTGAGAACTGCTGTCAATTTTTTTTTTTAGCATCAGTAAAACATTATTGTTTAAGAGAGAGACTAGCACCATGTCTGTTTTTACAAAGAGATCTCCAAAGTCATGGATTAATATTTGTAATTAAGGCCGAAGGTTCCCCACCCTTGGCCCTAGATAATCTCAAAGGACCATTCCCATTCTTAATTCTATGATTAGATCTTTTTTGATAATGTGGGGAAGTTCTAATATTCAAAGTTGATTTTAAGGAACTCTCTAAAACAAAAATATAACCAAGAAACTCTATGGAATTGTTGAAGGCTGAAAGGTGAACTTTTTTTTAGTATAAATTCTCTATATTAGATATTTCTGTTGATTGAAGGTTGCCAAATAATTGTTTAACTCCATTTCACTTCCGATAAGGAATCACTATTAATAGAAAATTGAGGGAAATCAAATTTGGTTCTTGAATTAGCTCATTTAAACTGGTAATTGGGCAGGTAGGTTGTACGGTAGATAGAGTGCCTGGACTGGAGTCAGGAAGACTCATCTTCCTGAGTTCCAATTTGACCTCAGACACTTACTAGCTGTATGTCCTCTGGCTAGTCACTTAACCCTGTTTGCCTCAGTTTCTTCATCTGTAAAAATGAGCTGGAGAAGGAAATGGCAAACCACCCTAGTGTATTTGCCAAACGGGATCACAAAGACTTGGACATGACTGAAATGATTGAACAACAAAGTAACTAACTATAAAACTGAAATCCCCAATAGTGCTTGTGACACTATAAAATTACTTGGTAAATGATAATATTTGGGAAATGTTTTCTAGTGGAATTTTTGAGGCCTCTTTGTAGATTACACAACACCTTGAGTCATATTTTAAATGGATCCAGGGACATAGACAAGAGGCACATCTTTTCAAAGGCTCCTACTCATTCATTGGCTAAAATACGTAAGGAGTGACAATAGAACCTGCTTAAAACTACTCTCATAGACACGAGCTGACTTGGCCTTGACTCAGACTGGGTCTCATCAATGATTAAATCTCATTGGAATCAAAGTGTATCAAACAATCTCCACAGGTATATAAGGGTAGGAGCAACTCTGTAGCGCCCTCCCCCCCAATAACTATTAAGTAATTTCTGATCTCATCTCTTGTGCATTGTTGTCACTCCATTAGATTGTGAGTTCTTCCAAGGCAGGGACTATCTTTTGCCTCTTTTTTGTAACCCCAACAATTAGCATGGTGCCTGACATATGGTAGGTGCTTAGTAAAATGTTTATTGATTGTATAGATTGGCTCAAGGCCTGGAAGGCTTGTTATAGGTCATGTTTATGTATATGAGTGTGTATATATGTAAATAAATAAATATACATACATATATATCTGTATATATAATATTTGTATTATATATGGTGTGTACATATAATAAAGGCAGAAATGTGGACCAGAAAGCAGGAGATGACTTTTTCCTCTGAGTTTACCTTTTTTACTTACTCAAATTCTTTTGCATTCATAAGAGTGGGAGTTTCTATACCTACCCAAAGGATCTTAGAGGAACTAGGAAAACCAGAGTGCTTCAGACCTAGAGACCCTGCAGCTTATTGAAAAGCATCCCCTAAAATGATATGAGAGAGCTATAGGTTGTCCACCGGAACTTTCTGACCCTACATCAGATAGAGTTGTAGGATATGAACTTTGATGCTCCATACAGGAAAGCGTAGTTTAAAGACAGGTGCAATGGTTGTGGGTTCTAATGTTCTATTTAGCTATTCTGGATTTCAAAAGAGATTGTTCCCAGAAGAAGAGACTCTGGGGAGCTAAATGATGCCTATCATTGTAGAGGGAAAAAAGTAGCCGAGATTTTGTTTCCTGGTCTGATGAATAAGGTGTGTGAAGGCCTGACCTACCTTTTGTAACAAATGAAAAGTCTGAGAGACATGATATCTGGGTAATTAATAATTTATTAATTATGACTAGCAAATAATAAGATGAGGTCAGTGGCACTTTCAGAAGTCAAAGACAGTCTTGAAGACTGCTGAACCTTTATAAACCCTCGGAAGAATAGGTGTTCCTAACAAGTGGAAATCAACTCTGATTAATGATTAATGAGGGAATGAATATTATGAGAAGTTGGTTTAGTCTAATGAGGGGCTGGAGGGTGGGGGAGAAGATGGACTCCGATTATGTTACCCTTGGACAAAGAGATTCATCTCCACACCCAGATCATTCTGCTTCCAGCAATCTGTACCAAGGGATCTATCTTCCATCCAGACCACTTACAGTAGTTGAACAATACGCCAGAATTAACCTAGATAAGATGGTCTTCACCCTTTATTCAGAACCAAATTCTTCCAGTTGGGTGGCGTCCTGTCCAAGATGGGGGAGAATTTAAACCCAATCTCATCTTCAGCCCTGAGCTAGCCTTTATATGAGGAAATAGAAAGAGAAAAAACCCTGGAACCCCCTCTCCATATTGATAATCATTTCTCTCAATTTATTAAAGAGTTGGGTGTCTGGAGCTAAGCTAAAAGAAAGATGACAAAGCCTATTGTTCCTCTTTTAAGGAAGATGTAGCAACTCAGTTGAGGGCTCCAGCTGAAGCCCATAAAAGAGAGAGGTGGGGAAGCAATGGAAGATTGAAAACCCGGTATGAAACATCAGCCATTTGACAACCAGGCACTACAGGATGGCTAAGTTCATGCCTACATAAAATAGTGACCAACAGGAAATAGACTTGGAGAGAATAGTATGACACCATCATCAGAAGACATAGGCAGCCCTTCAGTGGCAGAGACATGTATTTCTATCTTGGAAATGTGTTCCCTATAATTCAGAACCAGGGGAGTTAGACCCTCACTAAATGAATGAATACCTGCTTTCCACAGTCTACTTGCCATAGCTCATCAGAGATCACATTTCTAAAACAGGAGGGTCCCACTCCATTCAACAATGGAAAGTTGCCCCATAAAACCTTGACTGATTGGGGAATTTTCTTGTACTGGCAGCTAGGTGGGGGAAGGGTGAGTTGTTCTATTTTCCCCTGTCCTGTCAAACAGCTAGGAGGTTTTAATTGGCGATGATGACATTACTAAGAATGGGAGGGGTTCTTAGCTATTAACTACGACATTTCTTAGCTATTAACTATGACTATGACATGGGAGGCAGGGATCCCAGTCATACTGTAAATACACCATATCCTGTTTGTTTAATGGTCAAGAAGAGAAAGACTTCTCCTGGAAGCACTGTATTGCACACCTTTACCTTAGAAATGTGAAGACAATTCAAATAAATTTTGCATTGAGATGATTGGAGAGACTCTGTGAAAGTCACAAAGACGTGTTTAGGAATTTCTGCCTTAAAGTAACATTGTCTCAGGTTACCAGACATACTTGGAAGATCCCTGAGTCTGACTGTTTCCATCTGCAGGATTACATTTGCCAAGACTACAAAATCTCAAATCGTCAGGGCTAAAAAAGTGGACAGCGTCTGTGTACATGGGTTGGATTGGAGAGAACAGGAATGAGGTGTGAAGGAAGAGTCTTCTAAAAATGGATTTAAAAGAAATTAATTCAGCAGAATTGAGTTAAGCCCTACATCCATGCTTTAGATGCTAAACTATAAAATGGAATAAAGATTTCTATCATTTCTATCCCGTGACCAGGATTCAGGCCTTCTCTTCCACTCCCCCAGTTTTTTCCATTCTGGAAATCTTTTTACAACTATGTTCCAAATTCACTAAACCATATATACTTTTATATATATATATATATATATATATATATATATATATATATATATATATATATATATCACTCAGTGATGCCACTACTAGTTCTACATCTCCAAAGGGGTCTAAGAGGAACAGGACTTTTATGTACAAATAGCAGTTTTTTTGTAGTAGCAAAAATTTGAAGCTAAGAGGTGCCCATCAATTGGGGAATGGTCAAACGAATTAAGGTATATGTGAATGTAATAGAGTATTATTTTCCATAAGAAATGACAAAAAAGACGGTTTCAGAGAAAAACCTGGAAAGCCTTTTATTAACTGATATATAGGGAGTAAAGTAAGTAAAATTAAAACAATTTCAAGAAGTACAGCAATGTTGTAGAAACAGTTTGAGAAGAATTAAGAACTCTGATGAGCCATGATTCTTCCAGAGGTCCTCTGGTATTTACTACCCACTTCCTGCCAAGAGATGAGGGATTCAGGGTGTAAAATGAAATATATATTTTTAGAGATAGCCAATGTGGATGTTTGTTTTGTTTAACCATATGTATAAAAGTTACAAAGGTTTTGTTTTTATTTTTTCTCAATTTGGTGTTGAGGAATGGGGAGAGAGGAGGGAACTAAGAAAGGGATTGGGAAAAAAAGACTTGTGCCTTAAAAAAATACCTAAAAAGAATGTAGGAGTTCATAACAGAGCTTCCCAGTTTCAAGTAAAATCCCCTCTTCCTGATTAAATGTTTTCATTTTAGTTGATTCGTTAAATTAAAAAAAATTTTAATGGGAAAAAATAAAGCTCTTCCCTACTTAGAAAAATAAAATAAGTCTGGGGAGTTCCACAGTATAGAGAATCTCTGTATTACTAGAAAGCAGTTAGGAATTGCTGTCTGGTCACTTGGCGATTCAGTATGCAACACAATATAGATTTTCTCTGAGTCTTTTTAAGAGAGAGGTCCCTTTGGCCATTCTCTGCCACTGACATTTGTATAGATAGCATTTTATGTCTAAAAGTGCTTTGTGTATGCTGTCTCATTTGATACTTGAAATGGTAAGGTAGGTAGTATAGCTTGGTGGTGGAATTTCCTCAAAAGGAGTTCTCTATATGAATGAAACCACAGGTCCAGACCAAAACTAAAACTCTATAAAAGTTAATAAAGGAAAAAGACCAAATAATTGTGTCTTGTCTCCCAAAGGTGCTCTTTATTATATAAAATTATGTATGCACGTACATGGGCATGTAACTATGTACACATAGGCATGTATATATGTACACATGTACACATGCATGCACATGTACACACATGCACGCAAGTGTACATATACACATACACACACTTATAAATATACAGTACACATTTAAACATATACATACACACATACACATACATACACACATATACACACATGCATAATACGTATAGTACCTAGGTACGGGAAAAGGGGCCCTAAGGAGCAATATGTCTTTTTTCCATTAGCACATAGGCACAACAAAGGAGTTTCTCAGATCAGCTTCATTTGAAAGGCTGGGACAACCTGGCCCTAATGGGTTGTGGTACACAAAAGAAGAAAGTCCTAGTAGGAGATGAGTGGAAGCATGTACACCAGCCTGGGGAAGGGAGGTGTTGATGAAGGGCGTGGTTGATGACAATGGAGAGATAGCTCTAGTGAGGCACCCTGGGAGGGATGGGTTTGGGAAAGTATAAGAACTCTAGGTCTGAGCTCTATTCACCTCCGATACTAGTCGTTCATTGCTGGTTAGAAGTCTATCTTTAATAAGAACAGTCAGCACATAAGCACTGACTCATTTGTTTATTTTGATGAAAAGAGCTGCATGTATGTTGTTCACTCAGTTTTTGGTCCTGTCTGATGCTTTGAGACCCCACTTAGGATCTTATAAAAAGATCCTAGAGTGGTTTGCCATTTCCTTCACTAGCTCATTTTATAGATAAGGAAACTGAGGCAAATAGGGTTAAGTGACTTGCCCAGGGTCACACTAGTAAGTGTCTGAGACTGGATTTGAACTCAGGAAAATGAATCTTCCAGCATCGGAACTGGGCATTCTATCTACTGCACCACCTGCTGCTCTGTGCATGTATTAGAAAGCCTTTAGAGCACTGACTTCTTAATACCTCATGTGCAGGTGTCCTTTCTCTATAGTCAAACCATCTTAGTCCAAGTAGCTCAAAGCAATGAAATTGTTAATGACTAACCTTGGCATGCCCTTGGTTTTTCCACGTTGTCTTTCCGGTTAGATTCAAAGATGTTACAGGACCATACAAACATAGCTAGAACTACTTCAAGGAATCCATCAAAATAAGTGGAAAACTACAGTGCCCTCACTGGACTTTAGCGCCTTCAGGTTTTGGTTTAGACTCTACAACTACCTCTGTGAATTCAGGCAGAACAACTCTCTTCTCGGGGACTCAGTTTCTTTACTTGAACAATGAAAAGAATGACCTAAAATCTCAGGGGTTGTTAATCCAGAGTCCATGAACTTGGGTGTGCTCGTGTTTTTTTAAATGTTTTTTAATGTTTCAATGACTGTATTTCAAGATAATTGGTTTCCTTTCTAATCCTAGGTATTTTATTTGATTAATTTAAAAACATTCTGAGAAAGGGTCCACAGGTTTCATCAGATTGTCCGTAACAAAACTGTTTAAGAACCCTTGGCCAACGTGCTATCTAAGGATCTTTCTAAGCTTTAAGAATGAAATTAAACATGAGACAAAATGTCCATGACTGAAGAAGACTTAACTGGCTTAAATACTTCAGCCCTGGTTCCCAAAATTCATTTGTTTGCTGTGTGACAGTAGGAAGAAATCACGGGCAGAGATTTTAATGTTTTCTTAAAATCCTGCCTCTCCCCACCCCCACAATATCCACCCTTAGCTATAGGAAAGGTGAAAAGCTAATTGTTTTCTAATTGATCCAATCGGCCAATCACCCAGTAGAGTCTGGTTTAGGAAATATGCTTGGGTTATTTAGTGAAGCCCTGGCTTCGATCAGGAAATTCGCCAGGCACGTGTGGCTTTTGAATAGCAGAATCTGTTGACACAAAAAATCCTCAACATGTTGGCCGATTCAACTACACTCTCATAATGTGCTCTCATTCTCCCTCCCACCCCCCCTTTGTTATTTCCACATTCCAGAGGAATCCATCACTTAGGCTGAGTTATGTGCTGCTCTCGACTGATGCTTGTACCACCCACTCTGCTCAGGACCAGCCTTGCCTTCTTGGAGTCACAGTACCTATTGTTGAGAGGCTCTCTTCTCCAGTTCTGTCACTCCGGCTTCATACCTCCAGCCGAGAGGGCAGGGAAATGACTCCCCCAGGAGCAATTCATCATGGTAATAAATGTGCTGGGTTTTACTAGGTCCCATCAAAGTTCACCAACACACTAAGGCAAAACAATTGGGCCTTTTATATTCATTTAATCTTTACATAAACATATACACCATCTACCCAGGTGTGGGGGCAATTTGTATGAGTTTTTGCGCACACTTTGTGTGTGTGTGTGCACATGCAGTTATGGAGGTGTATACATCTCCACACACACTTACGAATTTTGGGGGTGGGGGAAGGGGTGCCAGGTGAGAAAGAGAGCTCCGGCCCAGTGGTACTGCTGACTTCACTGAGGTGGCCATTCCTTCTCCAGTGTTTGCCTTTCCATTCCTGGTTTTTGCTCAGCTTTCTTCCTGCTGTGTAGATTTTAATTGCTAATTGCTTTGCTCAGACTGGATTCCCCAAAGACATTCTCAGGCTAGTTAGCAGGACCAGCCTGCTCAGATCCTCTGTTCGGCTCCTCCTTCCTTGCCTCCTGGTTCTCCCTCCCCCCTCATTCTCCCCCTCCCCGTCCCCCGACTCAGCCCACTGGAAATGTTCATTGCCGGTGTGCAGTGCAAAGTATGCCGCCTCCAGGATCCAGGAGACCTGGGTTTAGATCTTGCTTCTGAAATTGAATCACCTTCATGACCATGGATCTCAGTTTTCTCATCTGTAAAGTGGGGAGAGGGGTCCCAGACTAGGTGATCTTGGAAGGCCCTCCCAACTCTTAATCCATTATCCTTCTTCGAGGACTCCAAGGGGAGGTAAGAGTCTTTGAAATAGCATCGACTGCTTTTTCATCATCTTGGGTGCTCTACTATTCACTGCCTGTGTGACCTCAGACAAGTCACTTAATCTTTCTGGCCCTCATTTTCTCATCTGTGACATGAAGGGGTTGACCCACCTCTTGACGGAAGTAATACATTGAAGGTGAAGAAGGAGGCACGTTTTTGGCCATTGACAGAGTAAGGATTTGTTTTGCTTGACTACGAGTATTTATCATGAGGGGTTTTTTCGATGTGGGGGGAGGGGAGAAAGCGAAATTTCTTAGTTGGAAAATAAATAAATAAATAAATGAAGTTGGACTTGATTACCTCCAAAATCCCTTCCACATAAAAGTATGTGATCCTATGATCTCTGATCTTTGCTCTATTATGCAATTTGTGCTAACAAGGAAAGTATAGTGACCTTTAAGTTGTATGTGTGTTCATTTGAAGAAAGTGAACAAATATTCCCACTTTCTGGATTGCAGAATAAATAGTTTAGACTTAGAATTATAGACTAAGGGCTGAAAGACATCTGCGATACCAGCTTTTATCTAGGCCCACTCTCTCCTCAGGCCAAAGAGGAAACTGGGAAGTTTTTGCCCAAGAGAAGAAAGCTAGTGAGCGAGAGAGTCAGGGCCCCAGGATCCCAAAGCTGATCTTTTGGCTGCAGTGTGCTTTCCCCCATGCCATGGCAATTCCTTGACCACCCTTCCCTTATCTTATCTCATCTGACTCTCAGAAGGAAGCTGGGGCATCAGCCTGGGGACCTTCTGTGGCAGGAATTCCCTCTGATAAGGCACCAAGATCTATACTTAGTAGTCAAGTCCTCAGGGAGCCATCTCCTGAAGTACAAACACATCAAGTTTCAATGACTTGCCCAGGGTCACACAGACCATCCACTACCTATTTCACAGCATATTCGTGGCACCCTGAGTTGCTGTGGTAATTTTTTTCAGTCCAAAAACTGGTTTATAACCTTTTGTAGTGGGATTGTCACACAGTATAATTCTGTTTGTCATGCTGCTTAAAAGGTAAACAGAGTGGCAATGTACTTACCAATGGCATAGGGATGTGCTTATCTATCTCTTGTGCATTGTAAGCTATGAAGCCATGAGCCTAGAGTTTGTGCACGCTCATTGGTATTATTCACTTTTAATGTATATTCACGAGTATTCGGTGAATCCTATTTTTTTTTTTTGCTGTTTTGGAGGGGGGAAGGCAGGGCAGTTGGGGTTAAATGACTTGCCCAAGGTCACATGGCTATAAATGTTAAGTGTCTGAGGCTGGATTTGAACTCAGGTCCTCCTGACCTGCAGTGGATGCTTTATTCACTGTGCCACCTAGTTGTCCCTGTGTGCATCCTAATCTTGCACCAAAGACAACTTAGTAATAAATGATTTTTAAGTAATACTGGTTGAAATTTTTTAAAAGTTTCACATAATAGTCACAGACCACTTTTTTTGCAAAAGAATTTGACATAGAATCTGTGACAATTATGTGGTGAAATATGGTAGGTCAGGCTGTCTCTCTGAAGCAGATTGTGCAAGTGTTATTCTATCTTTTACAGACACAATACAATACAGATACAATAATTAACTGAAGTTCAGAGAAATTAAGTTATATGTGGTCCATATTTTGCAGAGCCTAGATTTGAATTCTGATATTCTAGAGTAGCTAGGTGGTGCAGTGGATAGAGTGCCAGGGTGGGAGTCAGTAAGGTCTGGTTTCAAATCTGGTCTTAGACACTTAAAGTAGCTGTGTGACTCTGGGCAAGTCACTTAACCTTGTCTGCCTCAGTTTCCACATCTGTAAAATAAGCTGGAGAAGGAAATGGAAAACTACTCTAGGGTCTTTGCCAAGAAAATCCCACACAGAGTCCTAAAGACTTGGACATAACTAAAACGACTCCACAAAGATTTGTTCTGATATTCTACCTCCAAGTTTACCAATCCTTTTCCCTAAGCCTGTAGCAATAATGACTGACACTTGCATACATTTTACAAAGCATTTTACATTCTTTATCTTGGCACTTAGCACAACACCTTAAGTACACACATGCTTAAGACATGCTTATTCCATAACAATCCTTTTAGCTAGGTAATGCAGGCTCATGTCTGTGTAGTGTCACAAAGCACTTTCCTCTAGAAACCTTTTAAGGTTGCTAGTACAAAAATTGCTGTGCCCATTTTTAATTTTAATTTAATTTAATTTTTTGGAAGGCAAGACAATCAGGGTTAAGTGACTTGCCCAAGGTCACACAGCTAGTTAAGCGTCAAGTGTCTGAGGTCAGATTTGAACTCAGGTCCTCCTGACTCCAGAGCCGGTACTCTATTTACTGTGCCACCTAGCTTCTCTCCCCCCCCCCCCATTTTTGGGGGGGGCCTTGAAACTGAAGTGAGATTCAGTGACTTGCATTAGAACCTGTCTCTAATATAGACCTTTGAACTATAAATACAGGATTCCTTCCATATATCCTATCAAACTGAATAAAGCAATGCCTATAAGGAATAACATTATATGCTATTAAGCAATCTTTGAATGATTTGGTGTGTGGGCTACTAAAGAAAACTATATATGAAAACAAAACAGTCTTTTGGGGCTTTTGTTGCTGCTCCTAAGCTTCATTTGCACATTGACATGTTTAGTGAGTACACACTACTTATGGTGTCTACCTATGTTTGATACTATAACTTCCACACACAAAAAGGGCACATTTAGTGCAGATGTTGTCAAATAGGGGAGGGTTTGTAATCATAGACTGCAATTCAACTTCTACATTTTAAGAGATGCCTTGTCAAGAAAAACAAAAGAGCCCATCAGATCATTTCCCCAGGCCTCCCCCATTACTTCTATTTTTGAGCTGCCAAAGAAAACACTCCAATTAGAGTTATAATTTATTAGGGTCATGCATTAACCGAAAAGGAAATGGTAAGAAATAAAGATATAGCTGAAGCCAGAAATTACTCAAGGTTGAACTGAGAGAATCTGATCTGTCTTTTAAAGAGACTAATGGCAATTTGCCTTTAATACATTCAAGCCAAATGAGCTAGACATAGTCCTTGCTCAATGGACTTAATCTTACTTAGAGGAACAGGAAAGATAGAAATTATAAATAGACTGGATCAACATGCATAGATTCAGAATGAATGAGAAAGCATTAAGGTGGGGGTGAGGAGGAGAAACAGAGATAGACAGAAACACAGAGAAAAAAATATTTTGTACTTACTATGGGCTAGGCACTTAGGCTAAGCACTGAGGAGAAAACTATAAGCAAAAATCACTGTCCCTGCCCCTTGGAGGTTATATTCTAATGGGGGAAGGCTATACATAAAGGAGAGGATATCTGAGAGCAAGCAAGGCTGATGACAAGGAGGCAGAGAAGTCTGGAGAGTGAGGCGTGGAGGGGATGGGAAGTGAGCATAGCCTGGGCACCTCATGAAACAATGTGGTCTAGGTTAGGGACTCACCAATCAGGAGAGAAGGTCACGGGGCATAGAACTGCAGGCTGAGAGGCTGCTGGCTAGGAGGTGGAGAAGTCTAGAGAGTGAGGACTGGAGCCCAGGGGTAACTATGTAAGAAGTATCGGACTAAGAGTGAGGGGAACAAATGGTAAGATAGCCTCTGCCCTCAAGGAGCTCATTTTCTTTCTTTTTTTTTTCTTATCTTGGAGGGAAGAAGACAAGGCAATTGGGGTTAAGTGACTTGCCCAAGGTCACACAGCTAGTAAGTGTGCCAAGTGTCTAAGGTCATATTTGAACTGACTCCAGGCCCTGACTCCAGGGCCAGTACTCTATCCACTGCACCACCTAGCTGCCCCTAGGAGCTCATTTTCTAATGGGGTAGATAACACTAGTAGGAGGTTTCAGTAATATTAATTAGTAAAAGTCTGTTTTTTGTGGACCTGGGTCTTTCCTTTGTATGATCCCAGACGAATGACTCGTTGCTTTCCCAGTCAATACCATTTTACAAGCTTTGATCAAATGTCTACTGTGTGAGAGGTATCATGAAATAGTGAATAGTTGGGCCTTGAGTTCAAATCCTGGCCCTGAGTGACATTTATTAGTTGTTTAACCCTTGGCAACTCACTAAACCTGTATTAAACCACTCATAAACTTTTATCTGCTGGTGGAAGGAGTTCTCACATGAGATGCTTTCCATGCTGAAAAAAATGGCAGCTCCTTAGAATTTTCCCAAATGCTTTCCTCATAGCCACCCTGAAAGAGGTAAAGATACAGTCAGTGTATGGCAAGTGGAGTGCCTAGTGTACAGCAGGTGCTTAATAAATACTTTCTGGAGGGGCAGCTAGGTGGTGCAGTAAATAAAGCACCAGCCCTGGAGTCAGGAGGACCTGAGTTCAAATCCAACCTTAGACACTTGACACACTAGCTGTGTGACCTTGGGCAAGTCACTTAACTGCAATTGCCTTGCCTTCTTCCCTCCAAAAAGACCAAAACAAATAAATAAATATTTAATGGATGCCAACAATAGCTCCATTTTATAGATGAGGACGCTGAGGACCAGGAAAGTTAAATGATTTGTCCGCTGTTATACAGTTATTAATCATGGAGGACTGAAATCAAACCCAGCTCTTCAAATTCCAAGTCCAATGCTCTTTTCAACGGCAACAAATGTTGCTTGTTCCTCTGTGAGTCACACAATAACCATTCATAAGGCAGCCTGTCCCTTATGAAATCTGACCTGTTTCCATTTCCAAACTTTGAACAATGAGTGATGAGAAGACCTGTTTGGTAAAATAATAGAGTCAAGCTGAGAAGCCCATTGATTAGTCAATCAGACTGCATAAATTAGTCACAGACTACATGGCATCTAAACATCTGGATACAAAAGGGGGGAGGCGATCCAGATGTTCTGTCTATAGGATGCCAAATTCCTCAAACACAGCCATAATATATGGTATTTTCAGTTGACCCTTTTATTTTTGTGAATCTGTTTTTCCCTTTAGACTATTCCTGATGTGAATTATTATGCTTGCCTAACTCTTGGCATTTTGCTTTTCTAAGTTTATAGCATTTATTATCTTTAAGGAGTTTACTGTCCTCTTGATTTCAATGAATTTCAAAACCTTTCATATGGAATTATTTTTAGTCCCCCTACCCTTCAGATTTCTAGAACAGGCACATACTTCCCATCGTCCCCTCTCTTTGAAAGGGGTATGTCACAATTAAGAGGCTGTGTAGTGTAGTAGATAGAGTCATCCTGGAAGACACTACTTCTAACATACACTGGCTGTGTGACCCTGGGCAAGTTGATTAACATCTCTGTGCTCTAAGCAATTCCCTAAGACTGTAACTTATAAAGGAGATGCCAAACTGCATGGGTAAAGGGAGTTTCTTCACCTTGGGATTCCCTAGACAAATGGTTCCCAAAATTTTTGTTCCACAAATTCCTTTTAACAACAACAACAACATGGTGTGAACTCCCAGGGTAATACTCATAATATTCTTCATAATCATTTACTGTTTAAGGTGCCATTAAAGAGTTTTTTAGCATGAACCACAGTGCAGCTAGATGGCACAGTGAATTGAGTATTGGAGTCTGGAAGACTCATCTTCAAGTGTTCAAATGTAGCCTCCAGAGACTTATTAGTTCTGTGACCCTGGCCAAGTCATTGTTTGCTTCAGTTCCTCATCTATAATATGAGCTGGAGAAGGAAATGGCAAACCATTCCAGTATCTTTGCCAAGAAAACCTTAAATGGGGTCATGAAGAGTCAGACACCACTAAAAAATGACTTAACAACAAAGCACAAACCATCATCTGGATCCCCTAAGGGGTTTGAAAACCACTAAATGGGAACCACTGCCCCAAACTAATGAAACCACAGCTCCAGTCTCTCCCTATAACATGTGGTTGATGGTTCCCATGGCCGCTTTTTTCAAGACCTAGGAAAGATTGCTTCCCAGGATAACAATTTTTTTTTCATGACTCTTAATCTAATCAACAAATCAATAGCCTCTAAGGTAAAATTTCAGGATGTGTTTCTGTTCATCCTTTGTTTTTCGCCTCCCAGTCCTTGGGACTTTTCCATCTTTTTTTGTAATTCAAGTTTTAGAGCTCTCAATCCAATGCAAATAATCAGCTATTTCCTAGACCTCTACTTTGTGAAGGGCATTATAGTGGACCTGTCCTAAAGAGGTCGTTTAATTCTACTTCCCTGCGCTCTGTCTTCACCTCTGTCAATCAGATTTTGAGTAGTGTCTCATTAAGAACAATGTAAGCACAATGGTTTCAACTTTTTTAGGCATTCAAGAACTAAAAAATATAAGGCTATAGCACTCCCCGATGTTTTTAAAAACATATGCAGGAAAATAAATTAATTAAATTTACTTTTTAAAAACCAATCTCAAAAACAGTAACATTTAAAAGAGTTGAAAAGGAAAAATGCCACATATGCGAAGGGTGTACTGGATCACATATTTCAACTGTGGGCTGGTTCAGCTTCTAAACATTTGCTTTATTTATCTTATTCCTCTTTACAAAACACATGAGGCTTTCATGGCCTAACCCATGGTTGGACCAGCTATACTAAAGGTCAAATGAATACTTTTTTCTATTTGAGTGGCAGCATGACGTAGAGAGAAGAATACTGGTTTTGGAGTCAGGAAATTCCTGGGTTCAAATCATGCATCTGACACTTACTAGCTGAGTGATCACATGCAAACTATTTAACCACTCTCAGCCTCAGTTTCCTCATCTGCAAAATGGGCATAATAATACCCTTAAGACTTATCTCACAGGGTGTTCCAGGTGGCTCAAATGAATATAAAGTGCTTTGCAAACCTTAAAACACTTATAAATATTATTATTGTATAAGAAGCTATTTTGTAAAATTATTTGTATGTACGCATAGCCCTCTACTACAGTGGTTCTCAACCTTCCTAATGCTGTGACCCTTTAATACTTGTATGTGAGCACATCTGCATGTGTGTGGACCTGCCTGGAGATGGATAGAGGAGCGGTGTCTCCATTCCTAAGACCATCAGAAATATGTGTTTTCCAATGGTCTTAGGCGACCCCTGTAATCCCTGTGAAAGGGTCGTTTGATCCCCAAAGGGGTCGCGACCCACAGGTTGAGAACCACTGCTCTACTAGATTATAAATCCCAGAAGATTAGGTATTGTGTCTCATTTAAACTTTATATCTATCCAAACTATACAACATTCAATAACTGTTTGTTGAACTGAATTGGATTTTCCAATAACTTTAATACTTTTCCCCTGGACTATCTAAGCATGAACTTTTGGCTTCTGACTGTATCCTTGATGGTGATTATGTGCTTTTGGGCCAGCAAAAGGCAAACAGTGCTCTGCCCTGGGATGAAGTTCACTTCATTGTTTCTGGTCACTAATGAAACTGTCAACTCTCTAATTTATGGCACTCTGGACTTTTGTTTCCCTTTACCTTTCAGAGGAGCCCAATTGTTTGAGCCTTTCATAACTTTGACTCATACTGTTGCTCAGGCCCCCAATCTACTGGTATAGGTTCTCTGCTTTTTATTCCCTGTTTTACCTCTATACCCTGCTATTATACTGTGCTACTTGCTTGTTAAGGTAATGTGGCATAATAATAATAATAGTAATCATAGTTAATACTTATATAGCACCTTAAGGTTAAAAAAAACACTTTACACATATAATAATCATAATAATAACATTTAAGCTTTAAGGTTTGCAAAGCATTGTATATATGTTATCTCATTTGATCTGAATAACAACCCTGTGAGATAGGTTACCTGTGAGATGAGGTTATAACCTCCTCATTTTATAGATGAGGAAACTAAGACAAATAGAGGTTAGTAAATTGCCCAGGATCACACAGACGACAAAGGTCTGAGGTAGATTTTGAGCTCAGGTCTTTCTTAGCTCCAGGTCCAACTCTCTTACCCACTGCTCTACTTAGCTGTTTTACATATGTGGCCAGTGGTGTGCTGGTAAATGTTTAACAATCAGTTTTCTGGAAGTGCATTAACATCTTCTCCTTTCCTTTTTTAACAATCAACAAAACAATAAATCAAGCCCTGATTTGTAGCCTTTGTGGATAACCATTCATATTGAAAATTTACCAATTGGCTTTCACCTCCCAGGATCTGTACTTTGAAGGTCTGAACAACAAAGTGGAAGGACTTAAGAGGCATTAACAGAGACGTTGAAATGTAAAAGTAAAGTCCTTTCAGATGCTGAGGAAGCATTCTACTGTATATCTTAGAAAGGGCCAAAATAATTCAACCAAGTATGAAAAAGCCAGAGTTAATGAACTTGTCCAAGGGTACTAAAAAAGTACTTCAGTACCTTTGTCCCCAGCCAATCATATGACTTAAGACCCAGCCAGAATCTGGGAAGTGTACTTGAGATAGTCAACATAAAGAAAGTTAAAGACCCTCACTGAGGGAATCCACCAATAAACCAAGAAGAACTGGGAATTAAGAGGAGCTAGACTTTTTCTACCTTACGTTTGGAGGTGATGAATATCAGAGGCTCTGAAGAGATGGAAGAGGAGGGGAATCTGCCAGTCCTACACTAAGAGAAATTGCCCCTTCTGAAAAAGAACACTATGACACTTTAGCTGGAACTCCCTGCCCATTCCCCCTCTATAATACCCAGTAAAAACAGTGACTTGAAGGGGGTGCCTGGAACATAGTAGGCACTTAATAAATACTGATTGATGGATTGATTGAAAACTTCAGCTGCCCATCAAAGAGGGAGCCCAGGGCATCTTCAGAGACTCTGTGCCCTGAGAAGAGCCCAGGGGATGTGTGATCTGCATGGCCCATTTTAGCCATAGCTGCTAAATGGCAGTGAACTGCCTGGCCGAGCCCAGCAGCATTCTAGTCAGGTAAGGAGTCAACTTCCCAGTTGATTGTCATGTTTGGTCTAGTCTAACAGCAGATTGGCCCGTTACAGCTGAGATACCGATACTGTTTCTCAAAAAAGCACCCATCATATACACCAGAACCCACGGCAAACTTTGTAAAGTCCTTCCAGAGGAAATAAGGGCATTAAGGCTCTGTGGTTCCAGAGTTGTGTGTTGTCTTGGCCATGTGTATTTCTTACATGCATACCACACTACCCATTCTTCCTCTTTGGTTGAATTCTGTCTACATATGTGGAAGACTGAGCCCAAGGCTCAGAAAATGCTTTGAAACTACTTTTATTGCTATGGAATTTGAGTAAGTTCTTTTACTAAAGAACTTTAGCTGATTGTTAAGGGGAAGTACATTGGTGGGGGCTTAGAAATGTAGCCAGACATGAGATATCCCCTAGAATTCTGAGAATAGAAGCAGCCTTTCATCTGGGGATCCAACCTGTCAGTAGAAGTGAAAGTTGGAGGAGTAATGGGATTAAGATTAAGTAGTTAATTGTGGGAATAGTAAATTACACTAACTCTATCTTGTGATTTAATTCTGGAGCTAGCTCAGTTCTATTTCTATTCATTTATGAGTCTAGTCCAAATTCTGTCTTGTAAGAAACTTTATTCAATTGTGGGAATTGAGAGAAAACCTTATTGCATTGTTTTAACCTAGCCCTACTTGGCTGGGAAAATGGACCACTCTTCCCTGCTTGGAGACCCTTAACTAAGGACTTGAGTTAACCTGACCAGAAACCCAGTCAGATTCTAAGATTAGGATTTTTTTTTCTTCACAATTATACATACCAGGCAACCCACATATCTTGTCTGAGAGCTGGCCCCATGCTGAACCACCAGTTGTTTCTATGTTCCTCTGATTGTTTCTGGACACTTAGGCGGGGAGTGAGGCACCTCTTCTTCTGAGTTTAGGGAATTGTGCCTGTTTGCTTTCACCCTCTCAGCCTGGAAGGTCTCTGGTCTTTCATCCATTTGGAGATCAGATTGCCTGCTGTTGTATTATTTCCTTTTAATTGGTTAGCCAGCCTTATTTGATTGGTTGTTTTTTAATGTGTGGAGCTCTGTCTCCCCCTGTATTTGGGGTCCAGGTCTAAGCTGAGCAGGTCTAGTCCTCCTTTGTTAGGCTCTTGTCATGCATTGCTTAATAAACCAAAATGCTTGGAAGATGGAACCTTTGTCTTCTCTGTCATTTAAGCTTTCACTCGACACAGGAGTGAGTTCTGATAGGGTATTAAACATACATTATATCACTTGATCTTGACAATACACTATGGTATTATTATATCCATTTTATGGTTGGGGAAACAGGCTCAGTGAGAGTAAAAGGACTTGCCCAAGGTCATTCTATTAGGAAATGTTGGAAGCAAGATTTGAACTGAGATGCTGTATCTCCTGACTCCTAAGCTTAGTGCTCTTTCTAATAGAGACCCGAGTTTAAATCCTAGCTCTGCCTCTTACTATTTGGTGGACTATGGGTCAAATTATTTAACTCTCTGGAGATGAAGCCCAGTTTTCTCATCTGTAAAATGGGGATAATGATGCTTGAAATCACCTACCTCTCAAAAATGTTACTTTGTAAACCTTAAATCCCTCTGCAACTATGATCTGCCCCGATTGTTACTACTGAAGAGAACTTCAGTGTCTTATCTGACTCTGTTAAATTCTCCTTCTCTGAGTTCATCTCCATCTGCTTCAGCTTCCTCAACTTGTAAAACAGCACCTACCACACAGTATTGGTGTGAGGGTCAAATGAGATATTTGATAAATGCCCGGCACATTTGTTGTTGTGCATGTTGCTGTTTTCACTTGTGTCCGACTGACCCTATTTTTGTGTTTTCTTGGCAAAGATAGTGGAGTGGTTTGCCTTTTCCTTCTCCAGCTCATTTTACAGATGAAGGAACTAAGGCAAACAGGGTTAAGTGACTTGCCCAGGGTCATACAGTTAATAAGTGTCTAAGGCCAGATTTGAACTTGGTAAGGTACTCTATGCACTGCATCATCTAGTTGTCCGGCACAGCACATAATAGAGGCTTAATAAAAGCTGCTCCTCCTCTCTCCTTTTTGTCTTCTATAGCAACCAACTAAGCATAGTCCTCAGCTCTCATTCTTAGGATTTTTTCCCAACCACTTTCACTTCTTATCTGAACTGTTTTTTTTGTTTGTTTTTGCTTTTAGGAGGGGAGAAGGCAGGGCAGTTGGGGTTAAATGACTTGCCCAGGGTTACGTGGCTAGTAAGTGTTAAGTGTCTGAGGCGGGATTCGAACTCAGGTCCTCCTGACTCCAGGGCTGGTGCTCTATTCACTGCACCACCTAGCCGCCCCTGAACTGTTTTTTCACATTGCAAAAAGCGTATCTATCCAAGACTGTTCCTAATTTTCTCTCAAGCTTCTCTTAACAGCTGAATGAAACACTAACTCAACATTTTTTAAGTTTTTAAAGGCATCAGACCTCCTTGCAAACAGTTAAAACAATTAAAAAGACACAAAACATAAATTTAAAAAGACACAAAACATAAAACAAAACATAAATTAAGCAATTTGAACCCAACATAGGACAGATTCTTGCACATGTACCCAAAAGAACAGAGAAATTTTAGCCTTTATTGTGTTACCGACTCCTTTAGTATTCTGATGAAACCTATTAATTCCTTCTCAGAAGTGTGATTTTTAAATGAATAAAATAAATTATACTACATTACAAAGGAAACTCATTATATTAGAAAGCATTTATCACAATTTTTAAAATAGTCCCATGGCCCCAGGTTAAGAAGCCCTATGTTAGAGGAGGTCACTCCAAGGCCAGAACTCTCTCTTAAGTCAGATTTCATGAGACACTGGCATGTTACTGAACATTTCACAGGAGAAGGTTTACTTTGCTCTAACACAGCAAGGATATTTGAGAAGGACGCAGTGGACTTAGCTTCTCTTCATGGCCCACTTCCCCTGTGGGTCTGGTTAGCAGGGCAGGGTAAAGCAATTTGTTAGTACTTAACAAATCCACAGTGTGAGGGCTGTGACCAGGGGTGCCTGGGACATTAAAGTCCTTAGATGATCAGGAAGCTATGTCAGGGAAGCAGGAGTCAATCAAGTTCCAGAAGGAGCTTTGGCCTGAGTCTACTCCCTGTTGATTGAGGCTGGGGGAGGGCAAGTTTTGGGCAGTATCATCTTCTCTTACTTAAAGCTTCCCCATGTTGTGGGTGGGAGGAAAGGATACCTCAGGGAAACCTATCCCATCTCACCAGAGTAATATGTGAGGGAGAGTAGTTTCTTAATGTGTTACTTCATGAGCTTTTTTGTTGTGTCATTTCAGTCATGTCTAACTCTTCATGACCACATTTGGGATTTTCTTGGCAAAGGTCCTAGAGTGATTTGCTATTTCCTTCTCCAGCTCATTTTACACATGAGGAAACTAAAGCAAACATGGTTAAGGGACTTGCCCAGAGTCACACAGCTAGAAAGTGTCTGAGGTCTGGAGACCCAACACTCTGTCCACAGTACCACCTAATTGCTTTAATCCATGAGTTAGGGTCCTTATAAAGCTAGCTCATATAGCTTGACAAACTCAGTAAACTCTAATAAGCAATGTGCAGGGGTCCATTTCATGTGTCTACACTCAAAGCTTCCTGGAGAAATGTTTTCTGATTCTCTCTAACTGTCAGGGTTCTCTCCAACTTCAAATTGTCTCATATTTACTTATCTGTTTATATATTGGAATCCCCCAGTAGAATGTAAGCTCCTCATGTCTGCTGTTGTTTAGAGGCAATCAGGGTTAAGTGACACGTAGTTAATAAGTGTCTGAGATAGGATTTGAACTCAGGTCCTCCAGACTTCAGGGCCAGTGCTCTATCTACTGTACTACCTAGCTGCCCCTGTGTTGTTGTTTTGTAAATCTGCCTCCCCCTGGCACAGTCTCTTGTACACAGAATATTTTTAATAATCATTTGTTAAATTGAAAATGCTTGTTGAAAAATTTTGACTAACAGTTAAATCTGTTAGTCAGCAAGATTAGAACGGCTTCTGCTGGGAAACATGGCTTTGTAACCTTTCGAGAAAATACATGCCTACATATGCAACTATTCAGAGATTAAATTGTGGGTAATCTCCTGGGCTCAAGATCATTAGTAGGGCAGATATACTGTGGGCTTTTTTGTGGGGCAGAGGATTCAGGACCTTTTTTGTTCTCTTCAAAGCCCTTCAACTGTTTCCCATCTTGTTCTCATCTCATGTAACTCAACTGAACTCTGAAGTCATCACCTGAACTTCAAAGAGAGCCCTGCATTCAAATGAGTCCCACAGGACAAAAGAGGATGAGAAACTATACTAATATCGGCCACATTCTTATCTTCTTTTGCGACTCTCTAAGGTATTGTTTAGAGAGCTTACCTAACGGACCTTCCTGGCCTCAATGTGGATGGGTAATCCCCCAGGAATCAAGAGATCTGACAGAAAAATTGACTGGGGTAAGCACTTGCTTCTTTTTGTCTCTATTTCTACTTTTATAAAATATGACCCCAAACAATCTTTGAATTCGTAGCCAGAAAGGTCTTTCTTCCTAGAAACAGAGCCAGAAAAGTGTGTTGAATGGCATCCCATGGATGCTAACAAGAATTAACTGCATTACAATTGTGGAGCCCTTGAAAAATAAATATTATTGGACTTAATTATTTTATCTAATGGCCTTAGAAAAGGCTGGCACAAGCTCTTAGTGGCTAGAGTACCAGAAATTTCCTGAGAAGCTCTGAGACTATGGCTGACATAAGTGTCGCTAAGTGATGTTAAACAGATCCAGTCTTATACATAAGCAAAACTGGTGGTGGGGTGAATGGTGTGATTTCAGGAGTGGCAGGGAAGTTTTCTTGCCTCCCAAAATACTTCCTCTCCACATTGCATGATGCCTTAAATTCTAGGCATTCTTTTAGATTTGGCAGCCTGTTAAAATGCAAATATACCTTGAGAGGAATTTTCTAAACTCTGATCAGTCATTTACTCCTAAATGTGATGCATTTTAGATCCTTTCCTGAGAGTATGTTTCAATAAGGGAGAAGAAAGAAAGCATGAAAGTTCTAGATGTCTCCAGAATAGTAGAATGCCAATGAAAATAATTGGGAAAAGGTACAAAATAGATCTGTTGGGAACACCACAAACAGACTTTACTGATGGCACAATTTTTATTACCCCAGTGATGGCTGGAAGTGAGGAACAGGTAAGGGAGTCTAGAATATATATCCAAAGATTTATAAATCATTAGGACCATGACTGGAGAAGTGGCCAGACGGTCCTCTCAACCATCTCTCACTTACCTACTCATCTACCTTTCAGGAGCAAAATAAAAAAAAAAAATCTAAGAAGTGCCATATTGGAGGCAGACTAGTGATCCCTCTTGTCCAGTATTCTGTCTGTGCTTGTAGCCCCAAGAGATATTTTATGGAAGAACTGGTACAATTTTGAAGAAAATGCACCATAGAAATGTAGAAATCTTTCCCTTTGATCTACCTCTCATGTATGGTTATTGGAATTTGAGTCATTGTTTGGTATTTTATTATGTACAATTTTACATAATGTACAAATTGTAGAAATGTACAGTAGTATCATTCATTGTTATGTAATATATGTTAGAGAGAAAGAACAGAGTCCTAGAGCTCACCCAAGAGGAAGTTGCTTAAAGTTTTAGTGTAGGAGGCTAGCAGTAGGGATATGATGGAGACCGTCAACTCCTCTCATATCTTCTCAATCTTTTCCTTCGGCAAGTTGAAGTGGGGTGGTTCTCTTCCATCTTCTCTCTGGAAGTCAGAAGCATCTGAAGAAACTTAAAGCTTGAAGAGAACTAAAGAAATCCTCTTCTTTCTCATTCTTACTAACTCTGCCTGGCTCTTCATACAGACAAGGGAAATTGATCTCCACCAATAAGAAAAGAGTGCTGTACCAATGGGCTTTGGTATTGGGAATACATGTGTATGTGTATCACTTTCTGTCTTTCCTTACCATTTCTATTTCAACCATGCTCATTTAAGACCTCATCACTACTCATCTGGACTATTGTCTCCTTACTTGTAGTATCTTTCCTTTGTTGCTGAAGCAAATCATAAAATTGTACTTGATATGACAGAGTAACAGAGTGTGGTGCAAAACAAATCCTTATGTCTTTATTTTAATACAACAAATCAGAAAATTTCAGTAGGGTCATAGAAATCAGGACTTCTTTGGGAGATTGCCATCTTATTTATTTTTTCTATCTGTTTTGCTGCCTTTCCCCCCTCATTGACAGTTTCTTTTTAGCAAGCACATATATCAAATTTTTAGTTATTCTATTAATTTTTTTAAACAGTTTTTTTTCCTGGTTCCTAGATTAATTTCATCAGCACTAGCAACTTTACCTTATAGCCTTGTGTATAAATCTATATTTAAAGTATGTGAACTGATCTTTATTTGCACTGAATTTTTCATCCTTTACTACTAATTACTGTTTGGAAACACCCAAGAATGCAGTGTTTTTGATTGAGAGAGAGGGCCACTTGAGAGGTTATATACTTATACAAATGATGACACTGCTTTAAACCTAAAAAAATTTTTTTCTTTTGGAATTTTGTTTAGAGATAATTACAAACTATGAAGAAAATCAATCTCATTAGTTTGTCAGTTAATGTACTTTTCTGTTCTTCATGCTAAAATAGTCTCAATGACTATGGAACTTTTCATCCTTCTATTCAAAATCCTTCAGGGGCTTCTTTATATCTGTCAAATAAAATATAAATTCCTTATCCTTGCATTCAAATCCATTACTTATACTACTCTAATCTTCCTTTCCAGGCTTGCCTTAGCCTCCTTCACACTTGTCTTAGAGTCAAGAGATTTGAGATCATGTTCTGACTTTGACACTTTCTGGTTGTGTGACAAGGTCATACAAGGTTAACTTCTCCCTCATGAATTCTCCTTTTAGTTAAAATGGATATAAATAATACTAGCATTACCTAACGGGAAAGAGAATGCCCGACACAATCGGGTTATTGTGAGGAAAGCATTATATACATCTTAAAAGCACAATATAAATCGCCATTGTTGTTAGTGTTATTGCTGCCGTTATATACTAAGGAAAACCAGAGGTGAGGCCAAAGCAATGGGACCAGTTGTCTAGCTGGTATGACCATCTATATAGATTAACCACAGATAATAAAATGAACCCTGTTTTATTGTCCTAGTCCATTTCAGTGACTTGATAGATATCGTTTAAGATCAGCATTCTATTTTCTTCACAGTCATTAAGTACTTACTATGTACAAAGCCCTGTGGTAGGTGCTGGGGATACAAAGATGAAATAAGACACAGTTTCTCTCTTGGGGGGCTTTTAATCTAAGGGGGAGATAAGATGAATATAAAAAATAATAAATATTATCCTAAAAAAGATATGGGAAAGTCCAAATAGAATGATTTCAAAGATTTAAGATGAGAGTGATTACTTTGGCATAGAAGACAGCTTATCAAATTAATAGAATTCATATTTATCAAATTGACCAATGACACAAAATAAGAAGAAATTATTAAGATATTGAATGACATATTCAGAACTCAGAAAATCTTAACAGTTTAAAACAATGAACTTAATCTAAAAAGATGAAATTTAATTAGATTGAGGAGTAAAATTATACATTTGGATTTTTAAAAATCAGCTGTACAACTATTAGGTGAGGAAACATAGCATTGGTGCATCTAAAACAGATCTAGGGCTTATAGTTAACTGTATCAATGAGTCAGCTGCATGATACAGCAAATAAAAAGGCATTAGGGTGTAGCGCCCAAGACTTTGGAGGTAATATACCATTGTACTTTACCTCAGTTAAGTCACATCCTGAGCATTATATTCAGTTCTGGGCACCTCACCACTTTTTTTTAATAAGGACATTGAAGAACTGGACCAGTCCAGATGAGAAGAACCAGGATGTGTGTACATACAGCTGGCCCTCCAGGCTCAGAGGGCCTCACCTCATCATGTATATGAGGGACAGATGCCAAGATATCTAAGAAATAGCCACAGAGTAGACCGAAGTGGACAGACTCTAAGCTACCTCTTTAATTCGTTAGTTATAGTTAGCTCATAAGAGTTCATGCCTTATGAGGATGGCTTGAAGGAATTGAGGATGTTGAATCTTTAGAAGAGAAGACCTAAAGGGTTCATGACAGCTGTTTTCAAGAATCCGAAGGACTTTTATGAGGCAGGTCAGTTAGGCTACTTTTGTTTTGTACAGAAAGTTAAACTAAGAAATATGAGTGGAAGTTGAAAATTTAGACTCATTTTAAGGAAAAATTTCCTAACAATTAGAGCTCTCCAAAAGTGCCGTGCACTTCCTTGGGGAGGTAAGGGCTGGATTAGACAACCCTTGAGGTCACATTCATTTCTGTGATCCCGTATCTAGTAATGGGAGGGTTCAGAGAATTTTAAATGGCAGAAATGACACTTAAGCTGGGTCTTGAAGGAAGAAGAACTAAATAGGCAAAGAAGTTGGGAAAAAACCATTTTAGAGTTTGTAAAGGCATGGGAATGGGAAAGGGCAGAATGTGAATGGGGAATAGCACAACAAGCAGTTTAAATTAAAGAGTATGTCAGAATAATAGAGGCAGAGAAGAGACTTGAATGCCGGGCTAAGGAGTTGGGTTGTGTGTGTGTGTATGGTTTTTTTTTTAAATGTGTAGGGAATTGAAGGTCTTTGAGCTACTCAGTGTTATGATCAGACCTGTGAATTAAGAAAGTTTCTTGGGTAACTGTATGAAAGATAGATTGGAAAGAGGAGAGATTAGAAGAAAAAAGACAAGCTTAAAAGGTGTTGAAATTGCCCCAAGTTGTAGGTAATAAGAATCTGAACTGGTTCTATAACAATAGGACTAGAGAATAGAAACAGAGAGAGGAGATGGAAAGCAGCAGGGCACAGGTGAAAATACGCTGGATTCAGAGTCAGGAAACCTAGATTTGAACTCATGCTCTGCCACCTACTGTATAAGGGACCTTAGACAAGTTGCTTCACTTCTTTAGGCCTCAGTTTCCCCATCTGTAAAACAAGGAAGTTGGAATGGTCTTTTCAACTCAAAACCTGTGATCCAATAATATATTGTAGAGAGGGCAGACATCATTTTTAGATATCACCAGGATATTGTTTTTACCAGGATAGACTGAGGAGCATAACTAGTCTCCCCATTTTGAAGACTTCGTGGATTCAGGTTGAGTCCCCATGTCACTGACCACATTATAAGGATTCCATTGACTGCTCTAAGAGCAATATTTTATGCCAAGGTGTGAAATGTTAGGGAAGTTGTGTCTCCAAAAGAGAGTCTACCTAAGTGAGTATTTATTTCTGTTTGTTTATTTTTGCATCTAGAGGTGTAGGAAGATGTCATCCACATCTTAGACACGTCCCGATTTCTAGGTTTTTTTTTTTTGAGCTCTCTTAATTGGAAGAAAGTATGCTGCTGCTGATTTATGGACTACTCAGTTGTGCCAAGGATCATTTTAAATGTACACAGCTGCCCCAGCTGGAGTTTAACTTGGCAAATAGCTGGAAACCATTGCGTTGGGTCATTTGTTTGTATATGCGTACAATAAGCTCCTTGTGCAGGTTCTTTAGAAATCCTTGCAGCAATCACTCGGAACTAGGGCTTACAAGTAGCTTCACTTAATGATTTATTATTTTGGAGACTGGCCAACCAGCATTTTCAGTATGAAGGATGAGAGCATTTTATACTATAGATAAGACCCCAGAGGAATCACAGAGACAGTGTGGAGGGGAGAAGTTTCCAGAGCAAAAGGCAGAAAGAATCCTTGCATTTGGGAACTCTGATTTCAGGAGTAGATAAGAAAAGGGTAGGACAAACTCAGCTTGACAGCTGGTCTTACTTTCATGTTGGCAGGCTCTGGGGAAACTGGCAAGAGAGTGTGGATGATTGAATGCCAACCCTCACCTCCTGGAACAACCAGGAGAAGTCCAGTAGATAATTAGAAGTCTGGTATTTGTAAGTTAATTGTGTTCTCTTCAAATTCAAGGCCAATGAGCTATGTTTTCACATCAGTTGTCCATTGCATTCAAAGATGATAAAGCTGAGTGTGATTATCCAGGAGAGAAGCAGTGTGGTACAGTAGAATGAGATGTGAATTTGTAGTTAGGCGGCATAGGTTCAAATGGGTCAAATTCTGACTACTACTACCACTACTACTACTACTACTACTACTACTACTACTACTACTACTACTACTACTACTACTACTACTACTACTGCTACCTATGTGACACAGGGCAAATAGTTTCATGTCTGAAGCTCTGTTTCCTCCTCTTTAAAATGAGGAAATCAGACTGAATGACTTTTGGGGCTCCTTCCTGCTGTCAGTCTAGGATGCTGTGTATTGAAAATTGGGCTAAAAATACCAATGAGCAATTAGCAGGCCTCTCTGCAATGTGTAAAGATAGAGATGGATTCTTTTGGCCTTGTGGCTCCATCTCATTGATCTCTCACGTTTCAACTGTCCTTGTCAAAGAGGCATCCCATCATTGACCACAGTCAAACTAACTGATCTGGCTCCTACTTGCTATTTCTCAGCATGCCACAGGTGGGCTCTCCTCCTTGAGATTGTTCTTCACCCTTGTTAAAGCTAATCATGACTAATGAATTAAAGAGGTAGCTTAGAGTCTGTCCACTTCAGTCTACTCTGTGGCTGTTTCTTAGATATCTTGGCATCTATCCCTCATATACATGATGGGGTGAGGCCCTCTGAGCCTGGAGGGCCAGCTATATTTCTTTTTTTTAAATCCAAATATATATATTATTTAAATATGCTATCATTAATATTATATAACATTAAATATTATTGTATAAATAAGTAGAATTATTATTATCATAAATATATTATTATGACTCTACCAACAACATATCAGTGTAACATCTCTTTATACCCTCTCCAACACTATGGCCATCTTTTGTCATCTTTGCCCATTTGGGGGTGTGAGGGGTAACTTTAGGATTGTTTTTGTTCATATTTTTCTTATTTGTATTCATATCTTTTATTTCATATGGCCCATATTTCCCTCTGTATCCCTCCTACAACTTCCCCCACCCTGAGAGACATGTTTTATAATAAAGAATTTTAAAGGGCCAGCTGTATTTCAACCTCTTTTTGTTGGTGAGCTCATATTACCAAGCAGACAAATGAATTGCTTCCTATGCAGAGCGTACATTTTGGTTCAAACCTATTTTCCTCACTTCAGTTTTGTTTGTCTATCTAACTATGGTTTCCATTTTACAGAAGAGGAAACTTCCCTCTTCCTCATTCACCATATTCTATCTCCCATTTCAATTTTGCACCTTGGGCTTGGAATGAATTCTCTCTTCACCTCTGCCTCATAAAATACATCTCTCTGTTCAAGATGCATTTCAAGCCTTCTTTATGAAACCTTTGCTAATATTTTCCCTCACAAACTACCTTATATTTAACCTCTTTGTTTGTTCTATTTTTTCTTTTAAAAATGAATGTTATTGATATCTTTTATTTTGATAGCACTTAAATGTCTCCCTCCCCCTGCCAGAGAGCCATGCCATGTAACGAATTTTTATTTTTATTTTTTTAACCGATAATAAATCATAAATTTATTTTAAAACAATTCTTTTGTATACATGTCATTTTTACCATTTATTAAAGATAAAAGACAATTTGCAGACCAATGAGATGGATGTGCTTGTTTATTTTTACATGAAGAATTACATTTTGGTGGAATATTTGATACTGCAAGACACAGAGAATCTTCAACATCAATGCTGGGATTGCTGCTTCACATACATACATCGTACAAAATGGCAGGAGTATGTTTAGGGTCATTTCAGAAATTGTTGAAAATTCTGTCCTAATCCCAAGCAAAACTCCTTTAATGATTTTTTTAAAGGATACTCAAGTTTTAAACCTGTGTCAGTTGATAACTCAGGAAATTCTTCTTGAACTTTAAATGGAAGATGACATTTTTAAAATTTCAATTGAGTATAATTTATGAACCCAATTTAGTTTTTTAGAATCAAAATTGGATGGGAAATATTTCTGAAACTATGTCTCCAGGTGCTTCAGATGATTAATTATAGCTCTTACAATTAAATCTTTGGGAAGGTTATTTTCAATTATAAAATTATTTGTAGCTGTAAACATTTCTAAAGAACCATTTCCTACTATATTCTTCCATATGTTAACTTTTTTAGTAAAACTTTCCATTTTACCTTTTGACATAAATGATGTAATTAATTTTTAAAAATAAAAAGAGAAGAAAATCATCTACAAAATCAATCAATATGTTGAAAAATATTTAATGTTTAAATAAAAATTTTTATTCTTTTTATATTTATTCTGTATATATTTATGCATGTGCTTGTTTGAATGTAAGATCTTTGAGAGCAAGTGTCATTTCCTTGTATTTGCATCTTTAGATCTTTGTACATAGTAGGTACATAATAAATGATTATTGATTGATTAATAATTTTTATACCATTAATAATGTTTTGGTATAAATGAGAGTAAGAGAGCACCTAACAATATTGACAAATTCAGATCATCTAGCCCAAATAAGTTACATCCCAGGATATTGAAAGAACCAGCAGATGGGACTGTTCTTTCATTGTTAATAATATTTGAAATATTGCGGATGTCCAGAGAGATGCCACAGGACTGGAGAAAGCTAGAGAATGGGGCAATCGATCAATGAACAAGCATTGATTAAACACCTACTTTGTGCCAGACCCTGTATTAGATGCTTGGAAGACAAAACCAAAAAGAAACAGTCTCTGCCCTAAAGGAGTATATATTCTTTTGGAATCTGGGTGGCCTTGGCAGAAGACACATGGGCATGCACGTGTGCACGTGTGCACACACACATGCACACACACACTTTTAGATCTTACGGACTGCCTTACATTTATAACATATGGTATTATAAATTGGATTCTGGTCTATGGAACCTTAATTCCTCAGTAATAATGATAAACATTTAGATAATACGGTGTGCGAGGCACTGTGCTAAGGGCTTTACAATTATTATAACCCCACACCTTTGGATGCTTTGCGAAATGTGGAGCATCAATAATAATCATGATAGCTGATATTCCTGTAGCATATTAAAGTTTACAAAGGATCATATGATTCTCCTAACAACGCTTATGAGGAAGATGCTGTTATTATCCACAAAAATTTTACAGGTAAGAAAATTGATCTCCAGAGAAATTAAATGACTAACCCTGGTCACACAACTTCTAACTGCAAGAGGTAGGATGGAACCTAGGTCTCTCCTTGTTGCATGTCCACCATTTTTCTTATCCCACTGCCTCTCAGTGATGCTTACGGACCAAATGACTACATGTTGTTTAATGGATATGTTCAATTTATTTCTCTATTTTGTGGGAATTTATGATGTTAATAACCTAATATGTTGATAATAACCCCATGATGAGAAAGGCTTTTTCATAAATATAAAATCTGCTAAGTATTCTTATATGTTTGAGGAATTGGGTTTTGGAGTCTTTTTTGGTCACAAATACTGATAAATCTCTCTCCATATATATGTATGTATATATATATATATACATATATATACGTATACATATACACACAATATATATGTACACTGATAAATCTGTTACTTTAGGAAATATTGCCATAAAACTTTTAATTCATTTGGGAATATAGGTCACTCTTAGGTTTAAGTGGGAGTTTCTGGGCCAAATACTTTGCCTTAGTTTCTCCATTTGTCAAATGGAGAATTGTTTAATACTTCAAAAGAACTTATGCTTTCCTTGGCGTGTATACTTTCCCAACTGATGCAGATCCTGAACTCCTCCATTTTTTAGATCTTTATAGACTGCCTTCTTGATTTGCAGGAGGGAAACAAAATGTTTATCATATAGGGATCAGCTTTCTAAGGATGAATCTCTCAGAATTTAGCTAGGCTGGTCCATCGACAGAAGATAGATAGATAGATAGATAGATAGATTGATTGTCACTGGGTCCTTACTCAAAGGGTTTCTAGATTGGTAGAAATTATCTTATCTCATACTCTTCCTCTTCGTTTATTCTAAATTCCTAAAGTAACATATTTATCGGTATGTGTGTGTATAGGCATATATACATATATATAAGTATATATAACATGTGTATGTATATATATACACATATATATAAGTATATATAACATGTGTATATATACACATATATAAGTATATATAGTATGTGTGTATATATACATATATAAGTATATATAGCATGTATGTGTATATATACACACATACACACATGTACTATATGTCTGTGTATGTACACACATACACACACATATATGTATATATGTACTCTGCCCACCACCATGCCCTGTGATTGCCTCACCACCGCGTGCGTTCTATTTCTACTGAAATGTCCTCTCCCTTATTGAATTCCAACCCAGCCTCTTCCTCTATAAAACATTCTCTGATCCTCTTGCTGATAAAGATCTCACCCTTCAAATACCACCTAGCACTTTCCCCTCTGTAACACATTTAGCAGTAATAGTATGTCTTCTAGCTTTCTTTGTGGGTTTTTTGTCTAGATCATAGACTGCAAACAAGGGCTATTGATGTATGTCTTATTAAGACTTTGTATTTCTTCTGACATCTAGCTATGGATTTGGAACATAAATGAGTTCTTAGCAATTGCTCTACTGCATTGTATGGTTTCACCTATGGTACTTGGATAAGTTTGCTTAGGAGAGAAGGGAACTCCTCAGGACCATAGCTGTGGCTGATTAGGGAATGGGGAAAGAGCAAGACCTTTTTGTTTGGGTAAACTGTTACTGTGACTTGGGAGCCTTAGGGAGAAACATAAAGGTCAGACCTCCTACTCTCAGTGCTCCACATATAAAGAGGGGTTTTCTTCTAATTAAAAATTAGTCTAGGAGTAGGTTTAATGACAGCTATTCCCTATATTTCTTTAGCTGTTTGAAAAGGAAAAACGTTATGTACTTTGGTCTCAATTTTGTGTCTGTTTTCCACATGGAGTTAAAATATTGGGTAACCATCCTTATTCACTCAATCATAACTCATCCTTTCGTCCTTGCAGGCCTACAGACGTTTTCCTCCCCACCTCCCCCAGTGGGGATTCTGTTTTCCCATTCTGTGGGAAAGAACAGGAATTGGGCTCTATGACTGTCACCATCTTAATAAAACATGGAACTGAAAATTGTTTTGGATTGTCTAAATCCAGCATTCTTTATCTATTCTGTATTCAGCTCAAGCCAAGTCTACATAAGACCACCATGTGCAATCTTTCTCCATATGTACATGTTGGCAAACAAATGGACTTCTGGTAACCAATTTTAGGTTTTCTGGGTATCCCATGTCTTTAATGTCAAACTGAGAGATTCACTAACGTGCTGATCATCCTATTATCTATGCCTCCCTCCTACATAGTCTAGATACTGAAAATCAAAGAATTAAAATCTGCCTGGTCTATTATTTTCCACTCTTTGGGTAGCTGAAATCAAATGCAAACACTTTGAGTTGTATTCTTTACAATAATTAAAAAGCTAAGTCAACTAAAATGCCATTCATTCATTAATTTACTCAGTCAAGGATCATTCATTAAGGCACTGGGGATACAAAGAAAAAAAAGTCAAATTAGTACTTGCCTTCAAGAGGCTTACATTCAGTTGTCTATAGGAGTGGGGAAACCAGAGGAATGAAAACATATACACAGATAAATACATACAAAATAAATTCAAAGTAAGTACAGATTTCAGTGGGGAATGAACTAGCAACTGGGGCCATCAGGATTGAACAGCTAGATGTCAAAATAGCTGGAGTCTGGGTCTGGAGTCAGGAAGACCTGAGTTCAAATGTGGCCTCAGATATTTTGCTGTATAAGTCTGGACAAATCTCTTAACCTCTGCCCCAGTTTCCTGGTCTGTAAAATGGGACTGATAATAGCACTCCCTTAAGGAGGTGTGTTTAATGTCATTTTAAAAAAAAATCCACACTTGATTTGTTGGAATTTTGTTTAAGCCTGGCAACATATGCTACTGGAGAGCAGTGTGGTGTGAAGGAAGATACACTGACCCTGGGATCAAAGAACTTGGGGTCTGGTCCAAGTTCTGTAATTCAGTGACTGTGTGACCTTGGGGAAGTTTCTTTTTCTCTCTGATTTCTTCCTCTCTCTTTCCTATAAAATTGAGATGACAACATATGAACCAACTTCAAAGAGTTATTATAAAGACAGTACCATGTAATCCTTCCAACACTACAAGAATATGAATGTATAATCTGGCTCTCTTACTTAGGACCTGGTTTACTTTAACTTAGGATTGGAAACCAGTTCTTCTTAATTCATCCAGTTATCTCTCTAATGCAGTCAGTCAACTGACTTTACAACTGCTGCTTTACAACCTGTAGTTTTTTTTAATTAAAATTTTTTGCTTGTTATTATAAAATTAATAGATATCAACAAACTGGAGCATTTCCATGGACACAGAGGAAGAGGATTATACATAAAACCACAAGTCTCTTAAGTATAGTTGCATTAAAAAAAAAGATAATAAATTCAACAGTTTACAGTCTTAAGGAGCTACCCAGGACACTGAGAACAGTGTGCCCAGGATCTTGGAGTCAGTAGGTGTCAAAGGCAAGACTTGAACTGAAGTCTTCCTGACTTAGAGAGAAGCTCTGTACCCAAGTCCTTCTCACTGCTTCTTAGCACCTCTTAAGGTCATGATTTTAGATCTGGAAGGGACCATATCAATCACCTAGGTCAACCTCATTTTATAGATAGGGAAACTGAGGGCCAGGCAGGTAAAGAGATATGCTCCATGCACCCAGATGGTAGAAATAGAGACAGGATTCAAGCCCTCAACCCAATGTTCTCCTCATTCCACTAGAATGAACCAAGCTTGAATTCTGCCAGCCTAGGTTTATAAACCCCCGAATCATTTTCCATGCCATGAAGAGGCATTGAAATACTATTTATGTGGAGGAAACTGAACCTTAAGAATGTTCAAGTCGGTTCTAACCACTGCTAATAGATATGAAAAATAGAGACTCCAGATCTTTTTATTTCTTAAAGAATCCATAAGTCTTAGTCAATGATAGTCTCTTCTAACCCCTTAAAAGTATAAGTTTATAGTTTTTATGTTTGCAGTCAAATGGATTAGGTTTATCCTTCATTTTGTACATAAATTTGTCTTAAGTAATATAGTCAAAAGGAAAAATTCCCAAGCAGCAGTGGTGGGTTCAGAATCATTTGTCAAGTTAATGATGATATATTTTTTTGCCTTGAATAACGTCAGCTGGAAAATGTTACATTCCAAGCCGTGAAGTGAAGCCAACCAAATAGTTCCCAACAAACAAATGTTAAGACTGCAGGAGAGCAAAACCCTCAAGTCTTTTTCTTAAGGCCCACATTTTTTTCCTCAGGATCCTCCTGTCACTGGAAATATTCCCAACAACTGAGGATCTTAGGAGAGAGCATGAAGTTTGGTGTCTTGTATATATGCTTTATATAATTAAGAAGATGCCTTTTAAAGGTGATAAAAATTTTAATCTGGTGATCATAATGGAAACTTGCAAATAAAGTGGGGCCTCCTAGATCAGGGAATGAATGAACAAATTGTGACTATGTATGAATGGAATGGTATATTATTACACCTGAAGAAATGAAGAACTTGGAGAAAAATTAAAATATCTGTATGAATTGATGCAGAGTGAAGAAAGAAGAGAACAATATGCATAATGACAATGATGAAAAGAACACATAAAAGGCATAATATAAATAGAATGCTCAATCTTTGTCCCAGAGAATATTGCCCTGCTCTTGGTAAAAAGGTGGTAGATTGCAAATATGAATGACTGCATATGCTATCAGATGTGGTCACTGTGTTGTCTGGTTTTGCTTAACTGTTTAAGAGATGTCCTAGTGGGGTGGCTAGGTGGTGCAGTGAATAGAGCATCCATCCTGGAGTCAGGTTCAAATCCAGCTGAGTTCTGAATCCAGCCTCAGACACTTAACATGAAACCTAGCTGTGTGACCTTGGGCAAGTCCTTAACCCCAATTGCCTTCCAAAAAGCAAAAAAAAAAAAAAAAAAAGATGTCCTATGGGAAGGAGATAATTGGTATAAAAAAAAATCAACAAAACACTGTAAAAATTAAAAAAAATGCTTTGTTTGGCCCAATATCTTTAATTTTGGAGGAGAAAAAAAACCTCATCATCTAGGTAGAGTCCCACAAAAATCATTCCTGTATAAGTCCTCTTATTCTGTTCTGATTTGTATATGAAAATACTCATCTAATCTGGTGCTTACAAGTTCAGAACAAAACATATTAAGGAAGAATTTCATATAAATTTTCAAGAAAATGTCAAATATTCAGTTCTGGCTTTAAAGTTGCTCCTGTTGTTGTGCATCTACAACCATTTGAGTACTCTAGTAATGGAATTCAAATACTCAACTCTGTAACATGGGAAAGTAAACACAGTTGATACCCCCCAAACTGGAGGACACATTGAAAAGTGAAGTTGATGACTGTACTTACTAGTTACAAGGGAGGGCTTTTATTCTGGAAGGAAGTTCTGTACTGGCCCCTATTCAGACCAGTCCCTTAAGAGTTTATGTTTGAACCTGGAGGAAACCGAGAAATTTGTAGGTCATTCAATAGTTAACAAATAGAGATTTATTTAGCCATAGTAAGAGGTTATTCAGCAAAGATATGCAATGAGCACACCTGAGCTAGTTAAACTGAGTGAAGCTCCCTTGCCTGAATTCCTAGTCAGACAGCAGAACACCTGGAATTCCTGGTAAATATTTTGTGCTCAGGTGACCAGCAACAGATGTGAGCAGCCTGAGCCTGACGCAGTTGAGTCCTGGGGATGGTTTCAGTACATTTCAGTACCTTTTAAGGAAAGATTAGGGGCTAACTTTTATAGAGGTAGGGGTTAGGATATTATGCTGCGTAATTAGGAGAGTGTAGAGGTAATAATAGTGATAGAAGAAGGAGGAGGAGGAGAAAGAAGAAGAGGAGGAGGAAGAGGAGGAAAAGGAAGGAGGAGGAAGGGGAGGAAAAGGGAGGAGGAGGAAGAGGAAGAGGAGAAAGAAGAAAAGGGAGGAGGAGGAGAAGAAAAACAAGAAAGATTGTTAATGAAACATTAAAAAAATATAAGAAAGAAAGCAGAATAAAGAAAATTCATAAGGGGAAAGATACAAGTAGAACAGCACCGGTACCACTGTGTTAAATCTAATATATATTTTTAAAAATGAGCTATATGTAATAGACATTCATGGCATGTTATATAATTCTCTTTTTCTATCCTTTGTATAAAGAAATATTCATGTTTGTTGATGACAAGTTT
This sequence comes from Pseudochirops cupreus, assembly GCA_028627135.1. Lineage (NCBI taxonomy): Eukaryota > Metazoa > Chordata > Mammalia > Diprotodontia > Pseudocheiridae > Pseudochirops > Pseudochirops cupreus. The sequence goes on from CM053583.1 coordinate 146,424,194, forward strand.
ATAATAATAAAATAATTTTTTAAGGACTTAAACTGGCCCTTTAAAGTTTGGCTCAAATATTTTGTGGACTTGGCACACTTAATTTTGACTACCTTAATCATGAGTCTTTCCTGAATGGGTAAAGATTGGTCCTGTTAATAAGCCAGCTCATCTTTCCCCAGTACCAAGTCTGTCCTGCTGTCAGGTCTTATCCTTCCATTCAGCTCTGGACCATGAGAGAAGAGAGGACTCAGGGGAGGCCATAATTCCATCCCTACTCCTCTATACCTAGGACAAGAGACAATTTGTTCCCCTTACATGAAAAAGTAAAATCAAGCTCATTATAATACTATTCCTCTGAAATGAGCAATGAAGTTCAAGAATTAGTTTTAAAAGTTGTCAGTGTCCTTTAATGTTCAGTCTTTTAAACTAGTTAATTACCTACCTATAGTTTTTTTTTTTACAATTTGCCTAGATAAATAAGTAGTCAGTTAACTAATTAATCAAACTCATAGTCTTCCCCACAAAAAGCTTATAATACCCTGGTTTGGAAATTCCTCCCATGGATGCTGATTGTCAACTTGCCAACCCTAATTTATACTGGGGTGGGGGGTGGGGGAATGTCTGAAGCTTTAAAAACAGTAACTAGTTGATGTCTGATGTAGCACTTGGAGCCAGACTCTCCCAAGTGGGAGGCCAATTGTCCAGCCACAGTACTACGCTGCTTCTCATCCCTGAGCGTAGCTTTCCTATTTCTGCTGAAGTCAGAAATGTTCTCTCAGACACGTAGGCTCAGTTGCCTTGACTCTTCTCATATTAAATCAACCATTAAAGTTAATGGAATCTACCTGGACAATATTTACTCTATCTGTGCCCCCCCTCCTTTTTCTCCTATTACCAACATAGCTTCATTCTTTCTCATTCCAATTCATCTGACATACTGTGGTGGAGTAACCTTCCTAATACATAATCTGATCCTGGGAAACCTTTAGTGACTCCTCCTTCCCTTACCCCCCCCCAATAAAATTTAAATGTCTTAACCTGGCATTCAAAGCCCTCCAAATTCTCTCTGTTTAATGCATTCAACACTTAAAGCAATGGACCTCTTGCCATGCTTTTTAGGCTGACTTCTCCTACATCCATACCTTTCTCTAAGTCTTCCCTCTGCCTGTGATGGATTAATACTCCCAAGTCTCTATCTGCTTTAATCATCCTCTGCCCCCAAGTTTGGAACTTCTCTCTTTAATTTCTGGTAGCACTTTGTTTACGCTATTCCTATGGCCCTGTAAAATTCCAATTTCTGTAATTATTTCTTGTGTATGTGCCTTTTCTTTCTTGCTAGACTGTGAGTTTCTTGAGGGTGGGTCATGTGACTTATTTCATTTTTCTGTGCCTAGTTTCTAATCAAATGACCACTATATAATATTTATTAAGGGCTTATGATATGCCAGGTACTATGTTTTCCCATATCTCTGGACCTTAGCACTAGTATCTTCACTTACTGACTGGGTCTAATAGCCACCCAAACTGGTCCGAAGTCACATCTTCAGCTGCTCGTACACAAAGGCTTTACTGTGCCTTTACTGTAATTTTGAAACTTATTAATTCCCTTATCTGACATGCTTTTTAATGCTTGCCTTGAAAGGAAACTGTAACATAAGTAGACTTTAGGAACAATGAAACAATGCTTGGAGACATTGTCATTTCCTCTTTTGCCTTGAAATGGCATTGAATTACGGCTTTAGATAGACGTAGTGACCTAAGATGAGTGCGAGGTGACTTGTTTAGAATCCCATGGCCAGCAGGAGGCAGAGATGAGACCTACATCCAGTCTTGGTACCCTGGTCTTCTAATTGGCGAAAATTCATCCAGACCCAACATGATGCTCCCCCTCCAGCTTCATGTTGTGCCCTTGGGTGCCAGTCTACAGTCCCAACTCAAAGCCTTGGGACGCTGGGCTCCTCATGGACAGATACTTACTATATATAGCCCCAGCTTAGACCTCTCACTTCTATTCTTTGACCTTCTTCAAGAGATTTTATCTCCTTATATCCATCCCTTTATTTTTCTCCTCCTCTTTCCTTCCCACTTCCTTACTTTCTTTAAACTAATTGACATGCCCATACTACCATGGGAAGGATGTGTCAAATGCCCTCTGATTCTACTCACCATGCCTGTGACTTCTCTGGACACTGCTTCCTACCTGTGTTGTCTTTCCCTACTCAGATGTAAGTGTCTTGAGGTCTTGTTTTGCTTAATTTATTGTATCCCTGATGCTAACCACAGTATCTGGCCCATAGTAAACACTTATATGCTTTTTTCATTTATTCATTCATTTCTGATTCCAAGGACAGCTCTCTTTGCCCCCTGCCAGACTGTCTCTCAGTTGACCTTCGTTTCTAAAAAATCATTTTAATAGTAAAATGGTTCTTCCACCTGGATCTAGTTATTAAATTAGTTTAAAACACTGGATCCAACAGTTCTTAATTCTAAAGTTACTGTATGATTCATTTTAAGTCTGGCTTTATATATACTTGGATATTTAAAAGACCTGTGGTTTCTTTAATGGGGATTCTTCCAGTGACACAGATCTCAAACCCTATCTGACTTAATAGATGGTCTTTGAGAGTTGCTGTAGCCTATGATCTCACCAGAGTGTGATAAGCTTCTCTAATTTAGGTAGGCTGGTTTGTAAATAAGTCATTAATGGGACCACCTTTGAAACCTTTGCATCTTGGTAGGAACTACCAGAGTGTGTACTTGCTGACATAGACCTCAAGAATTCAGGATCATGACCAGGATATGGAGTAGAATTTTACATATTAAGAGAATTGAGAAAGTTTTCAAAATAATTCAGACCCTTCCAAATAAAATACCTTTGCTGAAATATTTAGATAACTGAAGGAAACTCTTTAAAATCTTTTGTCTCATTGTGAAAAATTGGCTGTATCAAAGTGGTGGAGGGGGTCAGTGAGGAGGGAGGGTGTCTGTGGGAGTATACAATGAAATTAGCAAAATAGGTCAAGATTGTGAAGGTTTTTAAAAGCTAAATGGAGTTTAAATTTTATCTTAGAGGTAATAGAAAGGTATTAGATTTTATTGAGTGGAAATAACATGGCTAGATCTACATCTAAAGAAAAATTACTTTGGCAACAATTTGGACTTGAAAACAGAGAGACCAATTAGGATGCTACTGTAATAATCCAAGCAGGAGGTGATGAGGGATTAAACTAAGTTATATGAGGAAAAAGGTTTTGGACATGAGAAATGTTACAGAGGTAGAAAGGGCAAGATTTGGGAATTAATTGAATGTATGAGAGAGAGTGGTTGAGGATCATGCTATGGTTATGAACCCAGGAGATTGGACGGTGATACCTTTAACATAAAGAAGGAATTTTTGAAAGAGGAGGATTTGAGAGATAAAGTTTTGGACACTTTGAGTTTGAAATATCTCTGGGACATCCATTTTGATACATCTAATAAGAAACTGATGATGTAAGACTGAAATTCAGGAACAAGGCTAGGGCTGGATATTCTCAGTGAAGCATCTACTTAGAAATGATAATTAAACCCATAAAAACTTATGAGGTTACTAAGAGAGAGTAGAGAAGAGGGCCTATGACAGAGCCTTTTAGAACATCTACAGTGAGAAGTAAATGATATGGGAGGAGCTAATGGTCTACCTTTTTAGAAAACATAGAAACAGAGAGGGTGGGATTATTAATTTTTCTCTTTAATGGACTCATGTTGGAGCTTGACTAGTAATGACAGATTTGAAAATAGAATATTTGAAAAATATCTGCTTTGCTTTCGCCTTTGCTCTGTGTGTAAAGACACGTCATATGTGAAAAAAGTCACGCCAGACCTTGACATTAGAGGATAGTATCACCTAAAGAATGTTGTTATTTCTCTTGAATCTTTATTGTGTTCTTGGGTTTCAGTCTCCATTTATGATCCAGTACTTGGGACCCTGGGCTCCTTCTGATGGTTAAATATTTACCATTCTATCTACAAAGTTAGAGTTTCAAATCAAGTATCTATAAGCAGTTAAAACAGAAGTTAAGGGGCTCTGCAAGAAAGCAGGGAGTGAGGGCAAAGCAGTTTGCCTTGATGTCATTGAACATGTACACATACTCCCTTGGAGAGTTGGTGGCTCAGTGGATAGAGTACTGGACCTGGAATCAGGAAGACCTGAGCTCAATTCCAGCCTTACACACTTTGTGACACTGGGCAAGTCACTTAACCTCTCTACCTCAGTTTTCTTCATCTGTAAAATGAAGATAATAATAACACCTACCTCCTAATGTTGTTGTGAGGATCAAATGAGTTAAGAATTGTAAAGTGCTTAGTACAGGACCCAGGTCATAGTAATCACTATATAAATATTATTATAATTATATGTTTGTGTATACATATATACACACATACATAATCCATATAGGTATATGTACACACGTACATCAAGGAATAGAAAGGGACTCATTCTGGTCTGGTGTGTTAGTGGTATCATGGGAAGGATAAAATTTTCTCTAATAAATGAAAAGAGAACAAGTCCCCTAAGGTCAGATTCTTGCCCTGGGTCACTTTGGAAGAATATTCCCAACAACTTAGAAAAGATGATAATTTGGCCATTTGCCTAACCTAACCTCTTCTAGCTCTGGCCACTGTCCAGACTGACTGTGCTCGAGTTGAGACCGTTCTCTTGGGTTAGTAAAGTGGGAGAGGGGGCACATGCACCCAGCCAGCTGCATTTGCTCTACTCTCCATGTCACCTGAATTACAAAAAGCTTGACCATTGGAACTGTTAAGTGGTATTTGGCCCTTCAAGTCTGCCACATGTGGGAGGTAGCAGGGTGAAGTACGGTCAGTTTTGCTATAGCATGACATACATGTTCCCAGAAAGCACTGAGATAATGCATGATCTTACAAAAGCCACAAGGCTTATAGTGAAAGTGGGGTTAGAGGCACAACGATCAAACACTTCATCAGTAACATAAAAAGTTAGTAGTCTAATAAAAAAATAAAAACGGTGGCACAGTTATATATATATAAGTACTACAATAGTTAGTGGAAGAGTCCTTGAACTCTCCAAATCCTGTGGCAATTGCTGAGCCCCAGTTCCTTCTGGCTTGGACTGGCAAAATCTCTCACAAACTGGGCATGGTGGAAGGGGGTGGTGTGGACCAGCACTTCTCTATCCACAGCTACTATTGCATTAGAAGATATATGATAAACATGTTTCTTTACTTTTGACAAAGACTCGAAATTTGCTTGTGGAAATGGGTATCTGATGTTGTTGTAAAGTTTTGCTATTTCCTGCATTCTGGATATTTCTCCTGGAAGAAATTGAAGCTAAGCAAACTTGAAATCTGAGTGATGCCTAAAATGTTCCCTGACATATCGATTCCATTTAAACACATTCACATTTTCACAATAAGTACTATGGCAAAATCGATGATGCTTTGGAATCAATAGAAAGAGAAAATTGTCTTTAATTGGAAAGGAGGTGATTCCTCCCCAGGTAACTGGGCCTGAGTGGAAACAGATTTTTCAAAGCTGTGTCACGCACAAAAATATTTGCTGGAGAATGTTAAGAGTGTGAGGACAACTAGAAGGCAGTTGGGGAACTCTTTGTGAACCAGCTTCCTTCAGAAAGACCTGAGTTCAAATCCTGCCACAGATATTTATGAGCTGGGCAAGTCATTTAACCTTTTTTTAGAGTCAAGTTTCTTCATCTGTCAAATGACGATAATAATAGCGTCCACCTCACAAGATTTTCCTGTTAAATTAACATATTCAAAGTGCTTTGCAAACCTTAAAGTGCTACATAAGTCCTAGTTATGACTATTATTTCACTCTTCAATTTTCCTTGGGCTATCATTGGATTATAAACTGAGAGCTGGAAGGGACCTTAGAGGTCACCTAGTTCACTGACCTAGTTCACTGACCTCATTTTATAAATAAGCTGACAGAGGTCCATATTGGTTAATATAAAAAGTGACTTGCCAACGGTGACTAAGAATATGCTCGCACAGTTATGAATCACAAAATATAACAGGCTATTCATATAGAAGACAGAAGCAAAGTATTTATTCAGATACCAGAAAGCCAAATCCCAACAAAAAAAACAAATCCAATGTAGCAACAAAGAAGTTAACACACCTTAATACATCCTCTCTCTCCCTCTGAAACTAACTGCTGTGACTCCAAGTTTCCTCTCAGTTCTGCTCTACCTTTCCTGCTCTATCTGTTCAGGAAACTCCTCCCACCACAGGTTTCATGTAATTACATTCAGCCTATTAAGGGACAGGGAAGATCTTCAAATTCCCCTTACCATTACAGTGACTGAGCTGGAATTGGTACTCACGTCTTGTTCTTCAGTTATGGACTCTATCCATAGGGTTTCCTTGGCAAAGCTACTAGCCAGGTTTGCCATTTCCTTCTCTATTTTTACAGGTGACAAACTGAGGAACACTAGGGTTAAGTGACTTACCCAGGGTCACACAGCTAGCAAGTACCTGGGACCAGATCTGAACTAAGATCTTCCTAATTCTAGGCCTGGCGTTCTATCTACTATACCACTTGGTACTCATGTCTATAAGCTCAAAGTTCAACTATATATTATGTGTGCTATTATACATATATAGTATGTATGTGTATATAGTTGAATATACACATTCAAATATAACTATTTATTTCCATAATATCACACTGCTTCCCAACAAGTTGCTTCCCTTTGGTAGCATGTACAGTTCTTGAATGCAGAAGTTATATGATTTGTGTCTCTATATCCCCAACATCTAGACATAGAAGTAGCAGGCTAATACATCATTGAACTGAATTCATATTTCACAGGCTTCTTTGAAATATCAAATGAATGGGCAATTAGATGGTGCAATAGAGCAATGGCCCTGGAGTCAGAAGGACCTGAGTTCAAATCTGGCCTCAGACATTTGACACTTAACTAGCTGTGTGACCTTGGGCAAGTCACTTTACCCCAATTGCTTTGCCTTCTCCCCTCAGGAAAAAAAAAAAGAAATATCAATTGAATTCATAGATGTGAAGGAACTCCAAAAACTCTCAAACTACCTTTGAAATGTGAGAAATTATTACTGAAAGATATCTGATATTATTATTAAAAGATATCTACTTCTCTGGTTTGCAGGTGGGGGTGGAAAAGGAAGGGAACCTTATTTTCATTTTTAAGCCTGCTGATATTTAACAAACTTGGGTCCATCTCCATGTAACAACAGCAGAATGTCTCAAAGATCCATTCCAACCAGAATTTGAAATGAAACTGACAATCGAAAGTGCTGGCAAGTCCCTAAAACTTTCTGAGGTACAGTTTCTTCCTCTGTATAATGGAGGCAGTGGTAATTGCCCCATAAACCTTGCAGGTTTGCTTTGAGCATGGTGTAAACTGTGGAGTGCTATATAAATATTGGCTGTCATGTAACGGTAATTACATTAGATAGTACGACTGGCTAGAACCCTGAAATATCTAGCTTTCTAAAGGTTTCTCCATGAAGATATACTGTTTAACTGAAGTTAGTGAGAACTTTTTCTTTTTGGTTACTAGATCTGTAAATGCAACTTCCTACAGTGCTGCCAATTTACTTGGTTTGGAAATCACTTGAGGACAAGTTCAATACAGAGAAATTGGATACTGTCATGGATCCTGCTGATAAATCATGAAAAAAATGGATTCTTTTAATAGAAAGTATAAAGATAATGTACAGTCTTGGGAATTCTTGGGAGTAAAAGTACAAAGGGAAGTTTTGATTAATTTCTTACTTATCAAATTATTTAATGTTTCTCTGTAATATAACTTTTTAAGGGTCTAGGTCTGGAGATCTGTAAAAAAAATTAAGTAGGATCTAGATCTGGAGATCAGTCAAAAAGAATTTTAAGTATAATAATTGCATTGGGTTTAGATGCGTCATTTTTTAAAAATCCATTTTAATTAAAGTGGGCTTTAGCTCTTTGCCAATTCATCACTCTACAGGCTAGCAACCCAGCTTTTTTGTCTTCCCAAGACCTTTGGTTCTTTTACTTTAGTGATCATAAAATCATAGATTTAGGATTGGAAAGATCCTTAGAGATTATCTAGTCACTTTATTTTAGAGAAGTGACTATCCCCTGGTAAGCTGCATGGTAAGGTAACAATTTCAAGATAAGAATTAAGTCTTCTGGATCCAAATCTGGTGATTTTTCCACACCTATCCATGTGCCACAGACACCTTAGGGGAGAAACATACCAGATTTCTCATTAGAACCTCAGGGTCAGTGTACAACTTTCTCCATTCTTCCTCCTTTCCTTTATTTTCCATGCCTTATGGTGTTCAGATATGAATTATTATTATTGTAGGTAGACCAATCATGTTTGGCACTGGAAGGAACAGTAAACAAAGCAATGGTTTTGTTGCTAAGAAAGTATGAATAATAAAGGCAGGAACTTTGAACAGAAGATCTAAAGTTGAGGTAGATATGGGGTCACCGGCCTTTTCTCCTTTTTGCCCCCGAGATTTTCATTGCTAACAGGGACATTATGTGTGGGAGAGTGGCTTAAGAGCTTCTTATGAGCTCAGCCCCACATGTTTCCTTTACAATTTTCTTGCATTAAGTTTCCAAAATAGTTTAAGGAGATACAGCCTGGCAATCATGGATTTGATAGCAGATAAAAGAAATTCTCTAGCTCCAAGTCAAATGGATGCCTGGGACCAGGGAAATCAGAGAGAGTGTTAGTCATAAGAATAGGAAAAATTCAAACCTGTGGGTTTTTTGTTCTCTACTTGTCTGGATGCTATTGTCATGGTCTTAGGACTGTTCTTGTTACTTGGACTAAAAGAGCTTAATCCTCCCTTATATGGCACTTCTTACCTCAGTAGATGGGAGGGGACAAAAGATGCTTAAAACATCATTTGAGCAAATTAGTGTCTCTGCACTGTCAGAGATTGAGTTGTTTCAATCATACATTTGTCCTAGCCACATATGTCCCTATTTAAGTACTCTTCATGTGCTCATAGATCAGTTTTCCAATTTGGGGGGCTGATCTGAAAGGATCATTATTCTTTCTTTGGCTTATGTTCCCCTTTCTTTTACTCCTCCTCCCCCTAATTACTATAGGATATCTCTAAATATACTTATGTCTAAGTTTCCAACTGAGATGGATAACGGAGGTATTCAGTCTTGTTGCCATCATTCTAGGTTATAAAAGCATATCAGACATAGAACAGACTTTTTCCATCCCTATAGAAAAATGCAAAAGATGAAAAGGATTCATAGGATCCCATGAACTGACACAGAATACACAAAAAAAACCTCCAAAAGTAGTTCCTCTCAGTTGGAACTGAACTTAGGGTTGGCAGTTGGACAATACTCTGATATTTCAGTGAATCCCCAACTTTTATACTGTATCTTACACAGTCTCTTCCAGACACATAAATGTTCTCCGTGATTTGGACTTTCCCTGGAATGTAAACACCCCTAGTAGGCAACTGCTTTTTCTTCGGATTTGTGCTTTCTGTTTTTCTCCTGGTAATGGCAGGGAGGTGGTAAGATCCCTTCAGTGTCACAGCTTTAATCTCATTGCCACTGTTCCTTCAGCTGCAAGGCACATGAGTCTTCCTCCGTTTTCTCCAGGAGGTATGCTGTTCAGTTTTAGTTGTTTGTTCTCCAAACTCTTATTCTAAAGACAGCCCCCAAGGCTGGCACTGCCTAAGAGAACTAGCTCCTTTCTCTACTATTAGGCTAGATTTTTGAGTCATACTGCCTAGAAAATGTAGATTTCCTCCTTCTTCTACATGGGATATTGGGGTTTAGGAATATTGACAATATACTCCTCTCTTGGGCTGTATGAGAAAGCATATCTCTACAGGAGCCATACAAGAGCTCTCTCATAGCCCTAGTTGGATTGTGAAGGTCTATTATCAGAGACAATTGATATTCCACCACTGTCTTTCAGCTCCTCCCATATCCTTCTCTTTCCAAACATCTTATCCACTCATGGCAAGAATAATCTCAGTCCTTGAAACCCAATCAAGAATCATGCCAATGAACACCCCTATATTTTCCACTATGTACCCCAAAGGCAATATCGTGGCAAACTAATCAATCCCCCCTGACTATGTCTCTTAATCTCTTTATCCTACCAAGTAACATGAGGAATTGGACTAGATGACTTCTTAGGTCCCTTCCAACTTGAAATATAAGATCCTAATTAACTGCTGCAAAATTGATCATTAAAGCTGTAAAAAATATAAACCATTCTTTCAAAACCACGTTTTATAAAGAATAAGGTAGAATTGTTTTCATATAACTGACTGAAAAAGATTTACTGCCTATGTTCTGAGCATCTTCTAACAGAAACTTCTTTCTTATCCATGAGTTGAATCAAAAAACCAACAAGCCTACCCAAAACACAACTGAGCAACTTGTTTGTTTTGCTCAATATGATTCTGTGAAATCATTCAGATATAAAACCAGGCAGACCGACTGTTATTCTTTAGTTTTCTGAGACTTTTCTTTTTTGTTTGCCATCACACTGTTACAGTTGATACTATCGAAACATGAACTTCCTTTAGCGATTCCTTAAAATGGGATATGTTCACTCTTTTGCAGAAAAAGGCAATAAACTCAAGAAAATATAGTGGAGCATAGGAAGCCTGGATATTGTAAAAAGGCCTCCATGGGGAATAGAATTTAAATACATTTTGTCCCTAAAGATCAAAGGAATGAATTAAGATTAAAGCGGAAAAGCCTGCTGATTTTTAACTTCTAAAAGATGACAGTTTTCTTGCTAAGGACCACTGTCAAGTAAGTATTCAAAAGAAGACAAAAAATGAAAAATGTCTTTTCTGTAAGCAAAAAGGACAGTCCAGTTCTGCTGGGGCTAGAGGGAACACAATTATAGTTGGTTAAGTGCCGAGAAATATCTTTAATTTCATTTTTTTAAAGATGGCTGGATCCCAGAGATTGGATATTAACATTAGTAATAATAAAAATAATGGCTAACATTTATATCGTGTATTAAGATTTGCAAAGCACTTTTACATACATTATCTTATTAGATCCACATAGCAATTTTGTGCTAAATTTTGAAATGCAGAGAAAAATTAGTCTTTGTTTAGAAGAAGAACCTTCATTTGTGATTTTGTATTATGAAGTTAGGAAAGTTCATTGAAAAACAGTATGTATCTGGCAAGGAGCATCTTCATCATTTCTCTCCCTGGGTTTAGAAGAGAGAAGATGCTTCTAGGGCATGTTTGTGTGCTTCAGGGCAGCCAAGGTGACCAATGACAGAAACTCCTGGTACTGCAACTGAATGGTACCCATCAAATACAGATTATCTATGAGTACTTCTTTTAAAAAAAATTTATTTTTTAGTTTTCATCATTCACTTTTATAAGATTTTGATTCTAAATAGTATATCAGGCCTATGTATGTGGGAATTATAGAAGAACTAACACTTATATAGAGCTTACTATGGGTTGAGCACTGTACTAAGAGCTTTAACAATTATTGTCTCACTTGATGATCCTCAAGACAACTCTGAGAGTAGTTATTATTACTACTTTACAGGTGAGAAGATGGAGGCAAACAGGATAAAGTGACTCGTCCAGGGACACACAGCTAGTAAATGTCTGAGGTCGGATTTGAACTGAGGTTTGTTTTTTGCCTCTGACTTCAGGCCTGGAGTCCTCTACTTCACCACCTAATTACTATTAAGGCCCCAAGAAATAGTTCTCAACAGAGATGTGCTGTAACTCTTTAAACAGGCTTGAGAGAGGCCATTATTAAATTTTCATTAAGAACATTTACATATGAGAAACGAGCAATCACTATAAATCAGGGCTTGATATATTCTTTTCTTGGTTGTCTAGACTTAAGAAAGTATTAATAATTCAGTTCAGCTAAAAAATAAGTGTGCATACATTCTCCTCCTCCCTGAAAGAAACTATTTTTTTTTTGGTCTTTTTTTGGAGGGGGGAGGCAGGGTAAATCGGGTTAAGTGACTTGCCCACGGTCACCCAGCTAGTAAGCACTAAGTGTCTGAGGTTGGATTTGAACTCAGGTCCTCCTGACTAGAGGGCTGGTGCTCTATTCACTGTGCCACCCAGCTGCCACTAAAGAAACAATTGCTAATTAAGTTAGTACTGATTATCCTATTGATTTATTTTAGCTTATAAGGTAGCTTTTGGATCAACAGATTTATAGTTGGTGTAGTAAAGGAACAAATTCCCTATTTCTGCAGAGCTAAGCTGGCATAGCCAGTTCCCCATTTGGTGTGAGTGAAAGTTCCCTATTCTTTAGGGTTAAATTCCACATTTTCTCTTATTTCCTTTCCTTTCAGTTAGCTCGATAATTTCACGATGTCAATTATCCCCTTTGTTATCATTTTTGTAATGCTATAACCAATCAGCTAGAAGGAGTCCTTACAGTTTGGTGATTGTCATGCCCATGACATGCTCAGCAGCTCGATATTGCAAATCACGAAAATTCCTCATTCAATTCCTCATTCAATCAATTGAATGAGGAATTTGCCAATCAGAAATCAATCAAAACATGTTACTTAAGATTCAATAACTTTTGATTCCTCTTTATCAACTATAAAAATATTCTCTTTACATCCCTCAGTTTGTCCTTGGTTACCAAGGAGCTTTGAGTCCTTATTGTTTGAAGTTGCTAGCCTTGTTAATGAATCGATTGTGTTTGGAACTCTGTGCCTCACTTTCTCTTTTTCTAAGATTTTTATTGTGGTGGCTCCCCTTCCTTACCCCCCCCCCCACTCCCTGGATTGTTAAACATTTACCAGCATACCCCTTGTCATCAGGCATCTCACATGTAAGTCACTTATAGCCAGGTTCTGAGAGGTCATCTTAAGGGATAGGAGGATGTCTAGCTGAGACCTAGGCAACCCTTTATTGTCACCGTGAGAATTAGGATTTTGGTTTACAAACACATGTGATTGTATGATTTTTTTGTGCACTTCACTAGTCAGTTCAACCCCCAAAATGGTCAGTTCTAGAAATGGGAGTGGGAGGAAATCAGAGAAACCTGTTATCTGATTGACTTGACTAGCCAAATGTAGTCTCAGTATCCCTGTTTGAAGCCCACCTGCAGGGGGACCTGGTTCCTAAGTTGGTAGACGAGTTATAACCACTTGTCTAGTACACTTCACTTATTTCCTCACTCTGGATTATAACCCCTTTGGGGCTTACTTCTCCCTAAATTGAAGCAGATGGGCCCCCAGCTATTGTCCTGTGGCTCATGTGGTAGCAGTGTGCCCAGCTAATCTGGCCTCTCAGATATTATCATGGAAGCATCTTTCTTTGGAAAGATAAGGTAAAAAAAAAAAAAATCAATGACCTATCCATAGGGTTATTAATTTATTTGATAAAACTATTAAGAAAAAAAGAATCATGGGAATAAATATCTATAATGGACCTAATACGTGCCAGGTTGTATGCTAAATGCTTTTACAAATACTATCCCCTTTGACCTCCACACCAACCCTGGGAGATAGGGGCTGTCATTATTACAAGTTGAAGGTGGATTTTTTTAGAGGACAGTCATGATGTGTTCAAATAAAATTTATCAATAAAAATAACAAAAATATTCATAAAAATAAAAGAAACTATTCACAGTAAGAATTCCCAGCCATAATTTTTTATTCAATTAGATTTGCAATACATTTAAATAGAATTACCTTGCTTTTTAAAATGGGAAAGCTCATAATGTTTCTAAAAAGACAAACAAAAGGCTGGGTGCTCCAGAATCAGACTGGCTTTAGTCTTTCGAAATTTAATTATGTATACGTCACAATAGCACACAAAGAGTTATGCTTACAGCAAGTCAAGTAAGCATTTGCTGAGTCAAGTGTACTTTGCAAAGACTATTCTTTAAGTCATAAATTGTTCTAAAATTTATTCAGCATGTGTCTGAACCAGAGTCTCTGTTTTCAGATTTGCCTCCCAAGGGCTCCTCCCATTGGTGATTTCTTCCCTAAGGGAAAGGTCCTAGAGCATCCATCCTTCATTCTCTAAACTGTATCCCAGTCCCCTTTTTAATTCACCTTTGCCTAAGGAACAGGATTTGGGGATGAAGTGTATTGAAGCTTAAAGCTGTATGTCTGTTAACAATTGGGAGGATGAGGAGGAGAGGGAAGAAATGGGGAGAATGAACACAAGAAATTAGTGTCAATAAGGCAATAGTAAAGATTGAACCCCTCAGTCACAACTGTGAAGACTCAGTGCCTATTGCTTGACTGAAACATTTTTTGTCCCTGTCCTGATAGAATGTAAGCGGATCAAGGGAAGGGACTGTTTCATTTTTATCTTTGTATCTTAAGCATCTGGCATACTCCCTAGCACAAGGTTGGTTCTTAATAAATGCTTATTGATTGATCATACCTCATGTGCACCCTCCCTCCACAAATACAGATCAGCAATAGGTCTGTCACTTACAGACCTAAGAAGAGTTAGCTGGGGGCACTAAGAGGTTAAGTGATTGGCCCATTGTCATACAGCCCATATGTATCAGAGCTGGCACTTGAACCCACGTCTCCCTTGCTCCAAAGCTAGCCCTCTATTTGATACAGCAGGGGCTGTGATTGCAACCACAACAATCCAAGCAATGAACTATTTAAAATGAAGTTGGGAAATATTTAACAAAATAAATAAAAAGACAATAGAACACAGATGATGGCAATATGTTGGTTTTCTAAGTGAATATGTGAGCAGTAGGGATCCTTATGTATTTGTGGCCCTGCTTCCATTTAAATTTGACACTACAGTGCTATGTGACACTGCTTTCCTTTTTTAAAAAAAATAAATTGCTTTATTGCCTTACACGCATAAATATTTGTGTATGCGTATGTATGCATATATATATATATATATATATACATATGTGTGTATATGTATATGTATTTAATGTCCCAAGAGGCTTGTGTAAATTGTTTAAGAAATTGTGCGATTTCTGTTATTAAAACCTGCTTAAAATTGCAGTAATACTTTTTGGATATATGTATATGTATATGTGTACATATATACATATTACTCACACATGTATATGTAACTAACACACATATATACACATATGTACCCAATAATAATAATAAGCAATACACATATATATCTATACACACAATATTTGTGATATATGTATATATGTGTATATCTATACATACATGTGTTACTTCATCTTTTCTGATACAAAGACCTTGCTACAATACATTGATGCTGAGTAAATTCAGTAATTTCCTGTAATATACATGTGGTCTGAATGGAAATTATGAAGGTGTGACCTTTAGTTTCCTTTTTTAAAAAAAATGGAATTCATGTTTGCACCAGGACCATGAAATTCTCCCACCCTCTCCTTCCTATTAGGCATCTGCTGTTCTTCTGTTGTGAGCAGATGTTTCCCTAATGTGTGCAGCGAATAGAAGGTGGAGTAGAATTACCAAGTCACTCCAACCTATTACACCCCTGTGTATTATCAGGATGTCATCTTTTCCCAAGTAGCAAGGCCCAGACCCAGTGTCCATGTGGCCATTGTTTCTGTTTTAATTTTGATGGAGAGCCATTATGTATTCTTTTTCTTTGGGGGTGGTGGTGGATGAAAGAATGTGAATTGGATCAGCATACTTTCTCTTCACTTAAGATAATGGACAAAGAGCCTCAATTTTTAGAAATTATGTGAAACAGGAGGTTTCCTGAAAACATATAAATGCCTTTGCATCTGACCTCCAGAGGACTTGATTTCTAGCATCCAAAAATTTAGGTCAACTGCACCAACGATGCTGCTGATGCAGCTCTCACATGCTGATAACCACTATTTCTTCAAGAGATTTTCAGAAGGGACTAGGGTATTATTTGGCTTATTTTATTTTTAAATAGTATGTTGTCGTCATGGGATGCTTGGGTTCAAAAACCATTCTTGCACAAAATTCCCTCCTTTCATTTTACTTGTTGCATCCGTAGAACCTTTTTTTTCCTTTTTATACTTAGGCAGTTTAGCGAAATCCGACTGAATCCAAAAAATGTGCTCCTCATTTGCCTTCACTGCAGACAGTATCCAGCCCCTCCTTACAAACACCAGCAGTGTTCTTCCCATGTTCACACCTTGGCTGAGCCTCGGTTTGAGTTGTTTCAGGTGTATGGAAACTTTCTTTTCCTGGATGCCTTCAGAATTGTCTCTCTTCCTTTACATTAGCACTGTGATAGTCATAAGAGTTTTAATTCAAATTCATGATGTCTCTCTCCTTCATCCCTTGTATATAATACATACAGACACACTCACACATACAGAAACAATAATTTTGGTTCATTTTTCTTTCATACACATGCACATAATTTTTCCTCTCTCCTTCCTCTTTCTCCCCTCTTTCATTTCTCCCTTTCCCTTTCTTCCCTTTCTCTCACATCTCTTTCTCCCTGTATTTCTGTCTCTCACTTTCTCCTCTTCCTACTTTTCTCCCTCACCTCTCTGTCTCTCTTTTCTCCATCTCTTTGTCACTGTTCTCCACAAACTCTCTCCTTCCCTCTCTCCCAGTTTCTCTCTCTGTCCATCTCAGTTTTTCTCTGTGTCTCTTTATGAATCCTTTATTTTCTTTGTCTTTCTCCTTCCCCCCTGCCCCCATCTCTCTCCTCTCTCTCCTTCGTTGTTGCTTACTCAGGGATCTGGAGCTATGTGAGACCCAGCTCCAACAACACTGTCTTTTAAGCAAGACCACAAGTATGAAATAATAAATGAGATTTTAAATGACGTTTGAAGTGGGTGCGAGCAATGTTGTATGCCTTGAGACTGATATTCTTGCAGAAGCCATTGTAAAAAATGACGAAAGGCCAATTAATCACAGATGAGGCTGAAATAGAACCAAATGAAATCAAGAAGATGAACCGACACCTATTTTACTGATTTTCTTTTCCTAACTGGGCTCGATATCACTGTGTGTTGTTGTTGGTGTGTTTTCACTCACTATTGTGACCTTCTTTAAAGAAAAGAAACTAAGGGCAGTCTTGTAAGAGATCTCTCTTTCAGCTGCTGTGTGAAACCAAATCATTTCATAGGAGGATGGGAGGAATAATTTTACCTATAGTATGGTTTGAGTTTCTAGTAATTTGAGTACTTCAAAGATTTTAGTTATTCGCTACAATATCATATTCGGTTCCATAGGTATGTTACCATAACATTTCTGTTTTATTATAATGAAACTTAGGAGAAAATCTACCTTTAAAAAATTACACAGCGTAGAGATAAAAATCAGAAGTCAGGGTATAAGGAGACTTTCTTTTCCTGTATGCCTTTAGAATCCCAACATCTTTACTAATTAATTATTTGTCTATGGGAAAGCCACTTAGCTCCTCAGCCTCAGCTTCTTCATTGGCAAATAGAGATGATGCTAGTATAATTCAGAGGTGTCAGACATGCATCCCAAGGACACATGAGGCCCACAACACTCCCAAGCATGGCCTGAACCAGATTAAAAAATGGGACACATATTTAACAAAATTGATCAAAATACAATAAAACATAGGTAATACTGCATTTTAAAACTAAGTCAATATGAGACCTGCAGGGATCCTTATGTATAGCTTAATAACCACTGTTCTAGGCACAAAATTTCCATGATGAAAGTCTACTTTGAAAAACATAAATTACAACATATATATGTGACTTATTATTAAATGGTTGCTATTATTCAATAACTTAGAAGTCATTGAGCAAAAGCTACAAGACCATTTATGTTAATGGAGATATTATATAGAGGATTATTGCCTAGCTGTGGTCAAGACGGCTCTGGGGTCCCTTTGTTTCTGAGCTTCTGTGATTCTGGGACCTTCTGCAGGGTTATAAATGAGACGAGAGAAGAAGTCTAGAATTTAGTTTCCCAAATCCAATTCCAGTCCATCCCCCATTCTTATAGAATGGAATTGTTAGATCTTGATGAAATCTGCAGAATGGCATCAAACTCACAGGGACACAATCATAAAAATCAATAAAGCCTGAACATGGAAAGTATTCCATCTACAAATTTTATTTAGGTGAAAACTCCCAAACTATAAAGAGTAGCTTATTTCAGGGCTTTAACATATAAAGCTAAACATACATGTGTTTAACATATGTATGCATGTGTGTGTATTAGAGAAAGAGACAGATTGAGAAAGAGAGAAGCAGACAGAAAGAGAAAAGAGTGAGAAGGATGGGGAAAGAGAGAGAGAAAGCTTCACCTTACTTCATGGAATTATGAAGGGTTTTATAATTAAAAGAGACCTTAGAGGTCATCACACTAACTAGTCCATTTGGAAGCGTTTCTACCAGCCACGACAAGAATAAATAAACTTCGTGACCAGCAGCATTGTTTTCACTTCCAAATAAACCACATGAAAGACCACCCATTGGTAAAAAAACAGTTAATGATTTTGTTATCAGTTTAAATATAAACACAACCTCACTTAATCTCCATTTTCCTTCCCCTTGTGGGAAGGGGGAAGAAGGTAACATCTAAACACTTGAAGTAATAACAATTTGTGGTTCGAATGGTAATTTTTTAAATTAAACTTTTAAAGATGTCCTTTGCTTTTACATTGCCCAAATTCTCCCCTATATCCCTTTCCCTGATATTCCTCCTCCCCTTCCCTGATAGTTATATAATAATAAAGAATTATTTTAAGAAAAAGAGGAAAAACCTTAGCAAAATTTATCAAGCGTTGAGAAAAATCAAACATAGTATGCAATGGCATACATCTGTGCCCTACCCCACCCACACATCTACAATGGAGATAAAGGTAGTGTCTTTTCATGTCTCTACTTTGGGGCTATGTTTGTTTTCTATAGTTTTGCATTATTCATTTTTGATTATTTTGTTATTGTTCTTCCCATTTACATTGTGGCAGTAACTGCACATTACATGTGTGATTTTGCTTATTTCATTTTGCATTGGTTAATGGAAGTCTTTCCATGCTTCTCTGTTTTCACTATATTTTTTATTTTTTAAAGCATGGTAATTACTGTCCCATTATATTGTGTATCACAATTTGTTTAGTCATTCCTTGATCAACAGATATCTACTTTGTTTCCAGTTCTTTGTTACCTCACACAAAAAAATGCTTCTATAGATATTTTAGTGTGTGTGTGTGTGTGTGTGTGTGTGTGTGTGTTTATACATACATATGGAGAAAGAAAGAGAGCATGCACGAGAGAGAGCGTGTGACAGCCTTTTTTCTATGACCTCCTTATGGTATATGCTTAGCAGTGATATATCTGAGTCAAAGTGTATGAACATTTTAGCCACTTTGTTTTTGTAATTGATTATATTAATAATACTAGCTAGCATTTCTGGAAAACTTTAAGGTTTGCACAATTTCTTACAAATATCTCATTTTATCCTCACAACTATAAGAGGTAGGTACTATTATTAGCCTAATTTTACAGATGAAGACACTGAAATAGACAGAAGTTACTTGATTTGTACAGGGTCTCACAGCTAGTAAGTCTCTGAGACTGAATTTGAATTAGATTTTTCTGACTCCAAGCCTAGCACTCTAGCCACTGCAGCATCTAAGTCACCTTTTAGAGAGTAATGTTGAAAGACATCTGAAGAGGTAAGTTATCAGTCTTATCTGAAATTCCAAAAGAAAAAAAGAAAAATGAATGGGGCATGCATTTTTGACTAAGATATCAATTTGGCAAAACATATTTTCTGAAGTGATCCATATTATTATCATATTCTTTGTTTTCAGGATTTCAATTTTTTTTCTTAATCAAAAGTAGGTAGCAATTTTACGTTATTTAATTTTTTTTGAATGACTTGTTTATTTACTTTTAATTTACAAGATTCGGTTCCACAAACACTTGAGTTTCAGATTTTCTCCCC
>CM053583.1:146444551-146527895 GCA_028627135.1 Pseudochirops cupreus
TTAATTTTAAAAAAGAAAATATTTTGGATGGGTTAACTTTATAAACTAGTTGAATTACTTTGGGTACTTCAATTGTAAGACATGATTACTGAGAATAGAAATAGCAATTTCCATGACATGTTGCTCTAATTTTCCCATGTGTCTTGGTAGCCCTGTCTCCAGACTAAAATAGGAGAAGAGGATGGAGAGAAAATGCTCCTAACTATATCCTGGGTAATCTAGTGTGTCTGCCAAACCAACCCAGTGACCGCAGTTACTTGAAATGAGTACGTCACCAAGGGCATGATTGTATAGAGAGGGTGCCATCTTGCCAATATACAGTGTACCATGTAGGTGGATAAGAAAATCAGTGTAATTTGGTGTGAGTTGCTATATTCCCTGAGAGTGCAGAGTTCAAGAAAGCAATCTACTGTTAATAGTCAATTAATCTTAAACAATATATTTACTGAAAATGCAAAACAAACACATATATTTACATGAAACTCCACCTATAAACCTCAATAGTATTCTCCAACCAGTGTATATGGTGTCTATGGGGAGAATGGGCATGTGCGTGAAATTCCAAGGTAAAACCACACATGTATGGAAGCCAGGGAAACAGACAGTTCTGAAACTGTAAACTTTGGTATCCTCTTTCTCTCTCAGGAACTGGCCATAAAAAGTTTCTTGATAAGCTCAGCTTCTGTAAGTACTGATTCTCTTTGTGCGCGAATACTAGCTCAGTGCACATTACAGCTCAGCCGGATTACCTCTTCGATGCTTTTTCCAAACTGCTCCCCCACATAGCTCAGCTCCTAAACAACTGCAACATTAACTCAATGTTCCAGCAGAAGCAGTGTTATGCTCTCAGAAAAAGGCAACAATCTTTATCCTAAAACTGGCAAACACATTTCCAAAGTATTCCTTTGCAAGATTCTTTTTCTTTTCCATCTCTCAACAGGCATCAACAAGATGCAATGCAGAGAAGTAGCTTCTGTCTTTTCTTCATCTATTCATCACCAACAAATCATAATAATTGTTGCTTTTTTAGTCTTTATCTTCTCCGCTGTAGTTGCAATGGAGAGCACAGAGTATAATCTCTCTATTTCTTCTCAGCAGCAGGTGGCAGTAGAGGACACTCTAGTCATCTCACCAGGAACATAATTTGCATGGCAACAAATAAGGGGTTGTGGGGGCTGTTCTCTTTAACATAGTTATCCTATCTACTCTTTTATTTTTCTCTGTTCTTCTGAACTTTCTTGGTTCCAAAACTAGGTCATCTCTACAAATTATGCCACCTTAACTTATGGTTAGTAACCAAATTCCATGTATAGTCAAGTAAATTGTATTTGTTCTATTCATTATAGAACAGTTCTGGTGTCCATAGCTTTCCCATTCTAGAATCTCAAAGTTCTAGAATTCTTCAGTTCTTCATACTCATATCAGTAAAGCAGGCTTTGTTTTCCATATGGTCCAAGCTTCCATGGCCTGTCATATTTGAATAAATGATTGATGTCTCAAAACAACTCTCAGGCAGATTCAATTCAGTAAATGCTTCTCTTAGAACCCAGAGTCAGACTTATTCACGTCCTAGACAAGCAAACTGTCAAGGGTGACCCTTTTACATATGTACATGCTGTCTTCCCCATTAGAATGTAAGCTCCTTGAGGTCAGGGTCCCTTTCACTTTTATTTTTATGTCCCCTGAACTTGGAGCAGTGCCTGATACAATCGGATCATTCAATAGATGTTTGTTGATTTAGGAACTGATTCTAGTATACTATCATAAAGATGGATTTTTCAAAGATCTCCTCAAAAAAAGAGGAATGAGCAATACTAATGAACATGTTCCTTTTAGAACACTGCAACTGCTTTCAATCTAGCAGGCAACAACTCTTTGGGAATCATATGTACTTGGTCAATAATTCATTATTGGAAATGTTTTGCAGCATGGTGTCAAATGATAGGCTCTCTACAACATATTTTCCCACTTACCAAAGAAATGAAATATGTATAAAGTGTTGTCAAATAACATGAAAGGGTGTATTGTGAAACTGTGTACACCAAGAAGACCAGTACTATTTCTCAACACATGCCATCTAGATCTAGAATTTTGGAAGTTAGAAAACAGGGTGTGAAAGGATGGTTGTATTGAGCAAGATATTTCTACAAAAGTGGAGTGAGAACTTTGACTTTAAAAATATTTTTGGTTTCTACTCAGAATCAATGGCTATTTTTATGTCTCTTCCATTTTACATCTGAAAACAAGTTCAAATTCCACTATCTAGGCCTGAAAGAAACATTAAAAGAATGGTATGTTGATCTACTACCAGGATGTAGAATGCACAAATATGTATATATAGGTTGATTGAAGACATATACATATCTATGTGTTGATTGAAAAGAATCCAATACACTTTTGGCCTCCACAAAGCTTCCCAAGAAAGCATCTTGGCTGCCTTAGCTAGTACAAAAAGATTCCCACTGCTAATTATTAGTCATGTCTGATTGAAAACAGATTGGATGTTCTTTCCACTAGAAAGAGGCACATCCACTTTGTGAAGAATCCAATCCAAATCTAATGAGCATTTATCAAAAACCTACTGTTTGTAAGGTACTGTGACAGTGGCTGAGACTACAAATACCTCAACCCGCCTTCCCTCCTCCCAACCCCCCACCCCCCAACAAATAGTCCCTCTCCTCAAGGAGTTTACATTTTATTCACATCTGACAGATACACAGATCAGTAAAACACATGCTGATTTGAGGAGCAGGAAGAAAGCACTTTCCAATAGACCAAAATCTGATGTTGAGCATAGTGTTCTGTCCCTAGTTAGTTCCACTTGTCTAGCAGGGAAACGATTAGTATAAGCTGGCCCTGGGCAAAATTCAATTCAATTCAATTCACCAATATTTATTAAGAAAGACGCTATGGTAGGTGCTAGAGATATAAAGACAAAAATATAAACAGCTCTGGCCCTCAAGGACCTTATGTTCTATGGTCAAATATAATACAGACAGAGATGTGTAAATACAAGACAATATGGGAAGGGAGAAAGCATTAATGACTAATAGACCAGGGAAGATTTCCTATAAGATAGGACCTTGTGGGGGGAAAAGACTGCTAAGGATTGTAAGAGGAATGAGAGATGGTGGGGCTGAGATTGGCTAGGAATGGCTGGAATTCAAAGTGAGTGATGAGGCATAAGGTGAAACAAATTTGGAAAGACAGGTTAAAGGCAGACAATTTTTGTTGTTTAGCCACTTTTCAGTCATGTTTGACTTTTCATGACCTCGTTTGGAATTTTCTTGGTGTTATGGGAATCTAAAGATCTTCCCTGCCCCTTGGCCCTTTGATAGGCTTAAGTGGCTCTGAGAACCTTCCCCAATTTGAAAGCATGCTCTGTACCCTAATAGGCTGAATGTGGTCACATGGAGCCTGTGTTGGCAGGCTTATTCTTCAGGAATGCCCACGCCTTATTATTTTGTGATTGGGCAATGGGTCAGGAGGGCTGTGACATTCTCCAACCCGGGAGAAGGATATATAAACGCCCTGATGTAAGGTTTTGCTTTGGGTCTCACTTTGGAAAAAGTTGTGTGATTTGGCCAGACAAGACTCTGGGCAGCCGTTGAGCTCCCCCAGCTTTGAAAAACCCAGATGTTGGTGCTTCCCTCTCTGGTAACTGAGTAGGTATGGATGTAATGGTCAGACGACTGGAAGCCCGTCTGCTGATCTGTTTCTCTATCTGCTTGTAACTTCTGTTTTTATTCTGTTTGCATTCTCTGAAGTTCAAGGTGCTGACTTTTTCCTCTACACTAGGCAAATGATATATGTTTGATTGATTAAAGTAAGATTGTTAACCCTCTTTGAGTTGCTTTCCTTTAGAAAAGCAGATCTAAGAACCTGTGCTAGCAGCCACCCTGTGTATGCTAGGGTGCTTGCTGATACACTTGGCAAAGATACTGGCATTTCATCTAACATGAGGAAACTGAAGCAAACAGGACTAAGCAACTTGCCCAGGGTCACATGGCCAGTGTCTGAGGCCAGATTTGAACTCAGAAAGATGAGTCTTCCTGACTCCAGGCCCACAGCTATCTATCCACTGCACCATAACAAAGGATTTAAAATGCCAAATTGAGGCATTTGTCTTTTATTTTAGGGGCAATAGGGAGCCTCAGAAGTTCCTTCTCTAGGGGATGATATGGTCAGATTTGTGCTTTAGAAAGATTATTTTGGCAGTTTTGTGGTGGTTGGATTGGAGAAAGGGGAGACTAGAAGTGGCTATACTTTTCTCAAGCTCTCCTGATTGTCTCTAAAGAAGATGGTCCTCTCAACTTTGGCTTCCTGAATATAACACAGCCAACACCATTTTTTCTGTCCTGAAACAGTGAATTCCTCTACTTTGTGGAAGTTAAAGTAGAATCTCACAAAGCCTCAGATCAAAAGGGAGCATTCTACCTCATCATTTATATTAAATCAGTGTGAATTCATTTCAAATGTCAAATTCAATTTAGATAAAATTAGTTTGGAAAACAGCTGTCTCATTAAAAAAGAGGTTAATGAGGAAAATGCAATCCTCCCTCGAAAGCCAATGGAATCCAAAGCCACATTTGCATATGTGGTATCTGAAAAAAGTCCAAGGAATTTTGTTTTTGGTTTTTTAAATTGTTTATAATGTATTCTCTTTTCATTCCATCTACAACAATTCCCAGAAATGATGGAATCAAAAGGCAGAAAAACATAAATATGTTTGGAGCTCTGATTCAATTGCCCCTTGCAACATTAGGCTTTCAAAGGGGAACCATTTATAAAGCAGGTGATTATGGGTACAATGGAGAAAGATCTTATTAAACAAACAAAAAGCCCCAAACCTAGCCAACTGGATGATAGCGTCGGGAAGTCTGTCACGTCAGGACCTCTGGTGCCAATTTTTACAACATAATTCCAGCAATAATGAAACATTCATTTGCATGGTTATGTTGTTGATATTCTAGGCTTTAGGACTTAAGACATATTGGGTAATTTCTTTGATTTTGTTATATTCATTGAATCAATCGCCACACTACTAAACTTAAAAAAAAATCATGACTTTCTAATGAACTTTCAGTATAAACTCACTCTGGGAAAATCACTGACTATGCTGCACCATAAAGGGAAGCTTCACAAATTTGGAGTCAGAGGACTTGGGTCTGGTCCCCAGTTCTGTCATTTATTACCTGAACAACCTTGGATAAGTTGACTCCTATGGGCTTTCATTTCTTCATCCATTAGATGAGGGGAAATTGGACTAAATGACCTGAAAGATCCCTTTTAGCTCTGAATCTATGACCCCTGTTCAGGAAATGATTTTCTCGTCTTTAAGAACATTTTCTTGCACTGCAGGTTGAGGAAGTAGGTCAAGTCAAGAAGGAAACTGGGTTTAAAAAAAACAAAACACATGAAATTTTTTTTCTTTTCCATAAGACCAAGCAGAGAGCTTATAACATAGTGTCACATACTGGATAGAGAAGCACATTCAGCAAATCAGTACAACACTAGGATCTCTTAAGAGTTTAAGTGACTGCTGGGTTTAGACACGCTTATGTTTTCAAGTTGCAAGGTACCACTTAGTTCATTACTGTGTTGCTGTCTTGTTATGAAAATACCAAAACATGACATGGAGCTTTCTCATTTATGCCAAATGTTACCATTATTTAATGGTAATAAGGAGGATTACTTTAAACTGCTACTTTAATGTCCATGAATAACCTCCTACATCTGTCCCCATCTGGAAGATTAAAAATGAAAACAGTATTAGGTAACTTAATAATGGCTTCTCCTAAAATTTCTATTTGTTTTTTTAATCCCTCCAGCCACAGATGATTTAAAGTTCTATAAATCTATGTTAACCAACTCCTTTTTACTGTTCACAAAGGGGAGATGGTTTATTTTTATAGAGAATATGTAGATTTGGCAGCCATGGGTAATGAAGGAGAGGAATAGAAAAAAGGCTCAACAAGGAATAAGGAAAAGGCACAATAATATGTGTTCTGTTGTATTCCTATTCCATAATTTTTTCAACCATTCCTCAATAGATGGACACCTCCTTAGTTTCTAGTTGGGATCTACTTATGAAAAGAGATGCTATAAGTATGTTTGCACATAAGCATCCTTTTCCTCTTTCTTTGATTTCTTTGGGGGGCATAAACCTAGTAGGGATATCACTGGGTCAAAAGATATGCACAGTTTAGTAATTTGGGGGGCATTGTTTCATGTTGCTTTCTGGAATGGCTGAGTTAATTAAAACTCTAACATGGGGCATAAATGTGCCTGTTTTCCTGCAGATTACCCCACACCGACACTGCCCCCCAACATGAGAGGACTCAGCTTCACATACCCTGACCTCAAGGCACAGGACCAGTTGGAGGGAGAGAAGAGATTTCTATGGTCAAGAAGAAAGCAGGTACATGGGGATATCAGGAGTCTTGGAGGGATGACATCGATCTGTATCATGGCAAAGGTTAAGGCATTTTCAGGCTCGAGTTGAACACTGAATAGTAGAAGAGAGCATGGCAGCTGCCACAATTTGGCTGTGCTTTGCAGAGTGCTGGTGCTGCAGGACTGAAATTGAAATAGACAGCTCCCTTCAGCAAAGTTCTCCAGCTCCATCCAGGCTACTGGGATGTTCCCTTTTGGAGTTTTGTGGAGTGTTTTAGTTTTTTTTTGTTTTGTTTTAATGCAGAGACTGGTCCCAACTATCAGGCAATGGGGAAGTCCTATTCCCTTACTGAGTCTCAGAGACCAGGTGACCAGCCTTCTTGTAATGAGGCTCTCTGCCTTTAGATTGTTCCTCAATCAATGAACACATAGTCACAGGACCATTAATTCAAGCTTTTTAATTTCATAGTACCTTCCAGGGCTCATGATCTGCTGACATATTATTTTTTTTTTGGAAGGGGAAGGTAGGGCAGTTGGGGTTAAGTGACTTGCCCAAGGTCACACGGCTAGTTTTTTTGTGTTAAATGTCTGAGGCTGGATTTGAACTTAGGCCCGCCTGACTCCAGAGCTGGTGCTCTATTCACTACGCTACCTAGCCACCCCATGCTGACATATTCTTGAGGAACCCAGGGTGAAATATTGACCCTGGAGAAGGAATGATGCAACACACATCCTATAGGATTATGGGCATGTGATTTTGCAAATGCTATGAGACAAGGTCAATATGTAGGCTAGTTTTGCTTAATCCTTTTTAAAAAAAAATAAAGGAATTTTTATACTCGTGGGGATGTATATATTCAAGAGTGATTATGTTGTGAAAATAAAAATTTCAATGAAACTTTTTAACATCAGCGGCTATTATTTGTTGGGTAACCTGCAAAAGCCACATTAATGTAGTGCCAATTTCTTTCTCTTATGGGAGGTGTTATTACATTCTGAAGAACATCAATTGGAGGTGAAGTCACAACTAGCAGCTTTCTTACCTAGGACAACCATCATAAAATGTACACTTACATCAACTTAAGACAAATTCACTTGGGAAGGTGAGAGACCTTGGGACACAAGATCCTGATGGGGAAAATACCCTTCTCTAAGAAAGATGCTGGTGATGTTGGGTAGAGGTAGAGAGGGAGCAGAACAGGCTAGGATGACCCAGGACTTGCTTTAGTTCACCAAAATGTAGAAGCCATTGAAAATGCTTATTATCTTTCAGGAGAAGAGAGACAATTAAACATTGGACCTAGTCAGCAGGAATAATTAGCTTAAAAAGGAAGCTATCAGATTGCCTTTTACCTTCCGAAGGCATATGATAAGTGTCATACTTATCTCTTGACAGGTATCAGCTATTTTGTGATTAACGTATTGGCTATGGTGGTATTCCCCTTGGGTGAGGCCATCGGGTAGTTTTCTTTTTTAACTAACTGTTTCTTAGTAACTAAGTGTGAAACTAAGTTGTTTCTATACTGCTGACCACTGTCAGCTTCCTCTAAATTTTGGTGCCCTGAGGTAAATCCCTCCTTATCCCATCTCAGTTCTGGCTCTGATGGGAGAACCTGGGTTTGAATATTAGATGTGGTCTTTATAACCTGTGCTTGTTATTGTTCAGTCTTGTCAGACTCTTTGTGGTCTCATGGCCCATAGTGCTCTAGGCCCTCCACTATCTCTTGAAGTCTATCCAGGGTTGTGTTTGTATGACCTGTGTTACCTAGGTCAATTTATTCACCTCTATGATTCTTAGTTTTTTTAACTAAAAAAATGAGAGGAGTTGAATTAGATGATCTCTAATATGCCTTCCCAGTCTAAATTATCCTATATATTCCCTATTATTTGTCCAACAATTGACAAGTAGTGAGGGGAAAAGGTTGGGATGGGAATAGTCAGTGGGGTGGTTTATGGGAAGACAGATGTACAATTGTTGGCGCTTTTGAAATGGTCTAGGTATTCTGGATTTTGATTTGGAATTATGGCAGAGAAGTGACTTAACTGGCCACATCTTTCGATCTAGAATTCCTATCTACTAGGCAGATATCCAAAGAAAGTCAAAGGTCCACATTGCCAAGTTATTCATAATAGCAGCATTCTTTGTCATAGCAAAGAAACAGAACTGGTACCTACTGATTTGGGAACATATATATAAAAAAACCAACCTATGGCTTATTAAGAACAAAATATTATTATATAGTAATATATGAGGAATGTGAGGAATTCAGAGAAATATGAGATTTTAATGAATTGATGCAGAGTGAAATAAATAGAACCATAAGAACTATATACACACATGTGTGTATACATATATATTTATGGTGTGTGCATACATATATACATACATACAACAATGTAAATAAAAAGATCACTAAAAGGAAGGTAGTCTCTAGGGAACTGCAAAAATCAATGAGTTCAGAAGAGGATAGAAAGAGGATAATTTTGTTAGTAGAACGTTAAATTAAATATAAACTTTAAAAAACAAATGGAACTTAACAGTTTTGTATACAGATTTCCTTTTTGTTCTTTGTACACCAAAATGTTAATGTTTATTGACACTTGTTAAATATATAAATAAAAAAAATTCAAATTAAATAAAACAATGAAGGTCCCAGAGAACAGATAATGAAACATGCCTCCTCCCTGACTGGAGAGGTGAGAGACTATTCGGACGGCATATCGAGTACAGTTTGAGAATCGGTCACAACATCAGATCCTTTTGCTTAATTGTTTGTTGTTGTACTTGTAGCTGTTGTGGGGAAAGCTTGGATATAGAATAGGGATAGAAAGAAAAAAGACACCAATAAAATGTATTTTATAAAAAGAAAAAGAGGATAGGTTAATCCAAGAGGGCAGAACATGGGGCAACATGTAAAATTTGCCGAAAGACAAACGTCATCTCAATATAAGGAAAATTCTTCTAAAAGAGCTATCAGAAAGTGAAATTGGGTTGGCACAGGATGCTTCACTAGGGATCTTTAGACAAAGGCTAAGATGACCACTTAATGGGGAGGAGATTCTTCTTTAGGTAGGCGTTGGGCCTGATGAACTCTGATGTCCCTTCAAGTTATGAAATTTTGTGATTCTAGATTTTGCTTTCTGGATAGCTATTACCAGCTAAGGAAAATACTCAGTGTTTCTTCAAGATATTTTGTGGCTGGGGGGTTGTTGGGGGATGGGGGGGGGGAGAAGTGGCTTTTCGAGTAATCTGTCGGCAATAAATGCTTAAGTATTTATTGTTTCCAAGATTGCATCTATCTCCTTCCACCGGTACCAATCATAATCTACCCATACTTTCTTATATTCTTGTCTACTTCTTCTCATAAATCTTTTTTTCTTCCATACTTCTTCTAACTTATATGTGAAAAATCTCCCTCTCATTTTCTTAAACTTTAATAGATACTTTGGAAACACTTAGGCTGTCCATCTATCATCCCTCATTTTTGTTGTATGATCAACTCCTTTTTTTTTTTTTGGTAGAGAGATAGGTAGAGAGGCAGAAATATATATAGATGGCTCATTTATTAAGAAGTAATTATGGGGCTAGGCACTGTGCTAAATCCTCAGGATACAAATATAAGCAAGCAAGACAATCTTTGCCCTCTAGTAGTTTACATTCTGATAGGGGAAAACAGCGTGTAAAGGAATGCTGTGAAGGAAAAGGGAAGGACCAAGAGGCAGGGAGCATGGTGGTCTTGTGTTGGGAATGTGGGCTCAACTATTAGATCTCAGGGATGCATACCCAATTTCTGGTAGGATAAGTGAGTAGGACAATTATGAAGAGATAGTAAGGAAAAGTGTTAATGGAGTTCTGGGGCCCAGAAAGACAAGGCAAAAGCTCACCTATTAGATCCAAGGGACCAGACATGAAGTCCTTTTGTTTGTGCTTTGCTTTCTACTTGTCTTTTATGTCACTTCTTACATACATCTCGCTTTTGGTGATATGCTACAGCCTTTTTAGATCCACCATTCACCTCTCCATTACCCTGAGGGTTACCCACAATTTTGATTCTTTAGAGATGCAGTGTTCCATAACTATATGTGTTGTCTCCTAATATTGGAATGTGACCCCCTTGGGAGCAGTACTATCTTGCTTTTTTGTTTCCTTAACAATTAACACAGGGCTTTGCAAAAAAACAAAAAGTAAGTTCTTAGCAAGTGTTTTTTCATTCATTCATTCATTGAAGTTACGTAGCATAATAGAGAGAATAGTGGCATTGAAAATTGAATACTTGTGTCAAAGAGCAGCTCAGCATCATTGAAAGCATTGTACAATTTCCTGAAGCTATCTAGCCTACCCCTACTATAGATCAATAACCTCAATGAATTTCAAGTCAGCTTCATATGTAATCCTATTTTTTCCTGTTCTAATGTTCTCACTTTTGGTGGGAAGGAGTATTTATTAAATTAAGAATAGGGGAAAAATCATACTTTCTGGGCCTCAGTTTCCTTATTTGTAATATACAGTGTTGGATTAGGTGACTGCTAAAGTCCCTCTAAATTGACAATCCTATTTTAATGAAAGTGCTGCTGTCCAGGAGATAGTTATTAGCACCCTCTACTCCCTACCCATTTAGTCTGTGGAGGTTTGATCAACTACCCCTTCCTACAAAAAATTAGCTTGTTTTTTAGCCTAAGAGCAATATAACGGCTCCTAATTGTCCACAGGGTTTCCTCTACTACCTAATAGAGTTTATATTAAGTTTATCTTAGTTAGGACTAAACACGTGATAGGATCATTCAAGATAAAATGGATGATTTCAATTATGTAAAATTTAAAAGTTTGCACACAAATTTAATTTACTAAAAATTAGAAGGGAAAGGGCAACTGGAGGAAAAATCTTTGCAGCAAGCTTCTTTGATAAAGGTCTCATTTCCAAGATATAAAAGTACTGATTCAAACTTATAAGACTAAGAGATAGTCCTCAGTTGATCAAAAGTCAAAAAATATGAATAGGTTTCAAAAGAAAAAAAACCCAAGCCATCAACAATCATATGAAAAGTGCGAATTAAAGTAACTAGGTGTTTCCACTTCATACTTATCAGACTGGCAAAGTTGAATAGAAGAGAAAACTGTCAAATGTGAGAGGGGTTATGGAAAAAAGGCACTCCAATTCACTGTTGGCGAGCCTATAAATTGTTGTAGCCGTTCTGAAAAGCCATTTGGAGCTATGTCCAGAAAGTTACCACTCTGTGCATACCTTTCGACCTAGTTCTGCCACTAATAGACATACCAAAGAAATCAAAGAAAGAGGAAAAGGATTTATTTGCACAAAAATCTATCTAACAACTCTTTTTGTAGTTTCCAGCCCCAGACTGGAAACTAAAGGGATACCCTCCTGTTGGGAGGGGCTAAATAAACTGTGGTATGTGAATGTAATATTATGTGATGGAATATTATGCCATATGAAATGGAAAACTGAGGAAACTAGGATGCCTTTATGAATTGATGTAAAGCAAAGTGAACCAAACTAAGGGAATGATTTGTACAACAGCACTATAGAGAAAAATAACCTTGAAAGACTTTGGAACTCCAATCAATGCAATGATAAACCAAAAGGCTGAAGTTGAAACATACCACTCACCTCCTGACAGAGGGTGATGAACTTAAAATGCAGAAAAAGATAAATATTTTTAGACATGGCTAACGTGGGAATGTGTTTCTGTCAGACTATGTGGATATGTATTAAGATACTTTTTTCCAATTAAAAAAATTGCTTAACTGGGGTGAGAGACACAGATTAATTTAAAAATACTTGTAACTTGGAAAATAAAAATAATCAACTATTAAAATCAAATAAAAGTTAGGAAAACAACCAAAATTACTCAAAGCCCCTTGGAAAATTCCCAACATTTAGGCAGAGGTTTGTCTTTCTGCCTTAATTTAAATTTATGTTTAAACTCCAGATAACCCTTGGCCTCTTCATAGATGAAGAAAAAATTTGGATCATTGGAAACATTTGTATAAAGAAGAAAGCAGAGTATGTTAGAGTGCCTGTTAAAGAACAGACACCGGGAGGCAAAGTTGGGAAAGAGCAAACTTTTCCTTGGAACTTCCCCTGAGTATTTGAAGAGATAGGTAAACTCAATGTTTTTGCCCAGAGTCTTCTTTTTTGGATGTCTATGAGACCAATGGTCCTTCTTGATCACCCTTTTCTCTGTAGCTGCTCAGTCCTGCTTTTTACTTCTTCCTTTTCCTGTTGTTCCAATGCCACTGATGCCCATTAGGTCCCAAAGAAGGTTAGGGAATCTGATACTATTTTGGTGCTGAGCTATTGAGGTCTCCATAGCTTGGGTGTCTCCTAAGAACTCTGAGGTGAGTCTTTTTAAGAACTCAGTTGTATCTTCTAGTTAAAAGACCTTAATAGTCCCTAAATATTCCTCCTGGCTGAGAGGGCATGCTTCTGTCTGTGTGAAGTGAGTCCTAAAATGGCAATCACTTCCAAAACTAGCACTGTAGTTTTTTCTTAACTCCTGCTTATTTCTCGTTTACATTTTTATCAAGGATGCCTTTCAAAAATACATAGGTTATTTTAATAAATATTTTATATAGGTAAGATTTTCTTCTTAGATACTTTTTTTTGGGGACAATGCTATCTGTAATTTTCCTTTTTGCTCCAAGATATTAGGATCTTCTCTTCTTTGAGATAGCCTGAAAATACACAAATGTATTTTAAATCCCATTACCCCAAATGTGGATTTTTTTTTTGCATGTATTTGGTTGTGTTTGGCCACTTCTGCTGATTTAATTTTTTTTAATTACATTTTAGGGACAGAGCTAAGATGGCAGACTGAAAGATTGCTTTTCACCTCAGCTTCTCTCCAAACTCCTCTACAACAACCTACAAAATGTGCCAGATTGAATTTAGATCAGGGAAGCCAAGAAAAAGTCACAATGAGTGATTTTTCCAGCCAATGGCAATTTAGGAAGATAGAGACGTCTGTGGACACTGGGGTGGGGATTGTTGAGGAGAACAGTAGAACAGTAGTGGTAGTAACAGAGTGGCAGTGGGTAATAGTAGCAGTAAGTAGAATTCTAGTGCTCAGGGATATTAAGGAAATTATGTGCTAGGGATGGACACACTTGGACAGAAGGAAATCCCAGTGGATCTCTGTATTAGCACTGGGAACAGGAGCACATACCATTTGGCAACTCTGTTGTCCATAATCCAGACCTGAATCACAGTGGTTCCAGGGCAGAGAGGAGAGTGGTTACAAGAGACCAGAGCCCTACCTGTGTAAGGAGCAAGGCATAAGTTCCAGAAACATAGCTGCATGACTCTGGATATAAGAGTAGAGTGGGGAGTCAGTTTTAACCTTTAGCCCTACACATAAGCCTGAAGTCAAATAAACCAGGGCAAAAGAGCAAAAACAAGGGAGAGCCTAAACCTGCAAAACTTTTCAGTGGCCTAATAACAACTGGGTCCAGCCACTCAACCACACACAAGCCAGAAGATCTAAACATGGGTTAAGAACTTGCAGATCACAGACCGGAAGGGCAGGGAATAGATCTTTCCCCAGATCATACTGCTTTGGAAACACTGCAAATTTACAGGAAGCTATGAAACAGAAGAACATAAAAAGACAGAAGCTCATCCTACTCATTCCTCACTCAAAGAGGAGCAGAGCTCAACACTAACATAAAGTCCAAAATCAACAAGTAGAATGGAAAAATGAGAGACCAACAAAAAAAGAACCTGATCATAAAGAACCACATGTTTACAGGGATGCTTAACACATAAGCATAGAAGAAAAAGACTTGAAAATATCTACAAGTAGAACCTCAAAGAAAAATGTAGACTAAGACCAACAAGGATTCATAGAAGAGTCAAAGAAATAGATGCGAAAGAAAAAAAAGGTTTTAAAACACAAATAAGAGTGGTAGAGGATAAACTGAGAAAAGAAATGAGAGTCACGCCAGAAAATTACAAAAGAAAATGAATAGCTTGGTAAAAGAGGTATAAAACCTCACTGAAGAAAATAAATCCTTAAAAATTAAAATGGGCTAAGTGGAAACTAATGAATCCATAAGAAATCAAGAAACAATAAAACTAAGTCAAAAGACTGAAAAAACCAGAAGAAAATATTAAATGTCTCAGGAAAAATAACTGACTTGGAAAATAGATCAAGGAGAGATAATTTAAGAATCACTGGACTACCAGAAAGTCACAAACGAAAAAAGAGCTTAGACATCATGCTTTAAGAAATTATAAAGGAAAACTCCCCAGATTTCTTATAACTAGAGGGCAAAGTAGAAATTGAAAGAATCTACTGGTCACTTCCTGAAAGAAATACCAAAATGAAAACTCCTAAGAATATTATAATCAAAATCTAGAACTCCTAGGTTAAGGAGAAGATTCTTCAAGTAGCCAGAAAGAAG
This sequence comes from Pseudochirops cupreus, assembly GCA_028627135.1. Classification (NCBI taxonomy): domain Eukaryota; kingdom Metazoa; phylum Chordata; class Mammalia; order Diprotodontia; family Pseudocheiridae; genus Pseudochirops; species Pseudochirops cupreus. The sequence continues at coordinate 146,459,370 of CM053583.1, forward strand.
TCATTGTGGAGTCACAGTCAGAATGATACAAGATTTAGTAACTATTCCTCAAAGGAACAGAGGACTTGTAAAAGGCAATGGAGGTAGGAGTACAACCAAGAGTAACCTACTTAGCAAAACCCAATATAATCCTACAGGGCAGAAAATAGATATTTAATGAAATAGAGGACTTTCGAGTATTCCAGATGAAAATACCTAAGGTAAATAGAAAATCTTACATCCAAACACAAGATTCAAGAGTAGCATAAAAACAAACATGAGTCACAAGTCGTAATGGACTAAACAAAGTGAAACCTTTTACGTCATTATATGGGAAGATGATAATGTAGCCCCTAAGAACTTTATTGTCAACAGGCGTCTCAGAGGGAATTTATTAAAACCAAGGGCCTGGGTATGATTCTCTTATGCTGAGATTACTACTTTTAAAATGGAAATATGAGAAGAAGGGATGCACTGGGAAAGGGAGAAAGGAGAAGAATGAGGGAAATGATCTGATGTAAATGGGGCATACAAAGAAGAGTTTATACAATGTGAGGGAGAATTGGAGTGGGGGAGTGAGCAACACTTGACCCTCACTTTAAGCTGAACTAGTTCAAGAAAGGAAGAATACATATACACACAGTTAGGCATAAAAAGCAATCTTACTCAACAAGAAGACAGGAGGGAAAGGGGTTAAGAGAAAGGGAATATTAGAAGGAGGGTAGTTTAAGGAACAAAGTGGTCAGAAGCAAAACAGACTCTTGATGGGACAGGGTAATCTTGAGAAGGATAATTATAAGAATGGGAGGAAAATACACAGCAACCATAACTGGCAATGGAAATGGGTTGAACTCACCCATAAAACAGAAGAGAATAGCAGAGTGGATTAGAAACCAGAATCCAAAAACTAGGCTTAATTAAAATCAATAAACAGGGAAACCACATTTTGCTAAAAGGTTACAAAGAACTCATTTCAATACTCAACATACATACACCAAACAATATAGCATCCAAATTCTTGAAGGAAAAGTTAAATGAGTTACAAGAGGAAATAGACAGTAAAACTTTAATAGTGGGAGATAAATCTAACCATTAAGTAAACAAGAAAGAAGTTATAGAGATAAATATAAATTTAAAAATGTTAGCTATCACTACACCTCTGGAGAATATTGAATGTAAAGAGAAAGGAGTATACCGATTTCTCTGCTATATGCATGGCACTTTCACAAAAATTGACCATATAGTACGGCATAAAAATTTAACAAACAAATGCAGAAAAGCAAAAATATTAAATGCATCTTTTTCTAATCATGTTGCAATAAATATTACATTCAACAAAGGGCTTCTGAAACATAGATTAAAAATTAATTGGAAATTAAATAACCTCATCCTAAGGATTAAGTAGGCCAAAGAACAAATCATAGAAACAACCAATAATTTCATTAAAGATAATGACAACAATGAGATAACAACAACAAAAAATTGTGGGATGCATTTAAAGCAGTTTTTAGGGAAACATTTATATCACTAAATGCTTACATTAATAAAAAAAAGAGCAAATCAACAAATTGGGCGTGCGCCTATGAAAAAACCTAGAAAAAGAATATTTAAAATTCCCAACAAAAGAGCAAAATTGAAGTACTGAAAAATCAAAAGAAAAATTAATAAAAAGAGCTAACAAATAAAACTGGGAGCTGATTTTATTTTTTAAAAAGTCTATAAAATAGATAAATACTGGGTGATTTTCATTTAAATAAAAAGAAAGAAGAAAACCAAATTACCAGTATTCAAAGTTCTGGAAAAGAGGGAATTAACAACCAATAAAGATAAAAGAGAAGCCATTATTAGGAGATATTTTGCCCAACTATAGGCCAATAAAAATGACACTATAAATGAAATGGATGAATATTCATAGAAATATAAATTGCACAGATAACAGAATAGGAAATAGAATGCTAAGCCATAAATAAGTTCCCCTAAGAAAGAAACCTTAATAGCAGATAGATTTATAAGTAAATTCTATTAAATACTTAAAGAAAAATTAATTCTAATACTATATAAACTGTTTGAAAAGATAGGTAAAAAGTCTTAACCACATTTCTTCTAGCATCAAAATAGAGTTTTGGTAGTGAAATCAGGGAGAGCAAAAGCAGAGAAAGAAAACTACAGACCAATTTCCCTGATGAATATCGCTGCAAAAATGATCAGAAAACCAAATCACTAGTATCAAAAATGAAAAGGGTGAATATACCACTAATGAAGATGAAATTAAAGCAATTATTAGGAGTTATTTTGCCCAATTATGTTCCAATAAATTTAACAACTTAAGTGAAATGGAAGAATACTTACAAAAATATAAATTGCTCAGATTAACAGAAGAGGAAATAGAATATCTAAATAAATTTACTTTAGAAAAAAAGAAATTGAGTAGGTCACAAATAAGCTTCCTAAGAAAAAATCATCAGGATCAGATGGATTTATAAGTGAATTCTACCAAAACATTTAAAATCAACTAATTTTGATATTAAATGAATTATCTCGAACAATAGGCAAAGGAGTCCTGTCAAACTCCTTTTATGAAACAAATATGGTGCTGATAGCTAAACTAGGAATAACAAAAACAGAGAAAGAAAATTATAGATCAATTTCACTAATGAATATTGATGCAAAAATTCTAAATAAAATACTAGCTAGGTGACTACCTCAATATGTCACAAAGATTATATATACATTGTAACCAAACCAGGAATGCAGGACTGGTTCAATATGTGGAAAAGTATTAACATAATTGATTATATCAATAATAAAAGCATCAAAATCATATTATTATTTCAACAGATGTAGAAAAGGCTTTTGACAAAATACAACACTCATTTCTTTAAAAAAAAAAACACTAGAAAGCATAGGTATAAATAGGTTTTTACTTAAAATGATAAAAAGCATTTACCTAAAATCATCAGCAAGCATTATCTGTAACAGAAATAAGCTAGAAGCCTTCCCATTTAGATCAGGAGTGAAACAAAGATGCCCATTATCAACAGTATTCCTTATTATTGTACTAGAAATGCTAACAATAACAATAAGAGAAGAAAAAGAAATGGAAAGACTCAGAATGGGCTATGAGTAAATGAAACTATCTCTTTTTGCAGATGCTATAATGGTATTCTTGGAAAATCCTAGAGATTCAACTACAAATTGTTTCAACTCAGAACTTATAATGTAACAAAAAGAAATAAAATAAATATAAGATTTTTTTAAAAATGGATAATCACCTGTAAAAAATTTAATAACTGATCAGCTCAATGACTCACCACAATTCCAAAGGACTCAGAGAGAAAACTGATGAAGCGCAGATTGAAGCATATTTTTTTCCTTTGTCTTGATTTCCCCCATAACACAGACACTGTGGAAATTTGTTTTTCTTAATTTCATATTTGCAACGGGTTTATTATTTCTTGCCTTCTCTCTTTTTTTAAATTAAAAAAAATTTTTTGCTTTTATTTTGGAGGGGGGAGGGCAGGGCAATTGGGGTTAAGTGACTTGCCCAAGGTCACATGTGTCAAGTGTCTGAGGCCATATTTGAACTCAGGTCCTCCTGACTCCAGGGCCAGTACTCTATTCACAGCACCACCTAGCTGCCCCTTTCTTGCCTTCTCAATGGATGGTGGAGGAGATAGGTCAAGGGAGAGAATTTGGAATAGAAAATTTTAAGAAACTGAATTTTAAAAAATGATCATTGAAGGAAAATTATACTTTCACTTCCTCATATAATATTTAAAGTTGAAAAGCAATTGTTCTACTTTCATCTATGATGAGAATAAAATACCATTGGAATGCTTGAAAAATATGTTACATTTTACACTATTTTTTGTCCTATTTCCAGTTTCATTTATAAGTGCTCTTGGGATGATAAGCCTTAGTGGGTTCTCATGATAAAGTTTTTTCTGGTTTGTTTTATCATCTCCTTCCACTTTAGAAAGTGAAACTTTGGAAAATGAGTGATACAGTGAAAAGCATGTTAGCTCTGGAGTTAGCGGACCTGGGTTCAAGTTCTTCCTTTGATATTTACTAGCTATGTGACTTTGGGCAAATCCTTAAACTTAGTTGGGCTTCAGTCTCCTCATATGCAAAACAAGGAAGTTGAACTACATAGTCTCTGACATTTCTTCCAACTACAATATGATATGATCCTAGCATTTCCTGGAATAATCTATAAATTTCTGATTAATCTAATTTTATCTCTTTCATTTTTTAAATCCCAAACTACTATGTTATTTGCGCAAACAAAATTAATGTCATCAAAATAAGAAGGGAAACCATTAAGTGGGGAGAGGGAAAGCAGTAGATTTTTGCGGCTTAGCTCCTGTATTATAAGGCTCATATCCAAACATTGGGTTATATGTTGAATTGGTTTGTGGTGTTTTGTCAAGTTCTTCAAATGATTTCTTTAACTTCTTCACTCTTTGCAGCAGTTGGCACCTAAGTTGCAGTTACCTTTAGTCTTGTGGCTGAAGTTTTTCATGAATATTCTAAAACCAGGATTCTTAGCAAGCCTTTTCCTCCTCTTCTGCCACTCTACCACAAGCAGAAGCAACAGGGGGACCCATGTAGGATTGAAAGACATTTTTATTTGTCTCTATTTTCTGGATCACCATGACAGGAAAAAAATTCTGGTGTCACAGATTTAGAGCAGGTCATCTGATCGAATAATCTTACTTTACAGATGAGGAAACTGGGAAGCTAGATGGTTCAGTGGATGGTGTGCCAGGCCTGAAGTCTGGAAGATTCATCTTCCTGAGTTCAAATCTGGCCTCAGACCAGAGGTCGTGTAACCCTGGGTAAGTCACTTAACCCTATTGACCTCAGTTCCTCATCTGTAAAATGAATTGGAGAAGGAAATGGCAAACTACTCCAGTATCTTTGCCAAGAAAATCCCAAATGGGATCATGAAGAGTTGGAGACAACTGAACAAGAACAAAACTGAGAGGTAAAGTAACTAGCCTATGGTCCCACAGCCATCAGCATCAAAGGCAAGATGGGAAGACTGTGTCTTCCAAACTCCAAGCCCCTCACTTTAAACACTATTTCACTTAGTGGCCATCCTTCTAGGCATGAATTTCTTTCTTAGCTAGGCTGGACTTAAGATGGCAGACACAGCTTGACAGAACTTGGTAGAGTTTGTAATCTACTTGTATAGCTTTCAAAAGACGAGGGCTCACCTCTACACACAGTAAAGCTTCAGAGTAGGACTTTTGTGGAGACAGCTGTAAATGATCAAAGTATATATCTCTGGGTAATTCAGGGGGCCTCCAATATGAAAGTCCTAAACATACTTATTTTATGGCTACATTTTTATATGCCTGACAGCTCTGTCCCTACTTTCCCCTACTCCAGCCTGGGTTACACCCTTTTGGGGGTTTCACTGAATGTAATTGGCAAAGCAACTTTTCTTTTCCCTCTCTCTTTTCTCTAGTGATCTCATCCATTCCCATGGCTTCAATTATCACTTCAACGTAAATGACTCCCAAATTTGTAACTGAGGCCCTAACCTCTCATCTGGGCTCCAGTCCCAAATTTCTGTCTGCTTGGCTATTTCTACTTGGGGATTGCCCCCACACCTCAAATGCTACACATCTCAAACTGAACTAATCATTTACAATCCTAAAACTTGCTCTTTTTTCTCTCATCTTTTTTGATGACACTCCTAGCGTTCCCCTTAGCTTGGCTTAAAAATCTCACAGTAAACTGAATACCTTTGTCGCTTTCCTTTCATTCATGCCTCCCAAGTCCTGTAAAGTCTGCTTCCCAGTGTATTTTGAAACCATTCTTCTTCTTCCACTCCCAATTGCACCAACTATTTCACATTTTCAGTATCTATGGCCTAGACCAGAGGGGTCAAACTCACTGCCAAAATTGCTATAGGGGACCTAGAGTGGCTCCAATCAGAATAAAGTATAATTGGGAAATGTTTAACAAAATAAATGAAAGTACAATCAAACATGTGTGATGTTAATTTGTGGTTTTCTAAATCAATATATGACCCACAGGGATCCTGCCACTAACCTAGATTATTTTCTCCCTCCTCTCCAATCTAACTTTGCCTAGGTAATTTTCCTCATATACACACAATTCAGGTCATATCACTTTTCTTTTTAAAAGCTTTCAGTGACTCCCCATTACTTCTCAAACATATATGGTATCTTCAACCTGCCATTCAAAAATCTCTACAGTCTAGCTTCCACCCAACTTTTTAAGTCTTGTTTTATTCATCCTCTCCATACAGCCTATATTCTAACCAACCTAGATATTTACCTTCCCCATTCTCATTCTGCTCTCCTCCTTCCTCCCCTCCATTCCCCTTGCCTTTACTCAGTCTATCTTCTGTGTTTGTACTGAATCAGAGAACCTGGATTCAAATCTTAGCTCTACTGTGTGGCCTTGAGAAAGTTACTTAACTTCTTTGCATCTCAAATATTTATCTGTAAAATGAAGAGATTTAATTTAATTCTCTTCCAGCTCCAAATCCTAATATTCTTCATTTTTTTTCTTCTGCATTCCCCCAACCTCACCCTCACATCTGCATTCCCATTGAAATTTTTTATTTCTTTTTAAAGCCTTACTCAAATGCTGCCTTTTCCATGAAGTTTTTTTCCCCTGAATTTTGAAGCTAGTAGAGTAATCTTTTCCCTCTTGGAATTGTAACAATAACGTTTGAACCTTTCCTTTGAACTTAGACTCTAATTTGTACAATAGATTTTTCTGCATGTGTCTAATCTGCCTTGCCATACAGTAAGCTTCTCTACGTTGAGTTGAGTTGAACTGAGTTGAAGTGCAGACGGCTTCATATTTATGTTGCTACTAGCTCTCTTTCGAAGTGTGGTGACATTTCAATTGGTTTTGAATGTTTTTGCCCATAATGTTTTTTTCCATTTGAGCAGGATGTATCTATCAGCAAATAGGCAGGTTTCTGAGTATGGGCTAGCCACTCAATTCCAAGAGCAGTGCAAAAGGGTCCTCTTCCTAGTGATATTTTGCTTTCGGTGTCAGGCTGGGTCACATCACCATGAAGTCACACACCGTCCATATGTCAGTATATAGCACCATCGGGCTTCAGGAATCTTTCATACTTTTGGTCCTAAACCAAGAGAGTATGGAACTGAGGGGAAGTCTATCAATAGCAATCCCTTTGAAAGAACCCAGGAATACATTTCATATTGCAGCAAAGATACTGTCAGCATTAATATAAGCAAGGAGCAGCATGAATAAAGCACTGTCATCATTATTACCATCATTTACTAAAAATGTTGAATGGTTTCTGTGGGTTTGAGCTGTCATTTCAATTAAAATCCAATCATTCTATTGGCCACAATACCAACTCCATTCTGTTAGTATCCCAGTGACTGCTCAGAGTTATTTTTATTGAGTTCATCTTAATTGGGTGATGATTTACAATGATAGCACTAATAAAGAGACAGATTTTGATATCCAGATTGGTAACTCTTTTCCAAATCTCAAGTTTGGCTCCAGTCAGATTAGTGGAGAAAGGGTAACAAATACACTAATGTACTTGTTTTTAATGGCAATTATTGCCATTAAAATGTCATAGATTTAGAGCTAGAAGAAACCTTATCAATTGCATCGTCAAATCCATTCATTTTACAGAGGAGAAAACTGAGACATAAAGAAGGGAGTTGACTTGGTCAAAGTCACACAGGCAGTAAGGAAAGCTAGAATTCAAACACATTTCTTTCTGTGCTCTTGTTGCTTTGCCTTTGTAGGCTCTTTTGTGCTCATCTCTTTTCTTATAGCACTTGCACTAAAATGGATTTTAAAAAAAACTTCATGAAAAATTGGGGAGGGGTAGAAATAGAAATACAATTCTCTCCCTTTCATAAGCTGTCACTTCTTAAATACTACAGGTGTGCTGTTTCCTTATCCCCGACTTTCACAATACACATCTCTGCAATAGACATCCTCCGAGAGTGAACAAAGCCTGGTATTGGAGTCAGAAAATGTGGGTTTGAATCTCCACCCAAACATTCACTGGTTGTGTGACTCAGGTCCGAAAGTTAATTAACATTCCAGCTCTGTCATTTACTACCTGTGTGACCCTCATTAAGCTATTTAAAAACCCATTAAGATCTCATTTTTCTTTTCAGTAAAATGAGGGGGTTGGACTAGTTGATTTCCCAATTGTCTTTTAGCCTTAAAACTGTGGTCTAAATGATCCTCTCAGAGTTTCAGTGGCTCAGAATGTTAGGACTGGGAGAGAGAGATAACAGATCTTGTAGGTGAGCTTGTTCCTTTTAGAGATAAGGAAATTAAAACTCAGATGCACACAGCTAGTAACTTGGAAAAGGTAGGGCTGGAACCCAGTTTTCCAACTCCAAGGCAGGTTTTCTTTCTTCTATACCAAGTGTTTGCAGAAATCCAGATGAGTTATGTACATATGAATCCCCAGATAAAAGATACTAATTGCACAATTCAACTTTTCTTAACTTCCTTCCTCCTTGCACCCTTTCCTACTCAAAACCCACCAAGACATTCAGAACATCCCACTAGTTAAATGATATCCTTTCCACCTGACTTGATGAGGCACGTAGGACAGATTTTCACCTGCTGATAAATTTTAAAGTCCTAGTGTTGAGAGGGGGAAAAAAACCCCACCAGAACCTCTTAGTTTATAAAGGTTGAACAGAATTGGGGGGTGTCCCCCAGGGGTATTGATCCTCCATCATCTACTTTTGTAATAATAATTTTAAAAAACCCAAAACTTCACTTGACACTCTTTGTAGCAATCTCAAGTTCAAGACGGGGTTGAGAGTTGGCGCCACCTGGCTTTTAAAAGAAGAAGAGCAAGACAAATGACAGTGATGCACCCTACCTTGAGTCCGCGTTGCCCACCATCTGGGGCTGAACCGCACAGCGACTAACTGCAACCAGCGGTGTTAGGGGATGAGGGGAGAGGGAAGAAGAGATCAGTTCGACATCTGCCGGATCCCGGCAGCGTACAAAAGAAGCCTGGAAAGGAAAGGCGTTACCTTCCCTACAGAGAACGCTGAGATGGGGGGATGGGGGAAGTAGAGTACATTTCCTTTTCTACGCACGGATTCCAAATCGAAGATATTTTTAACAGACGCAAAATTATTTATTCAGCTTCGAGTTCAAACGAAACATTAGCAAAGATGCACCACGAAAAGATGTTGCTTGATGAGCTTTTGTAATTGGGAGCATTAAAAAAATTGTTGGTATTTTTCTTTCTACATCACTTTTATTTTCAAATATGTATGTGGATTAACAACAGACTTAACTCAGGCTGGGGTCTTGGGGGGAGATTGTATGTAGGGAACACTTTAAAGTTTAATCCGAATTATTTTCTCTATCATTCTTAAGTCTAAGCAAAAATAACTCAAGCCCTGACTTGTAGAATTTGCAGATTTCTGAGCTGTAAATGCTCTCTGAAAAATTTAACAACGGTTCTCAGAGCTGGCTCAGGGTGTTCCAGCAACACCCCTGGATATATCCATATTCAACTCCTATCCAGAGTCATTTCTTCTGAAAAAGAATAAAATAGAAAAGGTTAAGGTGGGGAGGGAAAAAGAGTCCAGTAAACCTAACCAACATATCAACAGAGACTTACCATCTATGCAGTGTTCCACATCTGCGGTCTTCCCACCTTAGTGAAGGAGTCATTTTCTCATCTCTTCTTCAGGTCAGTGTTGGATATTATAACTTCACAGCCTTTGGTTTTAGGTGGTGGTGGTAGTGGTGGTTTTAGTTGTTGTTATTCCTTCCATTTACATTTCTGTAGTTATTCTATATATTGCTTTTATGGTTTTACTTACACCACTTTGCCCTGTTTTCCCATATTCCTCTGTCTTCTTATTCACTGTTTCTTGTGCAGCAATAATATTACATGTTATCCATTTGTCACAATTTCTTTAACCACAACAAAACCAATGGCCATCTAATTTGTTTCACTGAAAGTATTTTATTGTGGGGTGACTAGGTGGCTCAGTGAATAGAGCACCTGCCCTGGAGTCAGGAGAACCTGAGTTCAAATCCAGCCTCAGACACTTAAGGATTACTAGCCGTGTGACTTTGGGCAAGTCACTTAACCCCAATTGCCCTCCCCCCCCCCAAAAGAAAGTGTTTTATTGTTACTGTAGGCAAACCTTTATATATGATGTTATGAACAAATATAACAGAGATAACAGGCAGAATGAGCTGTTCTCTGGTGATACAAAATCTAAACAGTGCCTATATACAAGAAAGGGCCGGGGAAGGGAGATTGGAGTACTAGGCAGAGTAGAACCTCAAGTGTAATTAAGGTAAAGCTGCTTTAATCACTTCCAAGATGTTTCCTTTGAAGATCAAAATTCACAGTTGCTTGTGAGAAGAAAACAAAATGCCTACTGTTTGCACATCTCTATGGGTGTACATTGTGACCTCTAGTTACTGTGTGTGTTTAACTCCCTACTAGACTATAAGCTTCGTGTTTCAAGGGTAGAGTTTTAGCTTAATCTTTTTATCTGCCTTAGCACAAAGTTAAATTTTGAATCTCCTTCAGCCTTGAACACATTAGGTACTAATTAGTTGTTGACTGGATTGAATTGTCCTGAAAGAGCTTTGAAAAGCTCTCTAAAATTACTGTTGTTATTGGTAAGAGTGCTAATAGGTCACCTCTACCAGCACAATCATCACCAATCAATTTATCCTGTATATATCTTGTTTATACATAGTTTGCATGTTGTTTCTCCCATTAGACTATGAGCTTGTTGAATATATGGACTGTTTTTTACCTTTCTTTGTATCCCCAACACTTAGCACAGAGCCTGGGACGTAGAAGTCAATGTTTGCTGACTCAACTTGACAAGCCACAAAATATAGGTCATGTATTTGCTTTTGTGTCAGTTCGTGTGTAAATATCAGCAAATCCTGTAGTTTCAAAGCAAAAATACCAAACCAAAGGCCACTAGGTAGGGACAGTTAACTGTTAGGGTGGGATGGGGGGATGCATAAAAGTTTTTCTTCTAATTAACAAACAAAACAAAACAAAAACAACCTATTTCAGCTTCTAAGAGGAGCTAAAGAAACACTGTGAGATGCATCTGTAAATTTACACGACTCTTTTGAAAGTATAGAGGTATTGCATGTTTATGTAAACCCAGGAACAAACACCACAAAAGGATGTACAATATAGTGAATAGAGCCTTGAAATTTGGATTAGGAATAGCTAAATTCAATTTCTAACCTCAGATACTTACCAGCCATGCCTCTGGAACTCTGGGTGAAGCACTTAACCTCTGTGAGGCTAGATTTTGTTTCCATATGTAAAATGGGGATTATAATAATACCTACACCCACAGAGTTGAGTTGAGGATTAAGTGAGACCAAGTACTTTGCAAATCTAACAAGGAGTTTAATTGCCTACTATGTGCCAGGATTACAAAACAAACCAAAGACAAGATTTTTGCTTTTAAGGAGTTTACATTATGTGGGCCGGGATGAGGGTGAGAAGGAGATGCACACACCTTAAAACTTTATATAAATGAGCTATTATTTCACTTTCGGTCAATGCTGGTTCATATCTCTGCAGAAACAGTCATAAAAGTAAGAAAATGATAAGACTTGGAGCTAGAAGTTACCTTAGAGATTAATTAGTCTATCTACCTCACATTACAGGGGAGGAAACTGAGGCTTAAGCAGTAAAGTTACTTGAATCTAATGTCACACAGGGATGAAGTTAGCAGAAATAAGATTCAAACCCAGGAGCTCTGATATCAAATCCAGTAGTCTTTCCTCTATCCCCTTCTGCTTAAATACCTACATACCATATGCACCCATTCTCCTCTCCCACCTTCAGAAGTCATCTTTTTCAAACCTTAGAAGGTCTTGAAGCTGGTTTGACTGTGCTGGGAAATTCCATTCTTCATCAAGAGCAACAGAGTCTTCCAGCACACCAAGAATATGAGGAATGACAGGTCTCAGAGGTCACTCCCTCTCTAGTAGTTTCAAAAGTGAATGAGGTGCTGGAAAAGTCTGTTTCCATGCAGAGGAGCTGCTTCTTCCTCTCCCCAAACGAGTAATACCTTTTCAAAACCAGTGGTAGATCTGAAATGTCTTGAAATTCTTTTCCTGGAATCTACCAGTACTTGAGGATGACATCTGGGTGTGGAGTCTACAGTATCAGTGGAAAGAAATTATCATGGCTTCCTTTCCAATATGGCAGGTCTTTCTCTTTATCAGCACCTGTTTCCTAAGCACAGATAAATACTTCTGATTATTATGATTATAACACTATTCATTTTAATTAAGGTAACCTTGCTTAACATATAGAGTACTGAATCAGGTTAACCTGGATTGGAATCCATCTTGGACACATTCTAGCTGTGTACCTATAGGTAAATCACTTCCCTTTTCTGAACTTTAGGTTCCTCATCTGCAAATTGAAGCTAAATTATTCACCTTCAGTATTATAGTAGTGAAGGATTAACCAATAGTACCTACCTCACGGGACTACCGTAAGGCTTGAATAAGATAATGCATGCAAACCCAGCCATAAACCTTAAAGCTATAGAAATTTTGATTATGATAACAAAGTATTTTTTTCCCACAAGGTCAACACTGCAAATATTACTAGCCTTATTTTTTCAAGGTAAAGAAAAGGGGGCTTAGAGAGCAATCACATAGCTGGGAAGTGTACCATCCTGGATTGGAAACTAGGTCACCTGACCTGATCCTGGTACTCTTTATTAAGCAAAATTATTTCCCAAGAAACAATCATAAAATCATAGACTTAGAACTGAAAGGAGCTTTACAAGTCATTGATTCCAACCTCCTCATTTTACAAATGATGACACTGAGGCACAGAGCAGTTATATGGCTTGCCCAGACATAGCTGGTGTTTGAGGTGGAATTCAAACACAGATCTTCTGAATTTCAATTTCAGTTCCCTGCTGACTACACCAGATTGCCTTAGAATTCTCTTCCCTTCTCCCAGCAATGTCCAGGCTTGAAGTAAGGGTGTGTGTGTGTGTGTGTGTGTGTGTGTGTGTGTGTGTGTGAGAGAGAGAGAGAGAGAGAGAGAGAAAGAGAGAGAGAGAGAAAGAAAGAAAGAGAGAGAGAGCCTTTCATCAGTATAGTTTTTGTGTTTTGTGGGGTCTCAGCCTACTGTAATGGATAGAGCTGGCCTCAGAGTCAGGAAGATCTGGATTCAAGTTCTGCCCTGATACTGGGCAAATCACTTAACATCTCAATGCTTCGACCAACTCTCAAAGACTACAAATTTGTAGAACACTTACCTATTTGCTCTGGCAAAGGGAGTTTCTTCACCGGGATCTCTACACTGATGATGTCACAGGAACTGACCAAAAGAAGTAGTATAACTCACTGTGCTTGAGTCTCATTCAGCCCCTCCATCCCTATATTCCAAGCAGCAAAAGAGCTAGCTAGGTTCTAGTGCTCAGGCCACTCTGAAGCTACAGCCTTGGGTAAATCACTTAAATTATGTGTTTTAGGGTGGATTATGACTATCTGTCTATCATCCATCCATCCATCCATCCATCCATCTATCTATCTATCTATCTATCCATCTACCTGTCTACCTACTTACCTACCAGAATGTCAGAAAGCTTAACCAAGTCCATGTGTAAAGTGCTTTCTTCCATGGGGCTCAAAATTACTATATTAGAAAGAACCTCGTGTTCTCCTTACAATAAAAACTATTAAAAATATAGAAACCCCTAAAATTTGCCTCTCCTTGACCTCACCTGTTTTTCACCTTTAAATTTTCTGCAACAATATCCTGAGATCATTTATTCCACCCCCTCCCCACCCCCAACAGAAGTGGTGAAAGGGATGCATTAAAGGGACAGAGCCAGGAGACAGGAAATGATCTTTTTTCTAACCCATCCATTGAGAACCATGTATGTGTGCAAGAGTGAGAGCCCTGGATTCTAGTAAAGTCTAATCCCACTTCTGCTCTAGCTGTGTGACCTTGAGCAAACTACTTCCCCTCTTTGGGACTCAGTTGCTACCTCCGTAAAAGACTTGATTCTAATAAATTTCGGTTTTTTCAAAGAAATGATTTGGCCGCTAAAGCTATAAGACGCCACTGGGGAAAAGTTTGCTATCCAGATTCCCTAGGATTAAGCTTTGGACCAATTTTTTCACCCTATTTTCTCTCCTCCTTTCTCAGGTAAAGGTGCACAAGAATAACACGCATTTCCATAGTACTTTAAGGTTTAAAAAGTTCTGGCCTCTAGACGACCAAGGGGAAAGTTATTATTCCTATTTATGGTTAAGGAAATTGAGAAGCTAAAAGACTCGCCCATTATCCCGACAAGTGGCGGAAAAGCTTCGGTGATCTTAGGCCAACTCGAAATCTAGAGCTTTTCCCACCGCCCCAGAACAATTCAACAACTGTCCACATCATCTGCGTTCAGAAGAAAATCCAGCTATGGAAGAAAAAGACAGACGTCGGTCCTGAATGCCCTAAATGCACAGCCTCCGCTAACAGAAGCCATTGCCTGGTTGCCCAGAGAGCCGACTTGCCCTTGGCTGCTGCGGCTCACATTTGGCAGCCGAACTTCTAGCAGATTAAGCGAAAGACGCCTCTGTAGGAAGTCTCTGAGCCTGAATACATGGTTTCAGCCCCTAATTGCCTTGCTTAGCCTGACTGCAAATTGCCTCCCCCCCACCGTGTAACTGGAGCCTGGGGGCTACCACCCACTTTTGGAGAAAAAAAGAGAGAGAGGAGGAGCGTCAGAAGAAAGAAAAGAAAAGACAAGGAAAGGAGAAAAGTCCTGAGAAACACGTTTTGGCAGGCAAGGACTTTCAAGACGACCATGTGTTCTCCATATTGTGAAGTCCCTACCCTTTGATGTTTTTTTTCTTCTGAATGTAAAGACATTATTCTTTTTCAAACCAAGCGTAAGTATTATAGACATTAAAACAATGAGGCCCGGACGAGGCTGACTCAGTGTTTAACTCGCCCTTCCCCAAAGTACTTGCTTGCAGGCTATCTCTCCTATGTGGACACAAAGGCAGGGCAGCCAGAGAAGCTGGGATACTTTCTCCCTAGATAACCCTTGGATTTGTTCGGAACCCTTTAGTGGGCACCAACCTAAGAAAGAAGAGTTTTCTCAGAGAAATAGAGGTAAAGTCCCCAGGTATTTCCTCCTTCAGCTGGACAATTTATCTGGTTGTTGCTGACCATTCTTCTTACCTGGAGGGAACACCCAAATTCCCAAACATGCTTTCCGGGTTCCCAGGGATCAATGTTGGGGGAGGAACTTCTTAAAATAAGGACCCAGAATCCCAGGAACTTTCTGAGTTCTCAGAAGCGTCAAAGGGGTAAGATCGTACCTCGTACCACAAAATACCTTAATTTCTAATGAAGAGGCTCTTCCGAAAGTATTGGCTTTTTGCCTGCAGGACCTGAAAAGGAAAAAAAAAAGAAAGGAGGTTTTTGTTTATGATGTGAGGAATTATGAATCACAACTGAAGATCTTTGTGAATTTACACTCGGATCATTGAAGAATTTGTTCAAATATTCTTTGTCTTTCTCTGTTTTTGTCACACACACAACCACATATTCTCTCTCTTTTTTTTTATTTTTTATTTTTTTTTACTATTTTATCTTCCTAATAAGTGATAAAAAGCAGTGGAAGGCTCACGGGTCTAGTCATTTAATCAGGGGCCAGAAATCCAGACCCTTCATTTCTCAATTATTCAGACTGTTTGGAAGGAGAAGATCGAGAAGGTAGGGACAGGAATTCTTTTTCGAGAAGTACAGAGCACTGGTTTCTACTCCCCTCTAAGCTCCCTACCTACTTCACCTTTAAGACTGGGGACAGGAAAGGTTCTGGAGTCTCTGAGAAAGGGGAAAAGATCTGTTTCATTGCACTTTGGATCTGAACTGCTTTCCAGAGAGGCCAGCATACCTAATCTATGTTTATTAGTAATCCTGCTACTGATGATGATGACAAAAATCAGGTGGTATCTGTAAAGCTCTTTGTACCTAACTATAGAGTGTCATATAAATGTCAGCTATTCATAGCAACTCACTTATATGGTGCTTATGTTACTAATGTTGTGAGGTGGGGAACTATGATTTCTTCCTTGTGGGTGAATTCCCGGTGTGGAGACTTACAGCATCTAGGTAGATGGACTGCTCCTTTCAGGAATTTGTGCTGAGTTTAAGTGACTAGCCCAGAGCCATACAGCCAGTATATGTCAGCCAGAACTTTATCTAGGTCTTCCTGATGCCATAGCTGGCCCTCTATCCACTTTAACCACGCTGTCACTCTAAATAATAATAGTAGCTACTATTTATATAGGGCTTTGAAGTTTACAAAGCACTTTACAAATATCTAACTTTATTCCACAGCCTCAAAAATTTATCCTTACCACCTCCAGCCCTTAAAGAGAGGAGATATTATTATCCCCATTTTACAGATGAAGAAACTGAGGCAGACAGAGACTAAGTGATCTGGTCAGTCACACAGTAAGCAGGCAAGGTTTGAACTCAGGTCTTCCTGATTTTTGGTAAAGAGCTCTATCCATTTTGCCACCTAGCTGACTCATTATTACTATATCATCATGAGTAATAAAAAATGATAGTGCTCTCAAGAGACTTTGTAACTATAAAGTAGTATACACATGCAGCTACTGTCATTGTCATTAATAAGAAGGTCCAAGTAAGAGTACTTGGCTGAAAAACTCCTTTCCCTTGTTTTGCTAAGCAGAAAGCTCTATCACAACACATGGGTATTTGGCCCTGGCTGACTGGGGTCACTATTGTAGGATTTCTCCTCATTTTTACTGACCCTCCCAACCTTTGTTTTGCAAAATCTACAACTGCCAGTGGTTTAGATAGAGAGGGTTGTTTTAACTTTGTAGTTTGCTCATTGGGGAGAACTTTAGATGCTTGCCAACTAGAGGGGAATATAGACAGAACTTGAACTCAGGACACAATAAATTTACTCATGGGGCTCTTGGGAGGATGAGAGAGTCCCTTTTCTCTGCAAGGGGAGAGAAACCCACCACCAGGAAGGAATGTGCTGGGGACTGGGACATTTAGAATAAGTTTAGTAAGTCTAGAGTAAATTTAGAATAAGCTTACCTCTAACCTAATTCTTGGCTCTCAGAAGCTTGGGACAACAGTATTCGTAGGGTGGTGTTTGCCAGAACAACCACCAGAGTATTACTAGGAGCTGGGAGCACATATTCCCAATGTCAATTTCTCCTTGCCCTCTGCTTTGGTTTGCACTACCTTCCTCTCTCTCACTCCTCCCCTTCCCCCACCCATCATTGAATTGAATTGGTAAATGGCCAGCCAGCAGAAAAGATGATTTAGTAGGGGAAAAGATGTCAAAACTTTATGAAGGCAATCTCCTTCAAATCATCTTCAAAGAAAAAGGCTTGGTTTTAGAGTCAAGAAGACCTGCTTCTGAAACGTCTTAATAGCTTTATGACCTTGGGCAAGTCTCTTAAACTCTCAGTGCCTCTTAGAGAACTTTCTAATACTACAAATTGCAGAGGAGTTGCCCAGCTACATTGGTAGAGGGAATTTCCACTCCAGGGCATTCCTTACACAGATGAAACCACTGTTCTGGACAACAAAATTACATTCAAATAACCCATGGTTCTCAGAACAGTCACTCAATCCACAACTAATTATTGGAGCACTCCATGGAGCACTTAATTTCCTATCTGCATGAGCTTATAAAGGATGGAGATTCATCTCTGTCCTTATCAAAGAGGATTAAGTTGGTTTTATTTAACAGGGGAAAAGATTGCGTAACACTGGAGAAGGCCGAGGGGAACATGACCACTGAAATTCCTTATCCTACTTTTGTACTGGAATGAATCAAAGGCACCAGAGGAAGACTCTATTAATACTGCAACTGTGGAGCTGGGTTTCTTCCTTTCTTTGACCCTTCCCCAACCCAAGTCCCCATTCCCAGAGGAGAATTGGCGCCCATAATGTATTAAAACACATACCCACAGAACCCAGATTCAGGTATGGAGACCACATGGTCCTGCAAATAGAGTGAAGAAAAATAATCTCCAAGTGAAACCAGGCCTAGAGATGGAGGGGGCTGAAAGAGCTAGACGAAAGGAAACAAACCCAGAGACAACAACCTCTCAGCCTACTTCTGAAGTCCTAGAAACAGCCACTCTCAGAATGGAATTCACCTAATTCTGGCTGGCTATTAGGTAGTTCCTCAGCCTCCACCAAGGAGAAGATTTTGCCTTTGTTGTTTTTCATTCTGAGTGGTCCTCCTGCTATTTCACATATCAATACCATAGAGATCTTTTACTTTCCTCACTGTGGACATGAATTCCAGCTCAGATTGTATTCCCACCATCTAGAATTTAGTAGATTATTTTAAAGGACTACTATGGATTGAAATAGATAGGTCTGGTGTTGAGAATCACTGGATTTGGGCTGGTTCTCAGGAGAGAGCTGGATTAACACAAACTTCCTCATGCAACACACTCAATCACCCACTTCTGCACCTTTGAACAGGTTGTGCTCTTGGCCTGGGAATATATTTCCTCAAATCAGCGTTTCCATGAGATCCTTCTTGATTCCCTCAGCTGCTAGTGTATCCTTCTATTACTTTATAAGGTAATTTAAAAATTATTTATGTAGATGTTATCTCTCCCTTCTGAGCAGGGGCCCCTCACACCCCCAATTGTAAGCTCCTTGAGGTCAAGGACTGCTTGATTGTTTTATGCAATGCCATATATATATTACTTAATAAATGAATGATTGACTGATTCCTCAGCCCCCATGCAAGACATTACCTTCTTTGTAGGACCTGATTATGCTCCACAAGCGTAGCATTCAGGAACCTAGTCATCTGCACGTAAAAGAGATATCCTAGAAGGCCTTTAGTAGAGCATGTTTACTTAT
The DNA here is from genome assembly GCA_028627135.1 of Pseudochirops cupreus. Classification (NCBI taxonomy): domain Eukaryota; kingdom Metazoa; phylum Chordata; class Mammalia; order Diprotodontia; family Pseudocheiridae; genus Pseudochirops; species Pseudochirops cupreus. The sequence continues at coordinate 146,478,277 of CM053583.1, forward strand.
ATTTTGCAAAATTTATGCTTTTTTTTGGTCTCAAACAAATGAAACTTTAGTGATTACTAGCTAGGGAAGGAATCTACTAATCCTACTAGGAGGGGACCAGGTAGTCTGAATTTGAAGATGCCTTGACTATATCTGGATTCTCCTCGTTCTCCCTTCTCCTTTTCCTTCCTTCCTTCCATCTTTCCTTCCATCCTTCCTTCCTTCCATCTTTCCTTCCTTCCTTCCTTCCATCTTTCCTTCCATCCTTTCTTCCTTCCATCCTTCCTTCCTTCCTTCGTTCCTTCGTTCCTTCCTCCTTCTCTTCCTCCTTTCCTTTCTCTTTCTCTCCTTCTCTTTTCTTCTTCCTCCCTCCCTTTCCCTCCAAAATCACCGTTTTCAGAATTGGCAATTCAGGTACACCAGTTCAGTCCGGAGGAGAGCCTGCCGCAAGTATAAAAGAAAAAATATGGACCAAAATATTTTATAAAATAAAATTTCAACCACCTAAAGACAGAATAAGCAGACTGGGGACAGTAATATTCTTGGAGGGCTGAGCCTAAATGGATACCCAAGCGGTTTTTGGCAGTGACTCGAAGTCAACGAAAAACATTGTTTTTGAAACATGATCTTGCATAATTCGGACTCGACCGCTGTGGAAATGTATGCAGCATGTTCACTTTCCTTCTCTTCCCCCACCATCCCCAACCTCTACCCCAGTCCTCTGTTGGGGGGAAAACATAAAGTCGAGACTGGTACCATCTGCGTCTCTAAGTGAAGGAGGGAGCGCTGCAAACAGTTGAGCTCAGTGAGCTTTCCTCTAACCTCTCTAACCAGGGTCGAAATCATTAACTCTTTAGTTAGGGTGCTGAGGTTCAGCTGGTTTCTTCTCTTTTCTAACAGACACCTAAATTGCAAGACGGCTATCACTAAGCTAAAACAACTCCAGCTGGAGGTCGATTTCCTATGTAAAAAAAAAAAAAAAAAAGCTTAGATTCCTTCCACGCAGTTCGCGCGGGAATGGTGTGGGCTCGGCCGCTAGTTGCGTCTAGATGCGAGCGCCCGAGGACTCAGGAGTTGGTGTGCCAGGGCTATCGTAATAGCACCTGCTCAGAGGATTTCTCGCTTGCAGCTTCTCGCGGAGCCCAGTAGAGAACGTTGGGCCAAGCTCTCAAGAGGACGCGGGAGTCAGTAGCAGTCAGCTCTCAGGGAATCCCAATACCCCGATCCTCACCAGCAGTCCTTTTGCATCGCAACAGTGGCCAGGTCCTCGGTCACGATAATTTCTGGTGAGGAAGAGGATAAACTTTGGGAGTAGCTCCTGCAGAAAGGATGCCTTGGAAAGATCCACTTTGCTCCTTCCTTCTTACTCTTCCGAAGGGCGGTGGGAAGATCACAAAACTAAACCATTTGTAAAGAAATCCAAAGAACGTGAGGGTCAGAACCCACACCGGGATGGGAACATAGATGTAGCACTGGAAGGTATTTTTAAAGGTCACCGAGTCCAGACTTCTCATCTTTACAGATTAGTAAACTAAGGCGCAGAGAGGGAAAAGCGCCTTGCTGTGTGTCTGGGCGGAGAGCTAAGGGGGCACATCTAGTAAGTATCCGTGGTCGGATTGGAACTCAGGTCTTCCTGACGCCATGTCCAGGTCCGCTATGTCACTCTACCTCTTGCGAAAATGGGTGCTAGGGTATGTCATAGGTATCTGGGTGTGGAGAGGAGGTGAAAAGGCCGTCTCTGAATCCACAGAGGCAGGAGAAAGATGTATGCAGGTGCAGTGGTAGAGAGTTGAATCCCAGGTTTAGGGAAGCAGAGAACAAGGAAAAGAAGAAGCCGAAGTTTTCATGAACCCCAGGGGAGTCAAACACCTTCAGCCTTAGATTTCCTAGTCCACTGCCTTCCGGGCAAAGGCAGGGGATTAGATTCCAGGATCTCTAAGGTCCTGTTCAGTTTTAGGTTTTACGATAGGGATGGGAATTATCTGAGATTTCATTAAAATAGGAACTCCCTTGATAAGCAAACTCCCTTTACCCATGAAAGACGGCACCCAGTCGGCAATTCTTAACGAGTTTCCTAGACAGCACAGAGAAGTGAAGTGACATGCAGAAGGTCACGCAGTCAATGAGTTTGGGAACCAGAACTCGAACCCCAGGTTTTCTTTGTTCCAAGTCTAATTTTCTATCTTGAACACTACACCGCTCCATAAGGCCTTGCTAATTTCCGTGGTAAATTTACGTAAACTGACTTTAGTAGCCCCGCACCCTAACCTCGTCTTTTTGACATTTCGTAGACGTTTATCATAGTGAAAGTCATCATTTTAGGCAAACAGGGTGTATTTTTAGAGTGTAGACACTGCCAAGGGTAAGGTATCTTTTGGGATTTTAAAATTTTTTTTTTTTGGTATGGGGAAGAGGATTTAAAAACACAACGAAACCACGATCCTAGATGTGTTTAAAAACAAAACAAAACAAAACAAAAAGTAGGCAGGAACGATCTTAATTGTGTACTCCAATTGTTTATAGCTCTAGAAAGGACCTCTCCCGCCATGTGGTACAACTCCCTCATTTTGTAAATCCAGAAAATGAACCCCAGAGAAGAAGATAAATACAATGTCACACAAATGAGCATTAAAGGTGGCATGTGAACATCCCCCCAAACCCAGCTCCTGAGCCAATGCTCTTAGCACAGTCTATGTACTAGCCTTACTTAGCACAGTGCCTGTCACGCAGAGGTGGCTTAATAAATGCTAGAGTTTACTGACTGTCAGATTAGCTCCCAAGAGGATAAACTCCTCGAAGGCAGGAATCTATCTTGCTTCTTTTTTATTTCCTTCTCACTCCACTCCAAGGACGTACTCTTGACTGGGCACCTATACAGCGAGAGCTAAAAATAAATCCTTATTGATTGATTAGGAGACTAGGTAGTGTAACTTGATTAGAGGCCGAGTTCAGAGGACTTGACTTCCAGTCCTGACACAGGCAAGTGACGTCCTTTGGGATCCAGTGACCTTCAGAGACTTTTTAGTTTGCTCGGAGCTTCTTCTGTAAATGTCGAGGGAGAGGAGTAATGTTACTTCCCCTATACCCTTGACTTAGTGTGGTGAGCGAATCCTTACACAAATATGAATTATTTACGAGAGTCACGCTCTCTTTCATGCCCCCAAGGCGGGGGGTGTCTCTCGGGAGCCTCCCGACCCGGCCAGACGTCGAAAAGTTCTGGTTTTTTTCTCTTTTGGATCATATTTTGTTACTCTAGGCGTAAATGATCATTGTTGTTATTAACAACCCTAATAACATCGCTTCTGGTCAAAGGAAGTGTTTCCAAATCTAAGTCAGTGTATGAACCTCTAGGAAGTGAGTGCCACAGAAGAGGAGAATTCCCGGAGGTGCTTCAGGCGACTAGGTGGGAAAAGGTTCAGGCCCCGAGGCTAACAGGCCAAGCTTCAACGCCTGTGAGAGCTGGAGATCAAACTGGAGCTCTCTGGACTGGTAGACGAGAAAAAGGCCCCTGCGTCGGAGGAGAGCACAATCGGAGAGGGCTCGCTGCTTTTTTGTCCCAATTTCTTTCCTTTTGCGAACCGAGTTCTTAAAATTAATTTTCGTTGTTAGCTAGTAAGAAATGTTAGACCCCTCCCCCAATTAATTCATTCAAATTAGTACTGCATCAGAGGCCAAAGAAACTCGGCGATATTTATACCATATACTATATACCAAGCAGTTTAATTTTTGCAGCTACCCTTAAACTTGAGTGTTTTACTCCAAGATGTCAGAAAGTCAGAGCTCGAATTAACGCTTGAATACTGGCAATTACATTAGCTGCTCAATGATCCCCTCGTCTCAGCTCCCCTTCCTTTTGAAATTTTCCGTGTCTAGGGGACAGTTCTCCCCCTCCGCCTTTTTCTATGATTTATTCTTGAGTATCCTCGCGAATAAAGTTCGCAGGGTTGACTGCGTCTCTCATTCTGCTCTCGGTTGCCTGACTGCTTATTTTTTTAGTTTACAGGTTTCTTATCCCCTGTCTTGCAGTTTCAAATCCCACTTCAAATACTTAAATTACAGTACCACCATGGCCAAGTGCCTTAACCTCTCTGTAACTATTTCCTCAAATGTAAAATGAAGTGTAATGGCCTCTGAGGTCCCTTCCAGCTCTAAATCTATGGTTCTACCCCTACTCGAGTTCCTGCTGTTCAGGAAGAGTATATTAGAAACTCCATTCATTTGGGTAAGCAGAATCATGGTCGCGGCATGTCTGTATGCAGAGAACGCACAAATCAGTGGAGCACTCCCAGGCAAGGTCTGATAATTGTGCAATTCCCCTCACCCCAACTTCTTTGTTACAGCTTACCTCATGCTTTCAGCTTTCATTAAAACATACAGAACCTTGCTTATAACAAAATGTGTAAATTATGTACCAATGAAGTGGCCTTAAAATGTGCTTCCATTCTTCAAAAACTTGAAGTGATTCTGGTATGTAGGGAAAATACTTGCATTTGTAAAAATACACAATTTCCCCCATTTGCCTTTCCCTCAATGTTTTAAGTATTAATTATCCACCTTGCCTCTCTACCAGTAAGATAGCAGAGCAAATATGAGCCCAGTAAACAATCTTAGAAAATGACAAGGAATAAGAGGTATGAAATAAATTAAATGGTAGAGGATGGGTTGCGAACCTGTGCATTCCAATCTTGGTACCACCAAGTCAGATAACCACAAATAGCTAAATTGGTGCATAACATATTTTTGTTTATTTAAAAGAGAGGAGGTGTGATTTTGAGCTGTGGGTCAATTTGGCATTCTCCAGGTGTAGGAAGTCCCTCTTCCAAAGCAGATCACAACTGTCTATCCCTTAGTGGCTTCCTTCAGGTACTGAAAGTCTGGGTGACTCACCCCAAATCACATAGTATTGGAAGAATAATTTTAACCCAGATCTTCCTCATTCCAGTGGGGCCCAGCTCTTTCTCCCCTATCTAAGGCTGCACCAAAAAATAAATGCCCATTTAAAGATTGAATATTAGTAACTGGCCAGATAAGAAAGGGTGGGGGTTACCAGTGGCTAATTCAAGAAATGAGAAGCTTTTAAAAATGGCCAGAAAAGGAGTTACTATCACCAGACTGTGTTAAAGTCCTTTGAACAGCTGCCATCTCAGTGCTACCAATCTCAGAATTGTCCTCCACCTGAAAGAAATCAGAACCAGAGCTCTTAAGAAATGTTTCTCAAACTCATAGAAATTAAATGATGAACAGTGAGAAAGCTTTCAGCTGAAGAGACCACTACCCAAAGTAAAAAAAAGTTCAAGCCATCTCTATGATAGTGTGAGTGTGGGTTTGTTGCGAATGAATATATCTATGAGCTTTGCATAGGGTACAGAGTACTTTCTAGGGTGAAGGGGGAGAGGGAATTAGCAATTCAAATCAATCAGACATTAACAATTAACCACTAAAATTCTTCAAATGGTGGACCTGATTATTCAAGACAGGGATTTCATAGACTTTCTCCCAGCTCTGCCTACACTCACACTCCCCAGCAGGAGACAGAAAAATAATGAAGGTAAAGGAGGGGCAGAAGAAATGAGAATAGCTTTTAAGAGAGGAAAGTCTCCCCAAGAGAATGTTTTAGTTAACAGAGGAAAGCCTAAAAGAAATATCCTGTCCCCTACCAACTCCACATAGCAAACTACTCCACTACACCCAACCTCTCTCCTTTTTACTTTGATTTTCTGCTGGACCCCAACGTTCTGCCAAGTATACCAACACCACCATGACTCCCCTACCACCTCCCCTCCCCAAAGAATTTTCTATTGAGGAAGCCAAAGTATTAACAGAACAAAATAACCCAAACACTTCACTGAGTGGTTTAGGACATGATTCCTCACTCCTACCTCACTATCCAGGGAACCCTCCATATTCCTTAAGATACACTCAATTCATGGTTTCTTGGAGTCCTCTCAGGTTCGCTCTAAGCACTTGATTACCAAATCTGAGCAGGCCTTTTAATTAGTTGTTAGGGGGTGAGGACAAGAAACTCAGGGTGGAGGTAGCTCAGTGGAATGGAGTGTCAGGGTGGGAGTTTTGGTTTTAAATTAGTTATTTTTCTCCCCTCCCCATCCCACCCTCCCACCTTCTTTCTCTATTGTGATATTCCAAGGAAATTATGAAAGCACAAGAGGTTAAAACATTTATAGAAGATTCTTAGCCCTCCTCAAATTAATCAGCATGGTTGAGGCAACCTTTACATTCTTTCAAATGATAATAAGTATGATGTGTGGAATGCGGATTGTACAGAGCTCAAAGTACCAGTAACCCTTTGAATCAGGCTTCCACCCTGGTCTAAATCACTCTTCTGCAGTATTTGTTAGACTCTTAAGGAGGCAAGCTCATCCTTTTGGGGTCACTAGGAGACCACACTGACCACCCACAGGAATGCACAGTTCTTCCATCACCACCTAGACCTGGAGTCCTAAGATGAGATTCAAAAGAGTGACCAACCAGGCAGACTAACTCCCAAGGAGTAAGAAAGGATGGCGAGGGAGAGATTGAAAGATTCCCAAAAGCACGGGGGACTTTAGAGGACTTCTAGCCCAAGATACCCCATCCCCATTATAGAGATGAGGACACAGAGAGAAGTTAATTTTCTGGAGCTCATAATTTATTAATGGTAGAGTTGAGATTCCAACCTAGTTCTCCCAGTTCTAGTCCAGGATTCTTAGGCTTGTTTCTGTCTCTGTTATTCTTTCTGTTTCTTCCCCTTCAATATTCCTTCATTTAATAACCTTATACTCTCCTCAGCAGGCTACCAACCCCAAATTTTCACTAAAGGTCAGGAGTTTAATCTATCTTGAAAATTGCCTTGTAAGGAAGGATACTCTCTCTTCTTTTGGCTTCTGGAATACTAAGCCTCTAGGTGCTAATTCTGTTCACTCTCCTTTTTGTATCTCCCTTCTCTCACTCTTACCCAGTCCCAGTCTGGGCATAGTAAAAGGGCAAGTGTGCAGACTTTGGATTTTCCTTGTTGTAGCCTCTCTAGCCTCTTTGGCCCACCCTGAAGTCAGGTACCCGGGAAAAAGGGTAGGTATCTTAATAGGCCAGGACTGGAAAGCTGCAATACAAAAAGTGCTGTTCAGATTTTGTTCTGATATTTACTAGCTATATAATAGGGGGCAACCCACTGAACATCTCTGAGCCAGCTTCCTCATCTGTAATGAGGAAAATGCTACTCTATCTAGAACACAAATTTGTTGTGAGAAGACTCCTTGGAAGGAGCTATTTATATAAAGGCATTATCATTATTCTTAACTCGTGTTAAATTAGCATCATTGAAAAGCCTTTAAATAAGGGAGCCTAGAGTATTAATAAGGCTGGTTTCAATGTAGTTTGAGCTAGAAGTAAGGTTAGAGAGGCAGTGAATCTGGAGATACAGAAAGGGCTTGGAGTCAGAAGACCTTGATTTGAATCCCAACTCTGCCTTGGACTCTCTGTGACTTTATGCAAATATTTTCCTTTAGAATCATTCCCCCTCTCCCCCCACCCCCCCCCCCCAAGGCTCTCAAAGATTCCTTCCAATTCAGGTTAGGGTTTCCCCTTCCCAAGATGTCCCAGTCATGTACTGTGCCCTCATTCTGGGTTTCATCCCTGGGCATTGCCATGAACAATAGGAAAGGACAAGAAAAGATAGGGTGCAGACAAATACGGGAGAGTAAAACTCAGAGAATCAGACGCTAAAAGACTGGCATTGGAGCTGACTCCAAGTATCCGGAAGTATATCTATTATATTTGCTTTGTTTGACTCTAGTGAACTAGGAGAAATGGGTGAACATTTCAGAGTAGGCAATTATGACTCAATCAGTCAATATTTATTAAATGTTTCCTATGTACTAGGCACTATACAAAGTACTGAGGATAAAAACAGAGGCAAAAGACAGTTCTTGCCCTCCAGGAGCTTATAATCTAATGGGGGAGAAAACAAGCAAAGAAATGTATGCAAAGCAAGCTATGTATAGGATAAATAGGACATAATTGGCAGAGGAAAGTCATTGGAATTAAGAGAAGTTGGGGAAGGCTTTCTGTAGCAAGTGGGATTTTAGTTGGGATTAAAAGGAAGTCAAGGAGGTCAGTAATCAGAACAGAGGATTGAGAGTATTTCAAGCATGGAGAACAGCCAGGAAGAATTCCTGGAACCAAAAGGACTTAGATAAGACAGACAACAATCTGAACTGTTCCAAAATGCTATGGCCTGCTTTGGGAGGTAATGAGTTTAGCATCATTCAAGATCTTCAAGCAGGGTCTTAATGATCATTAAATAGGCATGAGGTAGAGGGGATTCTTGGACTAGATGGTCTCTGAGATGTTAATGTTAGCCCTACCACTTCCTGCCTTTGTGACTTTGAACAAGTCACTTCTAATATCAGGGTTTCACTTTCCTCAGCTTAGTCTTGTTGATTTCTCATATTCCTAATTGTAAAATCCTATGATTCTAAGATAAGGTTCCCCTACAGCAGCCATTACCATATAGTCTCTCCCCCTTATATGGCTTGCTTCTTTTAATACCTCATACTAACCAGAGTCCAGGTGCAGAGAGAGCACCTAGTTAGGAGGGTGTTCTATTGGAAGCTTCCTAGGAGAGTTCAGAAATGGTCTGGGAGAGTTAAATGGTATTTAGGGATTTGCTCTTTGTTCAGGGATCTCCTCTTCTCTCAATCCAGACTGGTATTGAGATACTGTACCAAGCTGGCCCCACACTTTGGGGCGTCTATGTTTATTGTGTGTATTTATCTTTAACACCCTGAGAGACTTCCATGAAGAACTGGAAATGAATGTAGGGCAATATATTTTTCTTTTCACTCGTCATCCCTGAAGTATTAACAAAACTACAGCAGAAGTTAGTTTCAAATAATTGCTGCAAAGGAAGGCTGTATTCCAGTTCATCTTGACCCTTTAATTTAATCTTATTCTGAGAAGTCTGGAGGCATTGAAAAGCCTATGGACTAACAAAGCTCCTAGAGAGGAAGAAAATTCTCTAATTCAAAAATCAGAGCCTCTCTCAGAAATCATGGTTCTAGAAAGGGAGGGGAGAACAAAACATAAACATTGGGAAAGGACAAGAAAAGACAGAGTGAAGACAGGTGTAGGGGAGCAAAACTTTTTGATAGAGAATCAGACCTTAAAGGACTGGCATTGGAGCTGACTCCAAGTATCTGGAGAGATGCCATGTGGAAGAAAGATTATATTTGCTTTGTTTGGCCCTAGTGGACTAGGAGAAGTGGGTAAATATTTCAGTAGTCAATTTTAACCCCACCAATCAATATTTATTAAGTACCTATTATATGCCAGACATTGTACTGCGGATAAAAACAGAGGCAAAAGACAGTTTCTTCTCTCAAGGAGCTTACAATATAATGGGGGAGAAAACAAGCAAATAAATATATTAATAGTAAGCTATATGTAAGATAAAAGGAGATAATTAACAGAGTGAAAGTGTTGTAATTAAGTGGTGGGAAGGGAGGGAAGGGGAGAGTAAAGTAGAATATGGAAATGAAACCATTGCATAAAGAAGGGAAAAAATAGCCTAAATCTCTTAAAATCACAGGGGGAAGCAGAGTGTGTCTGATAGAGTCTCTGGAGAGCAGGCATAGAGCATGGAAGTATTTAGCAGTTTCAGTGCCATTACTGCCTAACAGGGTGTGAAAAGTAATATGAATGTAAAATACTGTGGGAAAATGGAGTGTTTCCAGACCAGCAGCAAGAGACCCCCATGCCATTCCAGGAAGGATTCAGGCACCTAGAGCCCTAGGGCACTGAGTTAGACCTGTTCCTGTGCAGCGGTGTTGGGACAGGGAGACGGCAGTGCAGAGTGGAAGGGGTACACATTATTGAGGATGGTATATTTGGGCCAGAGTGGAAGGAGGGGATAGATAAATAAGAATCATTGAAATATTTAACTGAGCTTTTAACTGGAGGAACAGTAGAGAAAACTGTCTTGTGCCTTGATGAAAAGGGCCATTGCCTTAAAGAAACTACAGTTGAGGTGTAGATGGGGACTGGGTCCTTGAAGTGGTATACTTCAAAATTTGGAAGAAAAAATGTCGTCTTTTAAAAGAGATCAAGATTCAAAGAAGAGATAAGAGAAAACATTTCCCCCACTCTTTTATGGAGGTTCAGGGTCCTTGCACATGGAAAATTGAATATAACAGCAGACTTTTTGATGTGTTGATTGGTTCTGATGATTTATTTTCTTTTTCTCGATCTTTTCAAATTGTGTTTTAAGAGATGACTCCCTGGGAGGGGGAGGAGGGAAGTTAGAAGGGGAAATATAGTAAATATAGTAAAGCATTTCAATAAAGCTCTAGTTGAAAAAATTTTTTTAAATAAGGAGACTAGGCATCAGGTAGAGGGATATTATGATATACCAAGATAAAAAGATGAGTTAGTAGGGGAGATTTTTTTGTAATTTGAAGAAGCGAGGTGTCTCCTCTCTGAGAGGGTTGGGAGCTGAAATGCTCAGATTTCTTCCAAAGACTCCTTCTCTCTTACTTAGTCCTAGTCTGTTATTTTCCTCAGGTGTATCTGAGCATATTTATGTATGCATTTTTGTGTACATATGTGTTTATATGACCAATTCAGGAGGCAAGACTAACTGCTTGGAAGGCCCTTCTTTCCCCTCCCAGAGGGCCCTTCAATAAATCTGTTTTTAACACTTTCTGAACCCTCACTTTCAAGGAGTCACCCTTTAGAGTGGAGAAATGTGAACCCTGAGTCAGGTAAACAAGAGATGAAGGAAGAAAAGAAAGGCATTGATTGGGAATAATGACAGCCAGGGGGAGCCAGAGGGAATTTGATCTGAGCCTTTCCCTAGTCACTTCCAGAGAAGGTGAATGAAGCACCTTGGTCCAGAGGAAAAGACTATTGAGGTGGTTAGAAACTTTGAAGGATTTCTCTAGTTAAAATGAGAGATCCCTTATAGTGTCTGGTGCATAGCAATGCTTGTCAATTAAATTGATCTCTGTATGGGTACAGAGGTATAGGGTATGTAGATCTTTTTATGTGTCATGAACCTCTTCAGAAGTCCGGTGGAGCCTGTGAATCTCTTCTCAGAATAATGCTTGTAAATGCATAAAATAAAATATGCAAAATTATAAGGGAAATCATTTATTTTGAAATATAATTATATACTCATCCATATATACAAGTTCAAGGTGAAGAACCCCTAAACAAGGACACTTTCTTAGTCATATTGACCAGCACCTTTATCTAAAGGTTTATATACAGAGTTTGGCTGGAGGATCCTAGGAGATTGTTGTCATTACTGGTTCCAGTACTGGCATTATTCTTGTACAGTTGTTCAGTTGAGCTTCAGATATATGCTCTTGGGTCCTGAGAGACTGAAGGAAGATGACCTATCAGTGGACAGAGTGAAAGTGGAAAAGCCCCTAAGAATAATAATCCCTGACACCTTGGCTAGGGTTTTCAGAAAAGGTTTATCATTCAATACTCAAAACAAATAGATCAGGAAGGCAGGGCAAGGCACTGATTTTTATCCCCATTTTACAGACAAGGATATGAAGACTCAGGGAAAAAAACAACTTTGAAAGACTTAAGAACTCTTATCAGTAGAGTGATCAACCATAATTTCCAATGACTGGAGATTAAGCTTGTTACCTTCTTCTTGATGGTGATTGTCTTAAGATGCAGAATGAGAAATTTATTTTCAGACATAGCCATTGTGGAATTTTGTTTTTTGTATTTTCCTCTCTTCCTCTCCTGTCCCCCCTTCCTTCCTTTCCCCTCCCCTCCTCTGTTCTCTTCTTTTCTCCTTTCCTTTTCCAGATAGTACAACATAAAGGAAAGGAAAGGAAGATAAGGGGGTCATTGAGACATCTCCATAGAACAGAACAAAGGCCTGCTAAGCAGACCAACTAAGTAGTGCACCTTTGAAAATGACAAGCCAATCTTCTTATATACCTAAAAAGAAGAGTAAACTGTACATAATACAGATTTACACTTTCATGTACCAGCCTCTTTTCCCATTCTATGTATATGAAAGTATATGAAAGTCTATTTTAAGTTTGGAATTTTTTGAAAAACAATTTTTAAAAAGACTTGGAGACTTGTCTAGAGTTAAAAGACTTAATAAGTGCCAGAGCCTGAACTAGAATTCATTTCTTTTGACTCCCATTTGAGGGAGATTTTTCTCTACCCCATGCTGCCTTTTGCTAATAAATTCCTAATTAGACCCTCAGAGGATCTGGAAATTTGATCTGCCAGCCCTGTAGTTTTGGGATTGCCCCAACCACACAATATTTCTAGCAAACTCAAACTATCCCGGGATTGATATGTTGCTGTAGGTGGGGGAGGGGGTGTCATCACTTTTGGGAAACAGACTGATGTACATATTAATATTCTTTAGAAGCATAGGGGTATATCCAAGAATTGGTGGCAGGGGGTGGCAGGCATGCACATTAAGAATTTGATGTTTTGACCATAAGTTCAGACTGTGTAAACTACCTTGCAAGATGCCTTGAACTGCATGGGATAGGATGGTGCACCTGTCTATTCTAGAGTGGAAGTAAGGGTGGTGGATAGTCTTAATCAATTTCAGTCATTCCCACAATTAGAACCACAGCCCCCCTCAGGCTCTATATTCCCTTAGCTTAAGCTTCCTCATGCCTACCCCTAAGATGCAGCTAAGAATTTGAGAACTAGAGCTCCCATTTCAGGATTTGAACTCTAGGAGTGTGTATCCTCACAAGCCTGGACTAAAGAATCAGAACTTCAAAAAAGCCCTTGAAATCTATTTAGGGAAGGTTGCTCTGGATCCCTTCTGTGATCTTTAGTACCAGGTTGATCTCTTGGGGTCTCTGTGCTTAGTTCTCCAGTCTTTGGACTGGGCTACCTTCCTTGAACTCTAATAGGAATCTCTTTTCTTTTCTTCATTTGAACAGTCCCTTGAGTGAGATCACTTCTTCTTTTCCAATCCTTTCTTTTCCTGCAGCTGAATATCAACTCCCTCTAGCTGGGGTGCCCAAGGGAAAAGGAAAGAAGACAATTCAGGACTTTCTGTGGTCTTCTTCCCCCAGCTTCCCTGTCTATAAAGGTGACATCCCTTCTAAAGGAGGATCAGAGGTGAAAAAGACAAGGGAGGAGTTCTCTAAATCCAGCTCATTCAGAAGACTTAAAGAGTCAGGCATTTTCCCTTTTCAGGACACAGGAACAAAAGTCAAAACTGAATGTGGACAGCACAGCTCTTATTTCAACATTTGAAGAAACCAGCTTCCTCTCTCTCTGTCTCTGTCTGTCTGTCTCTCTGTCATCTCCCTCTCTCTCCCCATTCTTTCTTTTTTGTTTCTTGTCATTTGGCTTCCTCACTTTAAAACATATATACTCGCCAGAATCTGGCAGACAAAAAAAAATCTCATATTTTAACTGTCAATAGTAGCAGGAATATTCAAAATATGATCTGATTTAATTAGACATTAACATGTTCTTACATTCTGATATAATTAAGGAAAAATGCATGCCTCAATGAGAGTTGATTAAAGTGATTATTAGAATCATAAGTTATATTTGCACTAAAATTCTCTTCCAGAGGATTCATTCAAGATCTGGCCACATTTATCCACTAAAAAAAAAATTAAACCAGGGTGTCATGCAAGTCTTTTCCAGTTAGTCAGAGTATCATTGTCATGTATCTTCTTCCTTCCTTCCTTCCTTCTTTCCTTCCTTCCTTCCTGAGGGAGGAATGACAGAATAGTTTCCAAAGTCATTGCTTTTGACTAACACATGCTCACAGAAGCATTACAGGAGCTCACTTATATGAGCAAAGTTGATGCAAAATCAAATGGAAATGTAGGTAATTATTTGATGCAATGTAAACAGGCAGTCTAATATTTTGGGTTTTCCCCTTCCCCACACTCTCCCCTCCCCCATTATGTGAGTAATTTGTTAGCTGTAAGCTGGCAGCAAATGTATATACACACTAAATCTATCTCTAAATTTAGCTCATGCTTAGGGAAGATTTACTTAGTAGGAAATAAATGTTTCATATTTCATTTTCTTCTCTGTCTTTCTATCTCTGTCTCCCTGTCTCTGCACGTCTCTGTCCCTCTGTTTGTCACTCTCTGTTTCTGCCTCTTTTTTCCTCTAACTTTACTTTTAAGGATTTCCATAAAACTCTGAAACTACTATTATCACAGAGGCAGAGAAATATGTATTGGTAGGTCCCAGCTTTCCCTGGCCCTCCCTTTGATCTGGTTGCATTATAATAACATGCGATTTGTGATTAACCGCTGGAGTTCCCTTGCATTTGATCAACTCCAGAGGTCTGTCTATATGTCTGCTCAGCATCCTCATCTCCAGACATTCAACTAGTCTCAAAATAAAACTCATGATACCATGTCAATAGATCCACCACTACTTATGATGAGAACAAATATGCAGCTTCCCTTTATGAAATCTTTAATCCTTCCCCCTGCCACCCGAAAGATAAATCTACTTTCTTTTGCCTGTTTAAAAAAAAAATAAAGATTAAGTATTTGTATTAATAACAGCTTGGCTTTTTTTAAGGTTAAGTAAAGCCATTGGGGAAACAGCTTAGATCTACCTGTTGTGTTAAATAAATTATCCTGAAACTGGTGGGTATTTTCCTCCTATACCATATTTTTGCTCAAAACTATTTCTAAGTGAAAGGTTTCTGTATTCCCATTTACATTTCAAGTATGACTCTGTTGCAAAGGCATCCAACTGACTACAGGAGTTGCTGAGATAACTTTACCTAAAAATGGCAACCCTCCATCGGAGAGAGAATAGGCGGATGGAATGGAGCAAACATTGTACTGGGGATCAGTAGACCTCAGTTTTAATCCTAACACTAGCTAGGTGACCTTGGGCAAATCACTTCAATCACCTTAGTTTCCTAATTTTTAAAATGGAGGGATTATGTTGGATTATTTTTAAAGTCTCTTATAGGTATAAAAAAGAATGAAAAATTTTTATGGTAAAGAAAGAAAGAGGAGGGAGAAAAGATTTTAGAAACCCCAGAAACGAAGAGAAACATATTTCAGTTATTTTCTATGGTTGCAAAGATGAAGTTTTTCTCCTTATGTATACAGCATTGATACTTCTCCCTTCCACACCTTTATTTCTGTAAAGTA
Source organism: Pseudochirops cupreus (assembly GCA_028627135.1). Lineage (NCBI taxonomy): Eukaryota > Metazoa > Chordata > Mammalia > Diprotodontia > Pseudocheiridae > Pseudochirops > Pseudochirops cupreus. The sequence goes on from CM053583.1 coordinate 146,493,399, forward strand.
AAAATAATCAAGTTTGAAAGCTTCCTGGGCTTGCTATCTCGGACATAATTAATTTCAAAGCCCACTAATGGGCCCATAATTCATTAGGTCTCGTACCCCTGATCACTTAGGCTCTATCCATTAATACAGCACCAGCCAAGGCGAGGGTCCAGCATATAAACACATTTATTAAAGTTATATTATTTGGACTGGTCCTCTAAGGAAATGGCCATATAGTGTGACAGGAGAGAGAAAAAAAAATATTCTCCATCCTCTTGGAATTGGGAAAGTAGAGTTCATAAAGACCCTACAATGCTTACAAGCCCATAGGATTCATGGAGAAAAGAGAAAGGGGGTTCAGCTGTCACTTTTAAAGATAGATAAATGACTTTGGCTAAAATTGCCACTAATAGTGCCTTAAGGAAGGTGGAAGACAAGCTAACAAGTAGTTATTCGAGGAGGTTTCAGGTGAGTGGAATGGTGGGAGACTGATACAGAGATAGAGGGACAGCTAGAGAGATGACAGAGCAGCAGAGATTTAGCTCTGTGAGGGCAGCAACCATGTTTTTGCCCTTGTATCCCTCAGCTCTTAGCGAAGTGCCTGGCAAGTAGGGAGCAGACAGTGATAGAAGGGAGCAAAGATAGAGAGGACAGCTTGCACTTGCAGTCTTCCCTATAAAGGCATTGCCTAGCATTCCTGGACTCCCAACTGGTGGCAATTTCTCATCTGTGACCTAAAAGAAACATCGTTTTTCTGTGTGTGTTGTCTCCCAGGACATGGAGTCCTTTCCTCAAAATCCTCTTTATAGTTACCTATTTAGACACCCAGCACGACTGCCTTGTACCTATGGCCCAATCTTTCAGTGATTTGGGTAAAGTCATTGCTTTTTAATAGGATTTGTTTTTGTTAGGTTGAGGGCCAATAGAGCTATTGACGGGGATTGGGGTGGGGTGGGTTACTATTAATAGAGTTTTGTTGTCCATTCACTTCCCTCGCCCCACCAACCTACACAGATAACTACTGCTTTGCCAACATGCTATAGGAGGAATTCAGAGGTTCTTTCTTTCCTCTAGAGTCAACTTTGCTCCGAGGAGTTTGCTTGCAACTAGTCAAAGAGCTTTTGAGAATCAAAACAAATAGCAAAAGGACAGCCACCAATAGAACTCTTGATGAGCCTCCTCTGAGTGTACTTCTTCTAGATACTGCCTTCTTATCCACACAGAAATTCCAAACGATTAGTCTGAGAAGCCTTAACCCCTAAATTGTCACACATGGTCAGTAAATCATCCAAATGGGCAGATTGAAAAGACTGGTGATCAATGCCATGCAGGTAGAATGTACTTTGTCTATACTAGTATCCATAAAGTTATTTAAACATGACAGGATTTACTTCAGTCATTTGATTATAAACTTCTCTCACCCCCCCCCCCCAAGGTTTATAACTCATAAAAAGCAATTCCAGGCTGGAACTTGGCAAATCCTGTCTTACAGCAGGAGCAAAATTTATTTATTAGTTTGTTTATTTTACACATTAAAAGTTTACTTACTCCTTTGCAAACTTACTTCCAAAAGGATAAAGAAAAAAAAAAACAAGTATAAGAAAGAGACTCATGACTCAAGAATCTTTTTTTTCTCCTTGTTCCTTCATTATTCTTTCTATAGTCTTTATTGCTTCTCCTTTTCCACAGGGTCATAAGATGTAGGAATGAAAGGGATCTTAGTGATTTTTGTTGTGATTCAGTCATTTCAGTCATGTCCAACTCTTCATGATCTTAGTGACAATCTAGTATAATCTCATCATTTTACAATATAAAGAAATCGAAGTTCAGAGATTAAGTAGCTTTCTCAAGGTCAAACAGTTAATAAACTGAGCTAGGATTCAAACTCATGCTATCTCACCATGTCCTTTCTTCCTCCTTTTCCTGTCTCCTTCCTTCCCTCCTTTCCATCCCTTTCTCCTTCCTTCTTTCCTTCCTTCTTTCCTTCCTTCTTTCTTTCTTTCCTTCCTTTCTTTCCTTCTCCCAAATTTCTCCCCCCTCCATTCTTTCTTATTTGCATTGAGCCTTGATGAAATTGTTTTAAAAAGTCAGGTCATCCGCTCTTTGGAGCCAGAAAAATCATTTGTTTTGCATGTGCCTCATCTCTTCTCCATATATTTTTAATTATGCTTAGGAACAGTCTCATGCTCTGGTCACATTGTGTAACGGTGTGAACTTTTTTAGTTCCTTCAAAGTTTCCAGCAACCCCACCCCTATCCAGAAGAACAGATATAATTGGTTTGGAGCAAAATGTATCTTTCTAAAAATATACTATATACAGGCACAAGATCATAAGGAGGGGAGGAGAAGGTGGAAGATCTAGAAAGTCATCCAACAAACACTAATGGATTATTAAATATATAATGATTCTTTAATCGCTAGGCTGTAGTCACTTGGAAATAATCCGTCTACCTTACTGGGCATTATATTTCAATGCACGACTGAAAAAGGGGGCTACTTAATGGGACAGATTTTTAAAAAGTGAAATGAAAAGTCACATTTTTGTGGGTTCTTCACACTAGGAAAATTTCATATTAAAAACCACTACAGCTGGGTGGGGTTGATGGGAATAAAGACTTGAAAGATGAATTTGGTCTCCAGCAGTGAAAAGCAGAAGTAGAGTGTGGGACTAATAGCAGGACTCCCATTTTCTCTTGTGTCTCTGAAACTGCATTTTTCAGAAAGATGAAACTTTTCTTCTATCAGTTGCATTCAGTTTATGCTAACTTTGAAAATAGTGGAGAGAAGATAGTTAACTAGACTTCAGCGATTTAAAGCATGCGCAAAATGTCCCGTTAGCCAAATGCTTCCACTGAAACTTCAAGTTTTACATTTATCTATCAGTGTAACGAGAAGATGGTTTAAGCCAAGGAGTATAAATGATCAGGAAAAGAAAGGAATTAAACATCTACTCCTTCCGCATCATTCTATGTCATTCATTACATGATAGCCTCGAGTTTCATATATTGGAAAATTTTTGCAGATTGCAAGATGGGAGCTCACCAAGTTTCAATAAGCCTTAGGACAGACAAATAATGCTAGCCTTATTGAGACAGGTAGGATATCACCACATATCCATTCTGCTTCCTTTTGGTTTCCTGGGTCAAGTTTGCTGATTTGAATGTATGTGGTCGGAGACAAAATTCCAAGAGAGAATCATAGTATACAACTGACTTTGTCTAGGTTTTAAACCCCCTTGGAAGGACAGGGATGGAAAGAACAGAAACTTACCCTGTTCACCTGTCTTCCTTGGGCAAAGAATACACTCACAGACTCGTAAGCATAACGCCCCTTCCAGCCCTAACGTACTATGACTTTTAGAGATCATCTTTCCCAATTAAAACAACAACAACAAACAACCACAACAGGTGGTGACCATTTGGGACCTTTTTTTCTGGTAGTAGTTCGGTTGCTGTTGTTTTTAATCAAGGGGGACGGGATTCGATGGAGAATTTGTAAAGTTTTCAGCAAAATAAGCCCTTGAAAAATAATGTGTTTGAAAAGAAATACAAGGCGACGGTGAAGGGAGCAGTGGGAGGTTGGTAGATTATCAAGGGTTTGATGGATTCCTCCAGATGAAGTCTACGCTTGGACGGAACTAATTATAGAAAGGAGAGTAAAAGCAAGAAGATCTTTGCTACGCAACTTCACCGCCCCCGCCCCTCATCCCTCGCCCCATAGTCCATAAAGATAAAATGGGCAATAGATTGGGCAATTCGAAGTAGTCCTAATGCTCTGCTATTGGGGGGAGGGGGGAACCTCCTTCAAAATGATAGAAAATAGTTTTCATTGAGCAGAGGTCACTTGGAACCAATCCTTAGCGTTTAGCAAAAATAACAGGGCAATTATAGAGGTAACCGTAAGAGCCAAGGTGTCCGGCTAAAATGGTTCAAGATCAACTTTTTAAAAAAAAGGAAAAGAAAAGAAAGAAAAAAATCTATGCGCGCTCTTCATATTTCATATTTTATAGGCAGTATTTTCCCCAAAGAATACAGTTTCATTAGGTCATAAATGCACCAACAGATGAGTGTATGTGTGTGTGCCCTGTGTGTCTGTAGGGTTCTGTTGGTCTGTCTGTGGGTATGTGGGAGGTCTGTGTGTCTATGACTGTGTATACGCCATGGACAGAAAACGCTCGTAGGCATATATAGCTAGTTTAAGGGAGTGAACAGTAAGACGGTTTAGCTTCTCAAGTGGCGAATGGGCTTGAGTCTCAAAGTCTTCGACGGGTTTTGTTACTTTTCCAAGTGTCTTCCAAGTGGCAACTCTAAGCCCCTAAACCTTCCTTATTTACCTGCTTAGAGAAAAATGAGAGGACTAGAGAACTGCTTTACGGTTAATTCAGCGCTTACAGAGCATCTCGCCCTAGCTCATTTCTAGAAGTTAAATAACTATCAGATTCATTCCTGAATCCAGGCGATCTAGGGAAGCCTAAGGTTGATGTACATTTTTCACTTGAGTTCTGGCGCCAGGAAGTTTGTGATTTTGCAGAGGTTTTTTTTTTTGTTCATTCCCCCCAGAAGAGCCCAGATTTAGTGCTGTAGCTTGAGAATTTCGGGTTATTTTATTCAGTGAAGGAAGGACCCAAGGGAACTTTCTCTAGATGTTTCTTTGTTCTCTCCGACCATTCTTTTCCAGGCTCTGTTTAAGCCGAGCAGTAGGCACACGGCATAAACCGTGTACTCACAAAGTACTCACTGCCTTCAAGAAGGAGGAAAATGTTTTATGAACTAAATTGTCATATAGTTAGATGTCCTTGATCTTTACAGAATTATTATAAAACCTCCATCTATTATTCCCTTCCCTGTCCCAGCAGAGCATATATATTATTTCACAGCAAAATACATCTTTCTAAAAATATAAGAAAAATATATACAGGCATAAGATCTTGGAGTGGTGGTGGTGAGGGGAGGGGAGACGATCTAGAAAGCCACCCAGCAAAGACTATTGGATTGTCAGAGGTGTAATGAATCAGGCAGCAGTCACTTGAAAACAGCCAGTCTGCAGTTACTGGACATTACATTTGTACAAAAGGAATCTGGTGCCTATATTTTGAATGCGACCTAAAGTAGAGAAAGACCTTTGGTTTGAGAAAGAAAGGTAAGCACAACCCAGCCTTTGCCCCTAAACACCCACAGTCCTTTCTTCAGGATTCCTTCACTCTAAATCAGGCGGAGGCAATTGGGAAAAGGTAGGTAGCTAAACTTCCACTAACATGAAAACAGGTAGCTGTAGCTTGATAGGAGGTTCTAGAATCCTGCCTTCTATTCATTCTTTTAACTTAAGTTCTGTGCATGTTTTTATCTTTATTTAGGTTCGTCTTTCAAGGGCTCCCTGGAAATATTTAATTGTAAGAATACAAACAAAACAAAACAATCCACCCCCCCCCCCACCCCAGCCCATTAAGATGGTTCTTTGAGATCAAGTGCTGCAAAGGGGCTTTTTCATCTCATTGTAAATCGTCATATTGACAGATCTCCAGGAAAGGTCACAATTTGTGGTTCTAACTTTATGGGGGAAAAAGTGCTTTATGGTTCTGAATCTTGGAAGTGGAAGAGGAGGGGAGGGACTGGAAGGAAGAGTGTGTAGCAACTGTGAAATAGTTTCTTCAAGACACCAGAAAAGGTGATCAGTTGTCTGTGGACTTTAACATAATGGAGAAATAGAGGAGTGAAAGAAGCAAGAATAAAAAAGAGAAAGAGAGAAAAAGTAGATGGAGAGTTAGAGAGAAAAGGCAATCAAGGAGGGGAAGAATGGGAGAGCAGGGTAGTGAAAATGGGAAAGGGGAACAGAGAGGGGGAAGAGTGGACAATATGCAGAGTCCCGGTCTGTGACACCAGGCCACCACCACTTGGGAGGTCCTCAGCCCTAATGTAACCTCAGCTAACAGTTCCCAACAGGAGGCTCTGAGGACCAGGAGCGGTCACAATTACACCTCTGCTACAGGCAAGAACTTAAAACACAAAGGGGGTGGGGGCCTGAAGTCTGCAAGAAAGCCCTTTCATTCATCAGAGAAAAGACTGGGGCTGCCTTCAGTGGGAGCCTTTTACAAGACATGTGGGTATGAGGGAAAAAAAATCAAAATAAACCACTTTCAATGAGAGTGTGCAATGAAAAATCTCTCTTCCTCTGTTCCTCACTCCTCTAAGGAGAGCAAGCGAGAGTTTTGAAATACAGTTTGTATTTTTTCTTTTTATAATGAGCTCAGGATTTTAACTGATAAAGAAGGGCACTCTGGAGGAAAGAGGAAAATGTTAGGGACTGGAGAATGAGAGATTTGGAAAGAGGTGGTCAGAAAGGTATTTAAAGACATTTTATCATACAAACATCGACATATATTTAATATAATTAATTCTACCAGTATAACGAAATTTCTTTGGGAGAAATGAATGGGTTAAATCGAGCAGATTTTAATATATAAAGTAAGGTCTATTTTTCCCTCCCCGCCTTTTCTTTTAAAATATGTGTGTTGAAGGGAAGAGGGATGGAAGTAGAAGATTGGAAAACTTTAAAAGTTTGGCATCCGATTTTACTAGGAAGCCAGATTTCAGGGTACAGGAAGATTTGGCTTCTTTGAAATAAATAATCTTCATCATAAAATACCAGGCTAAGGGTAGGTTGATGGGTGTGCTTCCTACTGCCAAATGGGGTGTGTTTTCTCAGTCGGTATAGCTGCACCCTAGGACGTGTACCCTAGCAGTTGCTCACTTAAAAAGGAGAAATTCTCCAAAGGGGTCTCTAGGGTTCTAGAGGACTTCTACACAAATCTCAGGGTTCCTCGCAAAAGGACTCTGCAGATCCAGAACCGCCGACCACAAATATAGAAAGCTTCAACCTAGTTTTTTTCTGAGTCCTTGGGGGTGGGAGGTGCGTGTGTGTCGTGTTGTGTTGTTTGCGTAGCTTTGTTCTCGAACTTGGCTCCATTTTAAACTCCTGTGTAACTAACTCTATTGTGTCAGTAGAGCTCGGTGTCCAAAATAAAACACAAAGAAAAGCGTGATGAGAATCTGAGAGCTGAAAGTTAGCCCTTCAGGGATAGAGCTCAGTTCTTGTATCTCTCTTTTTCTCTGTTCCGAGACCGCTAATAAGAGTCGGAATGGTAAGAGGTAGCGTGATCACGCCCAGTACAGATAGTATCCTGGAGGAGTGTGAATGTGTATGAGGGGAGATCGGTAAAAGGAAGGAAAGGAAGTATGTCGGTGATATTTTCCTTCCCTTTTTAGCCCACTCTTGAGACCCCTTTTATCCTCCCTTCATTCTCTCCCTCTACCTCCATGGCCACCCGTTTAAGCTCTTAGCTCTCAGTTTAATGTGTATTTATATATACAAACATGTTACATCTATTTTTGTCTCTTTCTTTCTCACTGTCTCCAACTATAACTGAATTTCAAAGCTCGAGTTTGCTTTCCGGAAGCAGGAGGGGACCTTTCCAGTGGGGTGGGGAGTCCAAGGGACACAGACGAGCCTGAAGATTTCTCCTGTAGAAAGTGGGAGTCTCCAAGTCTTCCTGATCTTGGCTCCTACCCTCTCTTCCCCACCCAGGAGAGGCCCTACGTCCAGTCTCCCCGCTTCTGCACCAGACAATCTCTCAAAGCTCACCTTTCTATCCCCTCCCTACCTTCCACCCTCCTCCCCTCTCGACAGCTCCGCCCCGATAAGACTCCTTTACCCTAAGCTTGTCTTCTGTCCTGAAAGCACGCCTCGGTTCTCCTCTCCCCTGCCACGGCTTCACCCGACCGCAAGCTCCTGGAGAATTGCAGCCTTTGCCTTACTCTAACCGTACCCCATCTCCACCACTCCCCATCCTACATTCTCCGGTTTTCGGAGTCCTTTTGTCCCCTCTGGACGTCCCGGGGGGCCCCGGCAGCGAAGTCTCCTTGGGCAGCTGGCGGAGAACCCGAAGGAAATCTAGCTGAAAGGAAGGGAATGGAGCTGTTCTCTGTTTCACTCCCTCTGCAGACCTCTCCCGTACTTTCCCCTCCCCTTTTCTTCTTTCTCTCTTCACTTCCTACCTTCGTCGGCCTAAGGCGAATTTGAACCGGTGCCATTCTGGCGCTTCTTTGCCAAGACCCCCTCGCCAAGGAAAATGCAGCAATAAGATGCATCCCAGAAACAGGAGACTCCCACCCCGTTCTTTATCCTCGTTCCAAATTCCTTTCTCTTTTTCCCCTCATCCCAGTCCCGGCACCTACCCGCCGCAGGATTTGCTTCAGGCAGACTCAGTGTTTTGGTTGTCTCGGTAGTCATTTGGTACCAGCCTTGGACTGGGAATATCTACATGCGTGTATTGGCGGCCTGTGAGGGGGCAGTCGGTAGGCCCAGTCTCAGCAGCCCTTTCTGATCTGGCACCCAGGGGCGCGGGAGAGTGGTAACATCTGGCTACAGCTGCAATACTCGCTTTTAGCAGCAACAGCAGCCCTTGGAGTCCGTGCTGGGCGAAGAGACAGGCAGACAGAGAGGCAGCGCAGAGAAACGACAACGTATTAAAAAAAAAATAGTAGAAGAAGCCCCAACCTTTGAGGTCGGGCTTTTTCATTTTCAGACGAAGTGACCTGGAGTATCTGGAGAAGGTTTTTGAAGACGTTTAGGAGGGAGGGAGAGAGTTTTCTGCTGGGAAACTCAATCTGCCATACAGTAGCGGCTCCATCTGGGATCTGTCACCGCTGACAGCACCGTGGGGCAAAGACATGATCTTCTGCACAACACTGCAACTCCCCAAATACCCTCCTCAATCAAAGGGTGTCTGTTGGACTGAGCAAACCTCCAAGCCTCCTTCTACCAGGCTGGGGAGGAAGAAAAAGGGCTGCTTCTTCCATCCCCCTTCCCCAACTACCCACCCCACTACATTTCACGCACTTATACACCGCACTCCAGCTCTCCTCGTTGCCAACTCCAAGACCTTTTTTTTTAAAAAAAGATATTAGTTAAATTAAAAAAAAATTACAGAGGATGGAGATTGGTGTCATATCTCCTAAAGGACGATTAGTGTAAAGAAGAAGTTTTGTGGGAGTCCCTGAAAATTACATTAATTAATAATTTCAGAGACTGTTGTAACTTGAGGTAGTTACTGGGGGAGTATACGAAAACCAGATTCTTAAATCGGAGGGTCAGGAAGGGCCGGCCACCAGAGACTTTCCCCCATTACAGCTTATTGGCATTTTCTTATACACTGGGCACCAGTTACCAGTTTCAGACCCAAGTTGCTTTTTCTTCTTTCTTTTTCTCTTAGGCGGTCGGAGCAAGGGGACAGAGATTTGCGGGGGAGGGGTGGGGGGAGGGGAGGGAGGGGGAATTATTTTTCTTCTTCATACACGGAAGTAAAAGATGTTTGATAAAAGACTACAGCTACCTTGCTGTATCGACTGGATTTTTATGATCATTTTTTTGTGATTAGTATTTATAAAGTTGATTTGTCTCCTCCCACAATATGCTGGGGGGTTGAGGTTGTTTAAATGGACAGTGACTTCAGTCTTTCTAGGAAAGGCGAAGTTGCTGCCATTTATACTTAGACTAAAGCCTCTCCTGGCCCTCTTTGCTATTCTGGAGTCATTGATGGAGCCTTTAGAGTATTCTTCTCCCGCCTCCCCCCTCCCCCCCAAGTTAGTGACAGGTTTACTCTAAGCTGTTTCATCTGGCTCAGCAGTGTCTCATCAGAGAGAATCTGCAGTTCTCTCTGGCCCCTAATTTCTTATTCACCACAACTGGATTGAAAGATGATTTGGCGCTACAACAAAGACAGATATTTTTAAACCCTCGGGTCCTGTCATACAGAGACATCCGGTCGCACGTGGTTAGTTTTACATTAAAAAAAAAGCCTTCTGGGATGAGTGGTTTTAACGTCAGTTGTAGACTCCATAGTGTTCTAACAGAGGTGGTTTACCTGGGAGATGCACTTCCTTTTTTCCTCATAAAATATACATTCGAACTGGCCACTTGGTCTGTATTTTATAGCAATCGATGAGATTATATGGATAATTCCAGCCAAGAAACTACGCTTTTACTTTCAACACCTAGACACATTTAAGGCAGGAAGTGGGTTTTTGACCTGAAAATGTGTGTAATTAATTTAGTCTCCTGCTAAGACCTGATTGGGGATTGTGGGGCATTTAGGACTGAATATTCTTGAGATGGAGCCCTTGGGGTTGATAGCACAGCACCCAGAAAGCAACTGAGGGCCCAAGAATTCTCCAGATAGCTTATGGATAGTGTTGGCTAAAAGTTTTAGACTTGTTTCTCTTTCTCTCCCTCCCCCCAGCTGCTCCTCCCAGCCTCCCCCCGCCCCCAGTTCCCACCCCCCCCCCCCAAGCCGCAAAGCTAGAAATTTCCTTTCCTCTTGGCTGGGATAGAGAACTGAACTCACAAAGTGCCATTTTCCCTGGCTTAGCAAGGAAATGTTTTTTTTTCCTTTCTAGATTACAGGGTGACACCGTGCAGTTGTGGTGTCTTGAGTTGGAACAAAGGAAGAACTGGGAGGCGGCGAGCTGGAGATATAGCTAGGCTATAGCCAACCTACCCATTTCCATCCCCCCACCACCCAGAAAAGGAAGACTGAGACCCAGATAATTCAAGCGATCTACCCAAGGTAGCCAGAGCTAGCATTAGAACTCTGGTCCTCTGACTCTAAACACAGTATTCTTTCCACGATAACATACTTTCAGCCTGTCTCTACTACTTGTTACTTGTGTGACTTTGGCGAAATCATTTAATTTCTCTGTTAACTCTGTTAACTTCTCAGTCTCGTCACCTGTAATGTTGAACAGATAACCTTTCTAAATGTTCCTTCCAGCTCCAAGTCTACGATTCTGAGTGCTAAGAAACTTACTGGTCTGGGCGTTTGGAGACAGAAATATGGCAAACGACACTAAAGGACTTTTCAGGTGAATGGGGGGGGAGGTCAATAGATAATGCAGTGCAGTGAAAAGAGTCTCAGCTTGGGGTTTGCTAAGAAATGATTGACAGATTAAAATATATACCAGCTCCCTTATCCCTTCCTCCACCCCACCCTTACTTCTACTATTAACCCAAAGAAACAAAGTACAAAATCCAGTGATTCTTCGTAAATACTGATGTACAACCGACAGCTTTGAATCTTTCAGGTCTCCTTAGTCTCACTTCCCAGTCATCAAATGTAAAACCCAAGCAAACCCCAATCACTGCCACCCCCGACCTTTAGTCTGGCTAGCTGCGAGTTGGGGCGGGGCGTATTACCAGAACCAGTCAGCTCATTGACTCAGCAGTGCACTCCAGGCTCTTTTACTGGGCTCGTTCCAACTCCCTCCACCCCACCCCCATCCCCTGCCTGCATCACATCGCCTTAGAAAAAGTAGGTTTCGTAGAAACCATTCTAAAGTCTTGGAAAGCCTGTTCAGAAACCCCCGATTCATTAGAATTTAATAACAGGTGCAAAGTGAACACCCGGGATTGGCCGAGGATTCCTTCGAGAGACATCTTGTTCTGCAATCAGCTTCGCCTTGGACCTCAGGGTTCATTAGAAAATCAATCGACTACCACTTTGGCTGGAGGACTGGGGGAGCCGCCTGGGGCGCGGCCCTGCGGGGGCGGGAGGCAGCCAAATCCGCCGCCTGGACCCTGTCTTCCTTTCTAGGCGCTAGCTGGCTCCCTGCGTTGTGGAGGCCGAGGACTGTGCTCCCCGGTTGCTGTTTGTTTTGGAAATCACAGGGGCTGGAGGAGAGACAGGCAGTGGGAGAAGTTCACTAACAGCGGGCCGGAGACTGTTTATTTTCGAGAAGGGAAGTCATTGTGCACTATCCTCTGGGTTGTCAGAGTGGAAAGAAAAAAAAATTTAAAGCTCTGGAACACAGACACATACATATATGCATATGTGTATATGTGTGTGTGTATGTATATATATATATATTTATATATATGTATGTATTTTTCCAGCTGCGCTTCCTCTTCTCTTCCCTCAGTTAAAAAAAAAATAGCTGGGCCTAATGTTCATATGTTTGAGTCCTTGCCCCATCACACCTGAATTCCAGCGGCCCGACTGGATTGTAGATGGAATTGGAAAGCAACGCGATGATTACACCCAACTAGAGAGCAGGATGGCTCCGAGCCGTCTGATCTGACGTCAACATGTCTCTAGGCCCTCACTATCAGATAGAGGGGAAAGAAGGGTGGGGGAGGGCCGGAGCAGGCTCCAGGCTTTAATCATTCCCAGATGTGTCTAATAGCAGATATAAAGACTTATATAGTGCCCAAGAATAAATTTGTAATCAGGGCTCTACCATCTGATTATCAAAGCGGTCTAAACGGGAGAATTTAAAGGGCAAGTGTGTGTTGGTGGGGGGAGGCAGTGTTAGGGAAACTTAGGGCTTTAGGAGCAAAGGCCATGCATGGAGGCTTCTCTAAGGGAAACAGTTTTTGACTGGGCAGGGAGTGGGGATGAGAAGAAATTATATAACTTATGTACGTATGTAATTCAGATAACAACTGCACTTTAATCTCCATTATACTGCGCAAGCTAAAACAGCTGAGCCGTAATTGGCCAATTAGAAATGGAAAGAGATAGGAGCTATTCTTGAAAGGGCACATATTTCATATTAGGCAGAAATGATAAGGTGGCCGGAATCTCAGAGATTTTTAAGCTTTGTAGCAATGTGGTATTTGTTTCTTTTTTTTACTTTTGCCCTTTATTTTGGGTGGGCGGGGAAGGAAACAATTTAAAGTCTCTCTCTTTCTCTCTCTCTCTCTTCCCTTCCCACTTACCCTCTCTACCTCATCTCTCTTTTCTCTCGGACCCCCTCCCTCCAGTCTCTCCCAATCTCAGAGAGTTTAACTTTTCCTGGAGACATTTCCAAACGTCATGAAGGCATCCTAATGATAAAGCAGGTCTACGCTACCGCCTATCCCTGGGGATAGAGAGAGGTGGGACTCTTCTGAGCATTTCCCTGCAGCAGCAGCAGCAGCAGCAGCAGCAGCAGCAGCAGCAGCAGCAGCAGCAGCAGCTCCGACAATTTCTGCAACTGCCCCAGGGTTGGGGTCGTGCTGAGGGTACAGAGCTAGGGAACTCCTGCCTGCCTGCAGGACGTCTCAGCCCCAGTTCTCTCTCCCCGCTTTATCGGTGACGCCATCTTTGACACTGATAACATATGAACCACCATTAGCTACAAGCTCCCGCCTCCACCCCCCATCTACTCCCGGGACATCAGATCTAGAAGCCAGGCTGATTACATCCCTGTTTCCAGGAGTACAGAGGCTGTGGGTCTAAGCAACTGGCCCCTCGGATATCGTAAAACATCCGACGGTGACAGGCCAGGGTTTGATTGAGGATAGTAATCCACCCTCGGTTGGTGCAGCCTCTTGCACCGACCGCCCTGATTCTGCCAAGTGTTGGTATTGGACTGCTGAGCCTTCTGCGGTTGCGTGTTTCTGACCTGTTTTGTTTGGCTTTTCCACCCCAACACCGCTCCTGGTTAGGAAATGAGTAAGGTGGGGTGGGGCGGAGGTGGGAGTGAAAAGCATACTCCAGAACTGATGATCCCTTTTAAAAACTAAAGCATGTAGATATTTGAGCAGGACCCTCAGCATCAGGCTGACGGAGAAAATAACCATCAAGCCCCTCAGGGCGGCCTCGTTTCCCAGTTCGCAGCACACATACAGTGTTTCATAAGGGTTCGGCAAGGGCATTGTTCAGGCTTCAGAGAGAAGCAAAACTTCCAGGGAAAACTTTTTGCTTGCCTCTATGAAACAGTTTCACGTTATGGTGGGAGAACCGTTTCGTGTGCCCTCCTTAGATCTCCCCACCACATTCCCCATCCTTCCTAGAAGGCCTAAATGCATGTTAAAACAAGGAACCAAGGCCCTGACAATGAAACAGCCTCTTCTTGGGAGCATTTGGCTGCCTTAAAGGTGTGTGTGCAGTTGTATATGCACTTGCATTTGGAAGGGAGGTGATTCTTCCTCTGCTCGTAGTTCAGTATGTGAATGGCAAAGAATTGAAGCTAGGCACGCACCCAGTCGTTGCTACCCCCCCTCAGGTACGGATGGACTAGGAAGGAAGTGAGACTTGATGTCTTGACGTCCGGTTTTGAACAGAAATGCATCTCTTGCTCATCTGATATTTATGACGAGTGATATCCCATTTCCAAACCTCAGGATTAACTGCGGCCCTAGAAGGTTGAAGAGAGCATTTGGCATGTCTAAAACAACTGACTTTGTCTCAACCAAGCTAAACTCTATTTCATTCCATTCTTTACACTCCTTTCTTTTTTCTCGCTCACACTCTTCTCATTTGTCTTTCCTTTTCTCTCCTTTTCTTTTCTCCTCTTTTTTCCTCTCTATTTCTCTCATTTTTCTCTTTCCTTTCTCCTTTGCTCTCTGTTCTCACTCTCCTCTTATTCTTCTCTGTTAACCCCCATCCTCTGGTGTATTTTTGGGGGGAGTGAAGTTTGCAAAATCCTGTAAATGGACTGGTCCTGGCCCTGAAGGAGAGAGATCTAAAGTTCTTGGAGGTAGGAAGAAAAGAGAGTGGAGAGAGAAAGGGAAAGGGAGGTGGAGACGGAGAGAGGGAGGGAGGGAGAGCGAGAATGAGAGAGCGCCTTCTAAGTCATGCTCCCCAGGGAGCATTCTTCCATCTTTTTCCCCAAGGAGATGATACTATTGTTAAACCAAAACACAAACGCACACACAAACACATACCACCCCAGCAGCAACAACAAAAACAATCCTCCTGCTCATTCCATATTCCCAGGGTTATCAAGCACGCAGCTCCACTCGGCGGTCTGGGGCCAGGGCACTGACATCCCGATCTACCATCAATTTACCTTCTGCCGCCCGGCATCCCCATTTAGCTTTTAACGTCAAAACCTACATTTTTGTCGGCTCCGGCCTGTCTAGAGCTCTTGTGATTTCGCTCCAGGAGTGATTGCTTTTAAGAAAATGGCAGCATCCACATTATCCGAGCAATTAAAATAGATTCTTTCTAGCTTGTCTCACAAGGCAGTCACTTGGAGAAATTAAAAAGAAAAGAGAACATTAACAGAGAACGAAGGGGCAAGAGAGAATTGTCGATAAGCTGGGGGTGGGGAATCACCTGAACTTGATAGCATCCCCCTCAGTCGGAATGAGTGACCAGTGGACTCATTAAGATGCAGGGGAGCCAGAACATTCTCCAGAACCGGGCATGAGAGCCTACCCCTAAGGAAAGGGGTGGAGTGGGGCTGGTACTGGGTACAGTGGGGGTGACAGGGCATCGCGAATTCCTGATTCAGCTTGAAAGCCAGAGTTTTCAAAGGGAAATTTTTGAGTCATATTTACTACAGCGCTGCAAGTGCAAGCCAAAAGTTCCTTCTTGAATTTAACTGGCGTTTATTAGAAAAATAACATTAGATCCAGCAGACTTCTGTTTTAAGCCCTGTGCTGATTAAGGACACAAGGATACACATACTCATAGACTCTTAAGATAAATTTAGTTTTATCATCTCTCTCCTCTCTCTTTCATCTGTTTTTCCTACAAACACGCAACACATACTCGCACAACACACGCATTTTTGCACCCTGTTCAGAGAGAACTAGCTATCTCTTACATACACATTCGCATATATCAGCGCCGTGGCACACACATTGTGTACATAGAACTAGATCTCTATCCGTTTCTGTCTGTCTTTCCCCTAGACACATTTTAACCACACTATCATCACCATAATCGTGTACAACACCCAGGTTCAGAACTGACAGGGAAGAGTAGCTAAGGGCACCATTACGAGGAAAGCTAGGGTTTGTTGATCGTCAGATCAGGAGAGTGAAAGAAAATAAGAGAGGGACTCTCCTCTCCTGTGTTATAAACAAAGACAAGTGTCTGTAAATACAGCCCCACGCCAGGATCGGCCAGAGCAAGCTGACCTGAGAGGAGAAAGTTCAGATCGCTTTGGCCTCGTTGTTCTAACCCTTCAACCTCGGCGTAGTCTGAGGAACCGAGGAAGCAGCAAAGAGACCTTTTCTTATCTTCTCTCTCTCTGTTTTTAATGAGCCCTTGCAAATCTGTGTTCCCTGCCCAGGAGCATCTCGAGCCACAGGCCAGGGAAGGACGACAGGCAAAATAGGGTAGAGCTAGCTAGCCCCTGGTTTTGACGGATTGTTCGCGAGCCAGCTGACTACCCCGGAGGTTCGAGGCGAGAACATCACCCCGAGGTTTTCAAGCAAGATGGAAACTCTCTAGCAAGCCTTGCCAAATACCGGATTTATATACTTGCGCGTTTCCTGAACAAACCGCTTTTCAATACATTTCACTTTTCTCCCTCTGCTCCCTCCTTCTCCCCAACATTCCCAGTGCTATTCTACTCTCACCACCTTCAGGCTTAATAGAAAGTCCTTTATGACCCTTAAGTTTCCTCCAATATTTAGGATTTGGTTTATTCACACTGCCGGATCAAGGAAAAACCTTGATCTCCGGCTTGAGGCAAAATGAATTTTCTTTCAGCCCATCTGAAAAGCAGAGAAGTTGCCTCCGTTTTGAAAGCCTGCAGCCCACGAGAATTCTGAGATTCACAAAAGTTCCTATCCATTTGCCTGTAGCTCACTATAAATCTAATATTCTGCGCCCAACCCTACCCCCAACTCAAATCCCAGGTCTTTTCTGCGATTTTTAACTTGACATAAAATTACCTGTTACCTAATCACGGACATTACTCTACCCTCTCCCCCTCCCGACCTTGGGTCCAACAGCCCTAACAGATTAGAGAGGTTCTGAGTTGCAGACTCCTGACGAAATTTTACGCCCATGTCTCCGTCTGTCTTTTTGTCCTTTGTCTTCTTATCCTCCTCTCTTCCTCTCTCCTTTTTAAAAAACATTTAATATGTAACTTCTCCCCAGAAAAACAAAACACACCAAACAAATTTTGTCAATGGAATAAGTGGGAAGAATCCAAGCAGGTCACGTCCTGAACGGGCACACACCCATCATCCGATCACAAAACTCTACAAAAGACTATTTCATCTTCCTGGAAGACCTGTGGATACTCCCACCTTTTTGAGCTAAGCAAGGATCCCTGATCATTCTCTTGCCTGACATTTAAAGCTTTGCATCCAAAAGATCACTCAGAGCTGACCTGGAAAACCCTATGGCCTTTAGAGCTTAAGACTGCTCTCACCAGTCCTCTGGCTGTAGTTCAGAGGGTTTGGGGGTGGGGGTGGGGGCATTATATATGTAGATTGGTTTTAATTAGTGACTTCTTTAAAATAAAGTTAGAGGCAATCTTTATAATTTAGTTTACTTCTGAATCTTTTAAATAGTATGAAAACAAGAACAACAATTTTGTTTTCAAAACACTTTGAGGTATAAAACATAAAAAGATTTTTTTTTTGTAAAAAAACACACAGTGGTTTATTGAATACTTACAACGTTTACACCTTCAATATTAATTAAACTCCACTAATTCTTTTTTAGAGGACGGAAGTGCACAACACAAGTAGCTGTTGGGAACATCTTCAAATAAGGAAAGCCCACTAATAAAATGGCAACACTACATACTGAACCAACAGAATAACATTAGTGGCCCCATTTCTTCTTTGAAATATAACTTTATCATCCCCAGAAATATTTATATCCAAAAGGCCAAGTATTAAAGATACACTTCACATACACACTGATGTCAGGAGTCTTTTAGCTGGGTTGCTTGAGTTGCAATGCTGAGTGTCCTATACAGGCAGAAAAGGAACATTCACACTCGGACACACACTCTTAAAAAAAAAACAAACCAGAAACAAAACAACAACAACAAAAACCCAACACATATCAAACCTATGAGACGATAGAACCCCTTACCACACTGGAGTTTCCTCTTCATATTAAAATATGGAATGCTTTCTTCAAATATCCATTTTTTTAAAGGAGGGGATAGGGATAGGGTGCTTCAAAAGGGGGAATAGGAGAGAGGGGAGGGAAATTGCACATAAATAAACTGGCTGATTCCAAATACAAAAAGTCCTCAGAGCAGATGTCTGCAGAGCCTCCTGGAGAGGTTTCCCTTGAGTCCATTCAAGCCCAGCTACCGGACTCTTCTTTTCTTCTCTTTTTTTCCCTCTCTCTTTCTTCACTGCTTGAGCTCCAGGGCCCAGACATGCTGTGGCCAGCCCGTCCTGCCTTTGGTTTTCTTGTCGTTGCTGCTCACTGTGCTTTTCAAGATTTCATTCTGGGCAGAGAGGAAGCAAGGGAGAAATTCAGAGATGAGACGTGTTGTCTTTCCATAGCCCTATTCCATCTCACCTTAGGGGAAATAGCAAGAAGGGGCCGGGATGGGGGAGGGAGACAGCAGAAAAGCTCAGCCAGGGCCAGAGGAGTCAAACTAAACTACAAAGATCTCTGCTACTCTGATTCAGGCATAGCGAGGCCTCCTCCTGTCAGCAACGCTAACCCTTCTGCATTGGAAAGTTTATAAAACCACCGCCTGTTTTAAAGCATTTTATAGCAAAGCTGGGGGCCTTTTCCCTTATGCCAGATGTGTACCTCGGGTGGGGGGTGAAGTGCCTCTGGGGGGTGAGAGTCTGTTTTTGGATGTTTTTTAATGGCAACGGAAAACTTGCGGTGCAAGGGAAGATTTGGGGAAAGACTTCCCGGGTTCAAAGCTACACACCGCCTAATTCTTGGCCTCTGGGTCTCCCTTCCTGGCTTGGGTTTTCTGGCCGGCCCAAGGACCCTCAGATAATGGGACTCCAAGGGTCTTTCTGTCATCCAATGACTATTAACGTTAGTCTCTATACTAATCAGACATTCAGTGGAAGTACACGAAATCTCTAATGGGCAACATTCATTTACACTGTTGGGGTCTTACTGGTTATCAAACACTGAGGCACCCGTGGCCCCCAGGGAAGAAAGCAGGGCAATGGGATTATCTAAAGATCCTCTTCTGAACAATCAAGAAATACTGAATATGTACCACTCTTGTTCATAAGAAAAAGAGAGAATTCTGAAAATGATTTGAAAATTCTGTACTATTGAGCAAGAACCGTAATGGGAACAGTCATATTTATTATTGTGTCTCAAATTAAAATTTATAATTGAATTCAAATAAAGCCACACATGCCCAGGAATCATTCCCATCTGGGAAAATCATCCCAATGATTTTCTTGATGGGCAAGCATGGGATGTGGGGCTACAGTGCCTTCAAACATTCTTTGAGACTTCAGCCTCACCAAACCCGGTGTTGGACTTTTTCCCCTTCTTTTTCTAATTTTTGGCTAATACACCAACAAAGCTCTTAAGAACCCCAAATCATGAGGATGGAATTATTTTTATTGAAAAAAAAGTTACTCACATGGTTGGCATGGCAAATTAAGTTGATCTGGGGATTTCTAAGGGATTCAATTTAGGGTAAACAGAAGGGACGGCCAAATTCTAGACAAAAATAAGGGATGCAATGTGGCATAGTGGAAGAGTGTAGGCTTTTTTTTTTTCGTGGGTGGGAGGAGGGGGTAAGCTAAAGAGGTATCTCTTCTTTATATGTTCTTATGAGGCGGTTAACTCAACCTTGCAACCAACATTAAATCCTGAAGCTGAAGGAGTTTTGCATGAACTCTTTAAATAAATACTTGAAGGTAAAAACGAAACGTAAAACAAATGCAACTTCAGAATAAAATCCTCACTTGCCTGCTTCCAAATTCTTCTCTAATTATAAGTTCCCTTCCCTACCTAACAAAACACTTTGATACTAAAACTCTATTATCGCTTATTAGGTGTTTAATGAAGACTAGTTCTTCGGGTGCTGGCAATCTGGCCTGACGAGTGAGTTAGCAGGAACGAAGCCTGCTCTATTGCAGAGACGAGTAAAGGTGGAGGACTTCCTCCTCCTTCCACAGAGAAAAGTGTGAAAATAAATAGAAGAATTTGGAATACCGTAGTTATTCTCAATACTGATAAGGCCTTCAGCCAGCAGTAACGTAGCCACCCCTCCCCCACCTCTCCTCCCTTTCTCCTCCTCCCCCACCCCTACAGTTACTGACCAGCTCCTTCTTCCTCTTTTCCTCCTTCACATCTGTCTTCTTGATTTCTGCTTTGAAGGCCTCCGCTTCCCCGTTCTGGTCGTCCTTTGCCAGCAGGTCCATGAGGTAGGCGATATAGCTGGTAGCCAAGCGGAGGGTCTTGATCTTGGACAGCTTGGTGTCCGCGGGCACGTTGGGGATGCATTCCCGCAGCTCTGCGAAGGCGCTGTTGATGCTCTGAGTCCTGCGCCTCTCTTTGCGGTTGGCCGTACCCCGGCGCTTCACCGGACGGGGCCCCCCCAGGCCCGGAGGCCCGCTCCCGGGTGGCACTCCCCCGTAATGGGAGTGGTCGAGCCCTGCCGCGCCGTTAGCGTACTCGGGGCTATAGGACAGTGCCATACTGTAGTCAGGGGGGGACATCTCCGGGTGGCTGATGAGCCAACCGTGGAAGTAGGGGTTCTCCTCGTGGCCACAGCGGCTGGCGGCGGCAGCGGCAGCCGCGGCAGCAGCAGCGGCGAAGGGGTAACCCTCATGATGCACCACCGGGTGGTGGGGGAAGCCTCCCACTAGACTCATTTCTCACTCTGGGCCCCAACCTAGCGTCCCACGGTGTCCTCAACCACGAGGCCCTAGAGCCTACCGGTTGCACCCGAGGGTTGGGGCCAGGAGCTTGCTGCCTCTTTTCTCCTCTTCCTCCTCCACCCCGTCCCACCCCCCACCCCCCAGCCTCCCCTACCTCGAAGAGGTAGTGGCGGCAGCAGTACCCCCTCCCCTCCCCCCAGCCCCGGCAGGCCCGCCGAAGGGCTTCAGCAGCACTGGTCCAGCCTGAGGCTAGCCATAGAGCTGGCCAAATTCGCGGCGTGGTCACGGATGCTCAGCCAGGCTTTCTCCTTCTTCGTCCTTTCTGCCTCCTTCCTGGCTAACCGAGGTTGTTCTTGATGCAGCAGTGTGGAAAGGGTGTCCTTTCGTGCTCATACAAAAGTCTCTGTTCTCCAAAAATGTCCCTGAGGCCTTGGGTTTCCAAATCTCAAACAGTGACTGAGGCGGCGGTAAAACAACAGAACTGTGGGCGAACGAATTTACCAGGTTGCCCCTGATTCAGAGGGGGCAAGCAAGGAAGGCAGTTCCTGTCTCACTTTCTCCTCCACTGATCGCCGGACCACTTCCTTGAGCTGAATCCTGTAGGGCTCTCAACTCAGCCCTGAGGGAGGGAGGCTAGAGACTCTGGGGAGAGGAGCCCGACTGGACTGGCCGAGGCTCAGAGGCCACGGGAGGGAGATGTGCCAGTCACAGTGAAATCACCTCCAGCCGATTCTCCCCTCCCCCCTTTTTCCCCTCTCCCCTTCCCCCCACGAGATTCCCCCCCCCCCCCGTTTGATTCTTGGGTCGTTTTTTTTTCTTTAATGCTTTGGGGGTGGGGGAATTTGTTTGTTTCTGTCTGTCCTTGAATGTGACTTCTGCCTGCGAGGAATTCGTTCCCCGTTCCTCTTCTCTCTGCTTGGATCCGTGGACTTTCAGAGCGATCTCAGCGCATCCATTTTCTTTGGCCCTTTTCTTGCGTTCTCGGTCTCAGAAGGCGCCGGGGGCGCAACCGCTCCTCCCGGGGGCCGGGCGCTTGATTCTGGCTGGCTGGGCCTGGATGGTCTGGCTGGTGGGTAGAGCTAGCGATCCGCAGAGGCAGAGGCAGCGGTAGAGGCAGCAGAGGTGAGAGTTTCAGTGGCGTCTTCCCTGGACTGGTGGCCGTGCCGGGAACAAGGCGATTTTCTCAGCAAGAACTCCATGTACAGCTACATCTTTAGGGCAGCTCGGGTTAATATATGTCGTCAGAGGCTGTCCACGCCAATCGCGGCGAGGCAGGGGCGGTGCCTTGGGCTCTCCGCAATAAAACTTTTTGATGTTCACGTTGCTAATTGCTGAAGTCCTCTTTTAGGATTGGCTACTCTTTCATATCATAAGATAATTAAAACGAAGGAGGATTTTTTTAAACTTTTTTTTAATCAGCCAATGGTTAATGCAAGAGTTTAGCAGATGCTTTGCTATAAAAAAAAACAAACAAACTTAAAAATCCTCTAAAAAACCCGGATCGTCTCAAGCCAGGTATAGTATCATTTCCCTTTATTGTCATTATTACTATTTTCTGATTACGAACACAGCACAGATACTGATTTTCAGGGCTTTAAAAAAAACGGATTAAAAAAAAATAAAAGGAGGCCTCTTCATGCATTTTTCCTGCTGTCATTGGAGTAGCACAATAACGGTTTTGTGCCGGCCCCAGGACCAAGCTTAGTCTAGGTTTTCATTGATGCTTTCATATATATTATATATATGCATACAACCGATGCCGCTAGGAACTCTCTTCTCTTTCTGGTCCAGAAGCCCAGAGCTGTTGTTAAGGGGGAACGCTTGGGGAGGAGGCTACAGCATCTGACAGAGTAGTTTCTTTCCTAACCAATCTCCCATTAATTAAACTAGAGTCTTGAAAGGGAAGGGTAATTTTGTGAGCATCGCCGTCAAAGTCTGACTGCAGAGTCAAAAGGTTGTGACATCCTCGTTTTTGATTAGGGTTATGGTTAATGTAACGATTGTCACTGTTCTTGCAGGGGACACCAAGACCCCCAAATGGGTTTCCTCCAGCTTGCGGAATGTTGAAAACCTGGCACCTCGTTCCCCCCGAATCAGTGGTGTGGCCGATATCAGTTTTCTGCCAGTTTAACTAGCCTGTTTGGTGAGTAACTGAATATTTTTTACAGCGTGTTCAGAGCTTATTTTCCAGTTTTTACGAACAAACATATAAATATATCTCTACATTCCTGTCTCACCCATAAAAGCAGGCATCTGTGGAAACCAGGTTTAGTTATCGAAGGGGAATCATTAAAGTCCAGTTTAACAACCAGGTCGGAGGAGAGCCAGTAGATGTTTGGATATTTAGGCTGGGTGATCTCAGACCCATCATAACGGGAAAATGGCTCTCCAGTTCTTGCTCTCTGGAACTCAAGAATAGCTTGCTGGAGGGTATCTTGAGCCAAGACTCCGGGGTCATCTTTTAAAAAGGAACAGGATAACAGCAATGAAAATAGCTAATACCAGTCCTGGGTTGGTTTGACTCCGAGACAGGCGAGGACTTGGATTTGGTGTGGATTAGGATCCAGTACAAAATAGTTCTGTGCGGACAAGGGTGTCAACAGGAGCGTGAGATCCATAAATGGGAGAGAGCCAGGGAGAGAGATTGGAGCAGACAAAGAAACGCTGAGCCCAAGTTCTGCCAAGGCTCAGAGAGAAAGGCGATGTCGCTGGGCAGATCCATGAAGGGCAGATCTCTTGGTGGGTAAATAACAGAACTGGCACTGGGGTAGATAAATGTTTTTATCGGTAGATGATGACCCACTGGAATAAGGAATTTTATTAATCTATTCAATCCACAGTGACCTCATAATGTCATTACTATAGAGCTGCAGGGCTCTCAGAGAATATGCAGTTTTAAGCTGCACTGTTATCGTTGATGAGACCTATTTTCCCTACCAAAACGAAGAACCTTTATGGAGAAGCTGGCCGAGCTTAAAGTGAGGGCACCGTGACGAAGCTGTCAGGGGATTTAGGTTCACCCTACCTACTCCGGTACGGTGTTGGGTTTCCAGCTGATTTGACTTCCACTAGATCATCGAAAGGAAGGGGCCACCACCTTCAGATCACCTTTCCCCGGGCAGCGGATAATGCCCGGGAAGATGTCTAGAGTTTCACTCTGCTGGTTTGATTCTACGCAAAGAGAATAAATTCATGTTAGCCGACAAGGCCTAGGAGCTGAATGCATCTTTGCATAAATGCCCACTTACTCTGAGGGTCAAACTTTCCTAAAAGTCCAAATTATAGGGCCAAAAAGGAGAAAGATGATGTATACGTGAAACCGGGTTCTTCTTGGGAACATATACTCTTCCACACTTTCCCACTACACCCTCCCCCCCCCCCAAAAAAAAACAACAACAGAAAAAGAGAAAGAAAAGTAATACCCTAAATCCAAAACCAAACTCAGTAACAACCGAGGCAGGTCTGCAGTACTGTCTTTAAGATACAAATACTCTTTAAAAGGCTAGCACCCAAAGAAGTCTCTCTGGTTTCCAGCTGCCTCATCGAGGAAACAAAGCTGGTAGTGTAGTGAGCCGGCATTGTGTATTGGCTCACGCAGGAGGATAACGTCTAATGCACAAATATTAGGCCTTCCATAGACTGACATCTGATATATTTCTTAAAATGTCTGTGTTTATAAAAACACAGGGCAGGCAAGCAGGTAAATGAAGCAAGATTTTGTTTGAACTGGGCCAGGAGCAGATGAGAATTGAGGAAAAGCCGAATAGTGGACAATTTTCTGGCTGGTTGTATGAGAGTTTTGGGGGATGAAGAGGAGGTAGAAACCCTTTTTCGCCGAGGCCGAAATGGGTTAGAGAAGCCTCTTTGGCCACAGGAACGCAACTGAGTCTTAACAGCAAAGCCTCAGGAGCTTTCCATTATACAATTTTTCTGACTTTCTTTTTAACTAAGAAAAAAGCTGCGGTAAACCACTACCACTGTGCAGATAGGATCTCAAGTGATGAAAGAAACGGAAAGCATGAGGCAGAGAAAAGGTAATAAAAGATGCTGGAGATGTTAATCTGAACATCAGTACTCCAGGCCAACATCATTAGAGTTTAATTTTAATCGGTACCAAAGGGTCCCAGGATTCTAGCACCTCAGAGGCTTTTGAAACTTAGACCCAAATTCTTCAGCCTCAGTGAGAAGCGGATCCATCAGGTTGAGGTGGAGTGAGATAGGGGGAAAAATCAAGAAAAGAGTTCTGTATTCTCAGCTAAATTAATTGACTAAAATTTAGGCTCCATGCTCTTTGCTGCAATCCCTGTAAAGACCTAGATCAAGAGAGGAAGTAAAAGGCTTTTCTTTGCCTTTTCTCTTTTCCCCCTTTTCCTTTTTATAAAAATCTGTCTGCCCATCCTCTTCCTTTCTTGCAATTTTTCTGTAAGGTTTTGACCCTAGTGGTAAGATAGAAGTGAATTCTATTATCTATATTTCCAGTTCAGATGGCCTGGTTACTACTCAGCTCCCCAAGTAGATATGCCAGCACTTAATGGTGCAGGCATGAAGAGGGTGGTGGTAAGGTGGACAGGAGGGATAGAGAAAGAAAGGGGGAGGGATGCTTCTGTCCACATTTAAAAAAAATTCTTCCGTCTTTCTTTTTGTTGTTGCAGTGAAGCATTACTTCATAACAGTTATTATCTCAATATTCACCTTCTCCCATCCAAGCCATGATCACCAGAAACTGGAGGAAGACTGCCATCTTGGATGCATCTGAATCAGGCACAGTAGGGAGAATTGCTCCGTATGTCTGACTGGTATTGGACCGGGAAGTTTAGCTAGAATGTCTAATGCCTACGGTCTCAGTCTTAGGGAAGGTACCTTGAAGAATCTTTTTTTTTCTCTCTAACCCCTCTGCTAATAGAGACAGCAAATCCCCCATCTAACTCCTCACTATCCCTGAAGCCTCTACACTAGAACCTGCATCCCCGAGATTCAACCATAGCTTTCAATAGATTTTTGTTATTCTAGAAGAATTGTCTTCATTGCAGCTCATCTGGTAGACCTAATGACTGTTATTCCTCTCCTCTCCAATGAACAGGCACTAACTTTTACTGGTAACAAACAAGTAACTAATCTTACTTGTCTTTTTTTTTTTTTTAACCCACCTACATACCTAGAAGGGATCCAAAATGTGTTGGGAGAGGCTGACCATTGTAAGAGTTTGGTCTTTGTGTTGTACTATTTCTTAAAAGTCAGTTAGATCCAACCCTTATATTTTAAAGAAAAGCTGGAACTTGTTTTGTGGGAGAAAATAGAGCTCCTTTTCTTGTATTTATGATTGAAAGCAAAGCATTGTCTCTATCTTATGTTTTGTGCAGGATAATTCAAAATAAACTGGACCATAAAGAGGAATCAAAAGAATCAGGCCACATGGATCATAAATTCATGTTTTGTGTTGACGGGATTACATCTCAATTTCCTTTGTCATCTTTTTCAAATCTAATTTCACATTTTCCAAACCGTCACATGAGAAATGACTTTGACCTTGCTTTTAAGCTTCCATAATGTCTTAGGATAAAGTGGACTTTAAGAAACTTCTCTGATTAAGCATAAAACTGGGGAGCTGTGTGAACACAAAATGTTCTGTAAAAAGATGGGACATTTAGGTTTCAGGCTTCAGAAACATTGCTCAGGTGACATAGAACCATTCAGCTGGTTGCTTACCAACTAAGTACTTCTCTGTCTCTGTTTCTCTCTTCTTTCTCGTGAAAATTGACTTAATAGCTACTAAATGCCAACACTACAGTTCTGGGACTTTCAGGGAATTTGAAACAGTGAAAACTTTACTCTGAAGAAAAGCTAGTTATCATCTCTGCACTGGTGTCTCCCCCCCCTTTTAAAAAATGGAAATGATCAAAGGTAGAAACTAAACTAGTTTTATTTTGTTAATCTTTTTACTACCACTCTAGGAATTAGGCCTCTTTTTCAAGACTGGCAGGGAATAATTTATGTAGCTTGCATTGGTTTATTCCATTTTCAACAAGACAGCTTGTCACCTCCCCGCCCCCCCCCCCCATATTTGGAGGTGGGGCTGGAGTATGTTAACAGAACAAGGACAAGAGGTAGGTAAGATCTTCAAATGCTTAGGGCTCAGCAGATAGAGGAGCATAAAGAGGAATGCCATTTTATATGACTTTTAAAATGCATATAATTTTAATACCAGAAAATTTCACTACCAACTGATACCTGGATTTTTACTTTGTGTTAAGTCGTCTCCTACGGAAAACTTGAGATCTATGATCAACAGTTACACATAGGGGGCGCAGTTTTCAAACCAAGGTTTGCTACTGATAGCGAGGAGTAATTTTTGTAAGATACCCAAGTACCACAAATGTCCAAGTGTGGTTCTGAGTGGGAGAGTAGGAGTTCATTGAGGGGTTGGCATGAGTAAGACTGAGGGTATTAATAGAAAGGCCCCTCCCTTCTCATTCCCCCCAGCGTTCTGACTTGTCCATAGGGAGGGAGCTTTCCTTGGGTGGGTGTCAGTGGCGGTGATAGACTGAGGGCAGATGTAGGTCCCTCAATTTATTTCTATTCCTGAAACTTTAAACTCATTACAGGAGTCATCGATTACTTTGAGTTTAAATTCCTTTCCTCCGGTTTATCTCTGAGCTCTGTCTTGGCTCCCACTGTGCCTTCCTGCAGTGTTTGGATTTGTAGAGTCCAGACTGTCATAGAACCTGAGGCTGAATGTGCCAAATCGAGAAGCAATAAATTCATTATTTAAAACAAAACATATCAGAGAATTATCTTAATGTTCATTCTCTTTCTGAAGATTTTTCACCTCCTATGAATGCTAAAAATTAAACCACCAGATAATCTTAAACACAAACTTTTGCTAGGGGGAGAACTTTTTAAGAGAGAAGAAAGAAATACCTCAAAGTTCTTTCGATTGTGCTAGGGAAAATAAGGCCTGTGCCTACCAGAGAGGACGGGTCTACACCGATTTTGACAAAGAGTAAGCAATCTCTCTGTAGTGAATGAAAAAATAACTGAAATAAACTGACCTTTTTACTGCTTAGACCCTTCAAGGGCTTGCCCACTCTGGTTTGAAGCAGGACACGAGCAAGGGCAATATTTACCTCCTGTCAGGAGGAAACCACTCAAAGTTTGATTGAGGAAGTAGTTGCGATTTTGCAAACACACCGTTTATCTTCGAAAGTAGCGGGTTTCAATTAGATTTCGGCTCACGCTCCATGGCAATATCCATTTAGAAGAGAAATACACTTAAAAGGGGGAGCCTTGCAAGAACATGAATAATGGAGCCAGCATGTTTCTAACAACCGAACTTGGGGTCACATTTACATTTCTAACTCCTGAGCGTTGCCTGCGGTCCTGAGCAATCCTGTTTTGCAGCCTTCTTTGTAACTTTACGTGGATGAGATTTCTACGGACAGTTTTCTTGCAAACATTTTTTTTGGATGTTATAGGGGACTTCCTGTACAGAAAAAACGACTTTGGACAGGGTTGTTAGGTTTCAAGTTAACAAAAAGAAACGCTTTTGTTGTCAATATTAATGGAATACCTCGATTTTTTACGAGGTTTGGGTTTAGCAGTGCACGCAGATCAAAAGCAGCTTGGTTTGATTTCCAAACATTCTCTGGAGCTTGGACAATTACCTGTAATTTTGCTTCCAACGACACAACACAAAAATGTTAGTTATGTAAATGTTAATACCATTGGGGGGTGAGGGTAGGGGCGGGCAGAACCCTCTACCTGTTTCTGCAGCGTCAGATTATAATACATTTTTCCCACGGAACAGCAGAGTTCAGTTTTTAAAGGCAGCCTTCTAATTGGGAAACTCTTGTGAAGGGTTTATTGACAATTGCACCAGGCTCCTTATCCTGTAGCTGTACGTATTCCACTATCTTCGCATATATCCAAAGGTAATGGATCTGGCTGAGTGAAGTCTTTTTGGTAATTTGGATACACCAAGTCTCCAGTTAATGACATATAATCAGCCTTTGGGTCATTTGGTCATTCTCTTATTACAAACCCCTCCTGCTCTCTCTGATCTCCTTTCAAACTAAATTTCACACAAACAAATAAAGCAAGACAGGGACAAGTCCTTTAAAAAAGGGAGAAATATTAGAAACGCTTGATACAGAACTCCAAACACGGAAAGGAAAACTCAAAGAGAATAGGAAAGAACATCTTATCAAAAGGAGCATGTTGTGTACAAAACATTAAAAGAAAATGCTCTGGTTTATGTTAAAGTGACAGAAAATTAAAATAAAAATAATTGCAAACAGAAAAGTCATAATATAAACAGAGAAGGCAGAATGCTGGCTGGAAATGGCTAGGAGGGTAATTTGTTGTTTCAGATTATGTATCTGAAATGTGATTGGAGAGGCGTTGCTTTGTTCTATTTTCCAGAAAAAAAGAGATAGTTTTCTCTTTAATGCGTGTGTAAGCCCGCACAAGTTAGCATATGCCAAGACCCCGAGGAAAGAAAAAAGTGACCCAGCTGTTCTTGAGTTCCAAAGCCTTCGCCCTCCCACCTCCTAACGAAAGAATTAGTTATACAAAAACACACAATTCTTTGGAGGAGTACACAAACTAGGTCTCATTTCTGTTTTTTGTTCTGCTTGAAATTTCTCCTATGACATCCTGGAGATCTTAAACTTGATTCTGTCTGGGACCATCGCTTTCCTATGCTTCCCCGTTTCTCTTTCCATTCAATTCCTAACTCTAGAAATACTGTATTTCAAATTATCCAATACACACAGAGAAAAGAACCATGACAGTGTTGTCACCAGATTACCCTAGTAACCCAGGGGCCAGTATTTGGTCTAGCTGAAAACAGTCCTACATTCAAAAACTCCAAATGTAAGTTGACTCTCCTTTCCTCAACTCATAATTGTGACTAGTTGTTTCAGATATGGCTAAAACCTCAGTCTCCTATCCTCTTCTCACCCTTTTCTTAGATTGTTGGTGCTCCATATACAAATTTCTGGGAAGCTCCTCCTTCAGGCAGGGCTGGAAAGATGGATGCTTGAGAGACAACTGGATAAATCCCCCAAAACAAGGAGAGAACGCCTTAAAGAATTAGATCACCATGTAACCCCTTCAGAACGCTGGTCTATAGGCACCTTAAGTAGTCTCATGAATGCAGTTTAGCCTACATTTCTAAAGTTTGGCCAAAATTTTCTTAGCTTCCTGAGCTGACTTGCTAGCCTATTTGAGCCCTTTGTTTATAACCACTATCCACTCGGGCCTATGCATAAAACCACCCGCTCTTTGTTGGACCCAACGAGATTTTATTTCCATTTCCATTTGGGACCACTGAGTCCAGCTGTCTTCAGATCTGTCCCTTTCTCAATTTTGTGAACTGGAATGAATCAGAATTCCCACCTTTAACCTCTCCCCTCCTCAATTCTTTTCTTCCCCTTCTTCAAAAAAAGGGATATTTGAAGGAACTGGTAGGGATCCTCCTCCAAGACTACTCTCAGGCAGTTGGAGGGAGGTAGAGGAATGGTAAAATTAACGGTAAAACACTTTTTTAAGAGGTTGAATAGGAAAGAGGCAGAGAAAGACAGACACACAGACAGAGGAAGAAAGAAGTAGAGACAGACAAACTGATTGAGGAGGGAGATACAAGTAGAGACAGAGAAAGAAAAAAGAGCTAGGCAAGAGCCGCCTGGGGAAGGTCAAGACAGAGAGGTCTGAGACTTAAGACAGCACGCATCTTATTGGAAAAATAAAAAAAAAAGCTTTCAACCTTCACCAACAAAGTACCCCCAG
The DNA here is from genome assembly GCA_028627135.1 of Pseudochirops cupreus. Taxonomy (NCBI): domain Eukaryota; kingdom Metazoa; phylum Chordata; class Mammalia; order Diprotodontia; family Pseudocheiridae; genus Pseudochirops; species Pseudochirops cupreus. The sequence continues at coordinate 146,523,723 of CM053583.1, forward strand.
GGCTCTTTGCGGAGGAGTCAGACACGGTGTTCAGTGCCCTCACATCAAGTCACATCTCCTGCCCTAACCCCTAGTTTTACACTAACCGTCTGTTCATATAAGACTAGGTAGGATCTTTCGATCTCTCTCTGCTGGGCCAAGGAGGGGAAAAGGACAATGACAAGTATAGAGAGATTCAGTCTGCAGATTAGATTTGCAACCATTTGGCTGATTTTTGTCCATTTTCATCCGCCCCCGCCGGCTTCCCGTCCCCTCACCAGCCTGGAAAAAATTGGACAGTGCATCGACCATCAGTCCCAAGCCTTGGTTTCACCAGTTAGTTCTAGGTGGAAGAGGGAAAAGCTGAGTTGGCCCTCGGAGCAACCATAGTTTGTGAGAACTTGCCAGAGAGAGAAGGATTCAGCGTAAGAATAGGTTCACACTCTGTCTCTTGGATTTAGAACAGCGGCTTCCCTGCCCATCCCATGTCATTTAGGGTTTGGGTCCCTTTTTGGTCCTAATAAAACTCTCATTTTTGCCATCGAGGAGGCCCCTTCCTCCTCTTACCAGTCAGGAGAGTCAGAAACAAAAATTCTTTTTCCTCACTCACTTTCAAGTTTTTTTTTTTGTTTGTTTTTTTTAAACCGGGAGGCGGTTAGGAAGGGGTTAACCATTTCTCCCTCCGCCTCCTTGGCTCTTAGTTGCTCCCCCTCGAATGCCACTGCTTTCCTCTAGAGGTCTCATTAGGGAAACCCTCACCGCTATTTTCAACATTTCCTCAATCAAGTGCCTTTAAATATAGCTACACAAACAAATTGGCGGCAAAAAAGCGTAGATCTTGTCACGATTGAGACCTATCCAATATTTCAGCCTTGTTTGCTTTGTAATTACTGGTTGGTTTGTGGCTCCGGTGCCACTGGAGCAAATCGGCCGAGGGCCCAGTAGCAACGGGAACAGCTTCGGTTGCCACAGAGCGAGCGGACTGGCAGCCCTGGTGCCCACCCCTTTAGAATTCGGGTGGACACATAGAGGTGTGTGTGATCTCGCTGCGAGCTAGTGGGGGGTGTGTGAGCTACAGTCACCCGTCCTCTGCTACTCTCAGAAGTCTATGCAGAAATAGATTAGCGTTTTTTTTTTTTAAATAAAACAGCCCACCAAAACCCAAAACACCCCCCAGCAATCCACCAACCTTTCTTTTTAGGCCTGTAGCCACTCTAATATTCTAATAAATTCTTATCTTTTTAAAAAATTTTTTTTTTGGAAAGATTATTTTTATCACTGGAACATGGAGATCTGTGCTGTATCCTTACAGGGGGTTCTTTCTTCCTTTCCCTATCCCCACCCCCAAGTCCAGCCTTTACAAGATTCTGCCCCCTCCCCAAACTGTTAGTATGATTTGTTATATTTTCCACAGCTGCTTATACTTGTTTGACTTTTTGTCCAAAGCCACTTTAAATCTGCTGCAGGAAGAATAAAACTCCCAGCTCTTTGGATGGGTTCCTGCACGCATGTGGCTGCCCCTGGCCCACTTTAATTCCTGCCTAATAGCCCTTCTGTATAAATCAGACCTGGGATATGTTTGGTCACTGTGCAAGCAGCCGCTAGTTTGTATCAGCAAAACAGTAGTTAACTCAAATCATGTCCTAAGCCTTATATTTCACAGACAATTAAACCTTGGCTGCTATTTAACAAAGCTGTAATATTTACTCTGTTCTATGCTGAGGACCACTTTTAAAGTCCAAAGCAAATACTACATTTCAAGAAGAAAATATGGTAATAAATCTCTTTTTATGGATTCTCTCCATAAGAGGAAAACAAAAGGATTTAGCTCCACCCACTCCAGCTGAAGTTAAAAAGATAACTATCAACAAACACACTTTATGTCCAAGTGGACATAACAATGATTAGGACCTATATATATGTTATATTTAGTTTCTTTGCAAGTGCTCATATCACTTTTGAGTCTCATGTAGATAGGTATTCTGAGGTTTCTGTTTGAGCTATGATTTTTTTTTACATGGGGTACATGGATGTATGGGAGATGGACCTTACTGGTGGGATAATTATTTCAGGACCACTTTCTAACAGTCTTATTTAGGTGGTAGATTTAAAAAAAAGTAGGACTCTTATAAAGATTCTATAAGTAATTGCTGGAAATTTTTTTTGTCATTTAATCTAAAAGCGGGGAAAGTGTAGATAGAAACAAAATAAAACTATAAAAAAGGCAAATGGAATCAATGAAGAGAATAACTCTTCATTTTAGTTAATAATAAACAATTTTATTTCATGGTATTATTTTTTCCCCCCAGAAAATATTTTAGAAATTCTAACTTATTTACTTCTCAGTAATTTTGGGTTCCCTTCTTGTCTTATTTAGGTTGCTGTTTAAACATTTGAACTTGATGCATGCTGTATAAACAAAAATTTCTCAGAATTCCAAAGTGATAAAATTGCAAACTATTTCCTGTAGAATACAGAGATATACCTAGCTGGTTCTTTATGTTTTCTATACCATTTACTTATAGGCTGGTAGCACTCATACTTAGGCAAAGGGTGAGCAATAGATGCAAGGAGTGATTTTTTTCACAAGAATTTTCCCTTTACCCAAGAATTGTTCTGGCATATTATTAAAAATAAAAAAGGAATTTGAATATGATTTTCATTGCGTTAGTCTGTTTAGTATTACACTCTGAATTTCTTAACCATTAACATGTTTTGCTACACTACTTTCAAATGAGGGATCTTAGATGATTATGAAGATTTTGATGTTAATGCTTTGTTAAGTGAAAAACTAGAAATGATGTATTGGAGTCTTTAAAGTATCTTTATGCTTGTATACCCTAGGAAAAAAAAGCACACACACAAACACACACATGATTATAGTTGGGGATGTGCATGTCATTCCTCTGAAGTTGCTCTACAAGAATATAGATATATTTACCCTTACAAAAGGGGGGGCAGTTTTCAATTACTTTTTAACAGAAAACTTTCAATACAACACTGTGTTTAGTAATGCCATAAACCACAGCCACTTTCTACTGACAGCTATGTGATTTTTCTTCATTACACTGTTTGCAAACGAAGATAGAGTACCATTCTAAAACATCAAAATGGGCAGAGCAACCATTATATTTTACATATTCATTTATATAGGTTAATGCTGTTACAATGAAAAACATATGCTGAGCATGTAAATGCTCCTTTTAGGAATGCTTTTTTAGATGCACAATTATTATTATTTTAAAAATCAACTCCTGGTTTTCATGCCACAATTTTTCACTTTAAACAGGCCTTGCATTGTTTTAAACAGTAGCTACTGGAACAATGCTGCCCTTAGTGTTTTAGCCTTTCCAACAACAATTGGAATTGGATAAATGCTTTCAGCTGGGAGCACTTTCCTAATACCTTTGTAGGTAATAGGTTTCCCAGTTTGTTCTGGGTGACAAACACACAGTGCACCAGACAGGCCTCCCTGTCCTTTGCTAAGACTGTCAGGAAGTTGATCATGGCAGAAAATGGAGTCTTTCTATGGGAGTAGAGTATTTCTTTGTGGCCCTGTCTCTTATTCTGTTTTAAAATGTGAATTAAGAGAAACAAAACCAATGTTTCTTGAGGTAGAGCTACCAAGTGATGGTTTAAAAAGGGATGGAAAAAAGAAACCAGGGTGGGATGGAGGTATATGGAGAAACACAAGAGGGAAAGGAGGAAATTTGGTTCATCAATGTCTAGACATGGAAATGCAGGTTGGTTACAATAATCTCATCTGATAAATGACTTGTTTTTCTTTCCTAAAGCCCAGTTATTTCTATTAGTTTCATTGCACATAGAAAGTATAATCAGAGGGGGAAAAGAACTAATTCAAATATAGCTGTAGTCTTGAAAGAGGAAAAACAGGGGGAAAAAATCCAAGTACGTGATCTTGACATCACAGTTTTAGAAGAATAATATGTATTTTATTAAACAAATTTCTTTTATAATGCCATTTATGGAGTGGAACAAGGTATGTCAAAAAGTATTGTCCTTCCCCAAGCTGGTATTAAACCTGAATAATCAAATAATATCAATGAGACACTTTCCATAAAGACCAACTCACTTAAAAAAAAAAAAGAAAGTTTTCAGCAAGAAGCTCAGCCACTGTTATTAAGATAGATTAGGCAAAGCAGAAAATTGCCTCCAAGTATACCTAATAACTCC
>CM053583.1:146528395-146622626 GCA_028627135.1 Pseudochirops cupreus
TTTATATTATGTACTGGATATATATGTCTTCTATCTATCTATCTATCATCTATCTATCTATCTATCTATCTATCTATCTATCTATCTATCTATAGATACGTTACTCAAATCTCATATGAAAACTGTGTTTCTCTTTTACTATTACGGTATTTAATTAAATTTTTAAAAATTTTGAAGCATTTTTTTCTTTCACCTCCCCTTCCTTACTGAGAAGAAAAGCAAAACCCTCATCAAATACATAGCAAAAACAAAATAAGTTCTTGATATCCCAAAGTGCCTAATATTTGGTCCATCACCTCATCAGGAAGTAGACAGCAGTCTCCACGATCAATTCTCTGAAATCACAGTTGACAATTGCATTGATTAGGGTTCTTAGGTTTTTCTAAAGTGTTCATTTTTTACAACGTTGCTGTTATAGTATAAGTTTGCTGATTTCTGAAGTGTAAATTCTTGTTTTGAAAATTTTCCATTTGGCTCTCCAAGTCCTCCAGCACATCTTTGTCAATGAAGGGAACCCCTAGATTTTTGAAGACTTTGCCATCAGAATGCATGCTCTGGCAGGTCTCATGGAACCATAAAGACCAAGTTAGGTCTTCTGTTTCTGTTGCCTAAGTACTTGCCTACTGATGTTCAGGAAGGTTTATCAACGCAGGAGTTGCAACTAGGCGATAGAATTTTTTTGGACTTAATAATGCGTTTTTTTGGTGGGGGAAGGGAAGGACAGTTGGGGTTAAGTGACTTGCCCAAGGTCACAAGGCTAGTAACTGTTAAGTGTCTGAGGCCACATTTGAACTCAGGTCCTCCTGTCACCAGGGCTGGTGTTCTATTCACTACACCCCATAGCTGCCCTTAATAATTCTTTTTAAAAAATTATTTTTAATTTATGGATTAAATTAAATGTTTTCATAACATAGTATAGTTTAAAAAAATTGCACATGAAGCAGCAAATCTATTATGTACAACTATCCCTTTTAAATATATAATAAAGGTATCGTGTAAATTTCTTTCTTTCTCTTTTTCTCCCCCATCCTAGAGATGACTATCATTTGATACAAATATATATATATGTGTATATATAGGTGTATATATATATTTATACATATGTAAAAATATTCTGTACTTCTATTTATCAGTTCTTTTTATGGATGCTGATAGCATCTTCCTTCATATGTCTTTTGTAGTTAATTTGGGTTGTAATAGTAAAAATGACATTCATGAAAAATCTTAATAATTATTAACACCATCACTAAAAGGAGGATGGGCTATAATTAGTACAAATGGAGGGAGAGCCCACAATGATCTTTTGAAATGTTGAAGTAACAGTATAAGAGGAAAAAAATTTAGCCTTGTTCTTTTTTCAACTCAAGAAGAGGTTTTTTGAAGAAAGTTTTTGATCCATTACTTATCTTGTATTTTTTCAGTCAATATTAATCACACATATCCAGTTATTCGGCACAATAAACTATATTGTTTCTATAGTTTTAAAATAAAAGAGGAAAGGAAATAGTTTATTCAATGATTATTTCCCTATAAAATGGTGATACTGTACAGTATGAATGAATGAATACTGAAATTGTTCCACCCTTTTCTCTTAGATCTTTGGAAAATTTGGAAGTGGTTAAGAGGATTTTTTAAAATACATAAATCAATTAAAAAAATCGGGTAGTATGATATTTAAGGCAGTAGCTGGGTAGTCACATGGCTACCTGGCACCCAAAAATCTTGGCACAGGGACCAAAGGTACCATTCCCAGTGAATCTTAAATAACATGTAAACCAAATAGGAATAGGGCAACATTGTATATAGTAAATGTTAAAAGTCAGTGTTTGGGAATGAAGAACATGAAGACTGCAATGATGTTTGGAAAGAGAGATGTTCATGGAGGAAAAATGGAAGATCAAAAGTCATCAGTGCTTCCAACTGAGGTAGAGGATATTCGGAATTAAAGAAATCTACTAGGGCAAAGGCACCCAAGTCTAGAAAGCTATTTGATCCTTCTCTATGTAGATCTTTCTCATGGTGGTCAATAGTGGCATTGCTAATGAATTCTTAGCATTTTCGTTATTGGCATACTTTGGAAAACATTTAGATAGATTAGCTCCCATTAAAATCCCTTTCAGGGGGATGACTACCCAGTATAGTGCCTTATGCTTTGTGGACACTAAATATATATTTTTTGATCGCTGATTTCCGTGTCTGCTTCCTCCAAACCCCAACATTCCCTTTTTAGTCTGGGCATGTAAACTGAAAAAATCACTATCATCCAGAAGAGGACTGAAATCATTATCTGCTTGGCTTACTTAAGAGATGTGGATTGTTCTGTGGGGTTTCTGAGCCAGGAGTTAGGACCTTTAAAGGTCTTCTTAATTATCAGAATCAATTTGTATAGTTACAAGAACATTTAAACTTATATGGATTCTCTTTTCCCCCAATTACTTTATTGGTTAATTGTTTATAATACCCTAAAGGGTTACCTGATTTGTTAATTTGGAAAAGAATTTTTAAAATAAGTGTTTGGCTTATTTAGTTATGGTCCTATATGACATACTATCAGGGCAGGATTTAAACTGTTTTGTTCATGCTGGGTAGTTTAAAATAATACCCAGTGTTTACCACTCTTGAACTTTGCTGATCCACAGAGATTTTTCTTTTTTCTTTAGATGTTGCTTCCTGCCCCATTATTACCTTCTTTGATCTCATACCGTATGTTCAAATCTGTGTCATCTTCCTTGTGCCTTTCAGAGAAGTCAGGCTAATAACTCTCCAGTTATAACTTCAGTAACACAGATGACTATCATGCATTGTGTAAAACATAGTCCATTATTCAACTGGGAATAACTATGATAGTGCTATTAAAAAAATTACATCTTTCATGCAGATTTTGTTAAGGCTCACTGCACTAACATGGTGATAGATCTACATATTTTGCAGAAAAGAGAAAAAGAACTCTGAAGATAATGATGGGATGTAGTAGTTTTTTGAAAATCATATATCTTTTAAAGAATTGAGTGAAGAAATAATGTTGTATAGTCGTCAAATGATCTATAGAAAGACCTTTTTTATTCAGCTCTCTAAAGGGGCCTCTACTCTTTGATGTGGGAGAAAAGTCATTCTAATTAATTTTAGTTAAATTTGTTGGGATGTGGATCCAGATCTATAATTTAATTAATATAGGAAACTCTTTGAAAGGAAATTCTAACACATAGAGTTCTACAGCCTGTATGTTCAGAGACAGAACTTGAACTCAGGTCTTCCTGACTCCTAGATGGACTCTCTAGACACTACACCATGCTGCCTCTCTTTAACTATATAAAAATGAAAATTAATTTGTTTCAATCCTATGCTTTACCTTTGCTGTTGTTCAGTCATGTCTGACTCTACATGACCCCATGGATTTTTGTTCATAGGGTTTTCTTGGTAAAGATACTGGATAGTTTGCCACTTCCTTCTCCAGTGTAGCCTTATTTTACAGATGAGGAACTGAAGCAAATAGGGGTTAAGTGACTTGCTCAGGATTACACAGCTACTAAGTGAGATTTGAACAGTGTAGGATATAAAATGGTCTGTGGCATAAATATAAAGACTTAAATTACCTTGTAAAGAATATAAGTTAATGCTTCATTTGAATGTAAAATGTTTGATGGTTTTAGGGGTGGAGAAAGAATTTTGATTTATTAAACACTGATAATATGTGATAAAGAATAAACACCGTTTCAATAACACAGACTTAGCAAAGATACTAGGACAGTTGGCCATTTTCTTCACCAGTGGATTAAGGCAGAAGTTAAATGACTTGCTCAGGATTGCAAATCTAGTAAGTGTCTGAGGTTGGATTTCAACTCATCTTCTTGGTGTTCTATCCGTTGAACCATCCAGTTGCCCCTAAGCTTACCCTTAGTACTCATTAAAGACACACAATTCCTTCACTTGATTAAATAGTTGGGTTATTGACCCAACTATAGGGCAATCTTTGAAAGGTAATGCTCAGCCCAATTTTGGCATGTCTTCTTGATCATGAATTTAAGTACAATCTTTCTATAGTTTTCAGTTGACCATTGACACACTTGGCAGACTGAAAATAGCAGGAGCATCAGTTTCCTAATTCTGAACCATCTGGAATTCCACCTGCTCAGAGTTAACAATATGGAGCTTGTTAAGCAATTGGACCGTTTGCAACTTTGTCTTCAGTGGTGAGTAAAATGTATTGCACTACTGTGCTGGAGAAGTTTAACTTGCAATTTATTTGAGTATTAATCTATCAAAATATTTCCTGGGTTTATTTTATAAATTATCAAAAGGACTATTATGCAGTTACCATCAAGCAGTTCAGCCCAGTTCTTGTTGATCTCTATATTTTTATTCTTTAAGAGTGGTCAGGTTTCCTAGCTTAATGTAGTCATTATTTTCAAATCATTAGTGAACCAAGAAAAGGTTAATTTGTTAACTTGAATTGGATTTTTGTTGCAAGCTGAAAAGCCCTTTTTATAACACAAGAACATTTTCCTCCAAACTCTTTTCCTCCCTGACAGCCTGCCACCCTCTCCTTAGTCCTTTTCTTCTGCTTTACTTCCACTAAAATTACTACTCTGTCCTATAGTGTATATTCACTCTTTAGGACCAATTGATCGCAAAATACTTTGGCAGGGGAGAAGTTTTGGTGCAGATGCATTAATAGAATGTCAGAGGAGAAAGTGAATGTTTGAAGGTTGGGGTGTGTGTGTGTGTGTGTGTGTGTGTGTGTGTGTGTGTGTGTGTGTGGAGGAGAGAAGGAGTGGGAGGAAATGAGAGGAGGGACAGAGAAAGGGAGAAGGGATGGGAGGATGTGGGAGGGAGAGGGAAGGAAGGAGAGAGAGATGATGATGATAGAGATAGTCGCAAAGAGACAGTCACCGACAGAGAGACAGAGACAAACAAACAGGCACAGAGATACAATGACAGACCAAAAGACAATGGGAGATGTGAAGAAAAAGACACAGAAAGAGATACACACAAAGAATAAGCAATAGGATAAAAACCTATTTAACGTTATACACATAAATCTGACCTGCTGCTCCAAAGAACTTTTTATATTTTCTTCTGAAAGATATGATAATGCACGGTAGACCTTCTCTCAAATCCAGAAGTTAATCTCCCTCTCTAAACTGATAGGAACCTTTGTCTTTGTCATTTGTATAAAATGTGAATTGGCATCTATGTGTGCCTTTTCCACCTTCCTGGGATAGTAAAAAGACAATGGATGTTGTCTCAACATTCCATTCTATTTATATCCCACATTTTGTTCAGCCTTTCCTTAACTGATGGTCACCCTTACAGTTTTCAGTCGTCACACAAAAAGAGCAGCTAAGTGACTTGTCCAAGGTCTTAGAGCTCATTTGTAAAGGAATAGAATTTGTACTCAGTTCAAGATCATCGAGCTAGCATTTGAAGGGATGTTTCATGGGATCATCACAGAGATCTAGAAATGTTTAGTGAATTTCTCAAGGTCATAGAGAACTGGGACTCAGGTTACAGGATTTCAATTACAGCGCTCTTTCCAATGTACCACCCTTCACCTTTGTTGTGATGTAGAGAAACCTGTGATTTGGGGAAGTACAGTCTTTCTCTGTCCAACAAACTGCCATACCTTAGGTTCTTGCCCTAGTACCTTGTTACTAGTACCTACTGTCTTGTTGTGGGGTAGCTACATGGCACAGTGGATAGAGTGTTAGACCTGGAGTCAAGAACACCTCAGTTCAAATCTGGTCTCAGACTCTTACTAGTTTACTACCTGCCATTGGGTAAGTCATGTAACCTGTTTGCCTCAGTTTCCTCATCTGTTAAATGGGGATAATGATAGTGCTTACCTCCCAGGGTTGTTGTGAGGATCATCTAAGATAATTGTAAAGTGCTTTGCCAAGTTCCTGTCATATAGTAAATGCTATATAAATGTTTGTTGTTGTGATTACTATTGTTAACTCTGTTTCCCCTTACAGCTCCCTTATTGTCTTTAGTTGAGCCAAGTAGCTTTTCTTTAAGAAGGGTTTTGATAAGGACTAGATCTGTGATTTCATTGATACAAGGAATTTCCAGAGGAAGATACTTCCCTTGCCAGTGCCAGCCAGTGCCTCTGCAACTTGGAGATTTGCCTGGATGTAGCACCAATGTGATATTCACAGTACCTACAGTGGCTATGAATATACCGGTGTAATTCCGAATCACAAACTATAACAGACTCTCCACATGGAAGACAGAACCAAAACATTTATTCAAACACCAGAAAGCTGAATCCCAACACTGGAAAGTCAAATCCATCATAGCAACAAAGAAATTTATACACAATGACAATGCAGGGGGTACTCCCACCCCATCCCCTGGTAGGGCTTTCCCATGAACAAACACTCACAGCTCTGACTGCCTGCTTCTTCTTTCTTTCTCAGTTCTAACTGCTCTCACCAATTTTCTCTGGGCTCTGCTCCACCCTTCCTGCTCCACACTCTTGACAAGCTCCTCCCATCACAGATTTATGTGACTCAGGCTTCCATGTGACTTAAGCAGGTGACACAGGTCTATTAATGAATGGGAAAGAACTTCCCATTGAAGAAAGGAAGTCACTTACCAGGATCACACAATGTATGTGTCAGATTTGGGATCTGAACTCATTCCTTCCTTGACTGCAAGGCCAGTTCTCTAGACACTACCACTGACCACACCATGCTGCCCTGTCTCCTTGAAGTTTCTGAGAATAGGACATGACATTTTCACCTGCCTACAGCTTCCAGGTTCTGGCTAGCTGGAGCAGTAAAAGGTCATCTCAATAGAAGGAAGGCTGCTCCAGCAAGCCAGGCCTTCCTGTAGACTCGGAGCCTCAGGCTTTTCTGGGTTATTGTTCACATATGGCCTGAAGCAGTTCTGGTGGCTTCCATCCCTGGTTCAGGCAGGGAAAAGCAGAATCTGGAAAACTCATAAAGCAGTACAAGTGGTAAAGGAAAATCAATCTTCCCCTGTTTCAGACGAGGTTGATGAGAATCATTCTCCCCATTTCTCAGTAAATTGGAACAAGGCTTAGGATGCTAATCCTACTGTAATGCCACTTGAGGAGGAACACTGACATTTGTGGTATTTACAGAACAGTTCAGATCTGCTATTAAGCCAGGGCCTCCAATTGTTTAACCTTTGCCCCTGTGTACTGTTACCCGTGGTCCAAACCAGGCAAATATATTCATTAAAAGTGTCTCCACTTTCTGGCCTCTCCTGCTTATGTGGTTTTATGGAATTCTCAGTGAATGAATGTGCTAAAGGTAGAATTCATTTGGGGGAGGGAGAAAAAAAATAACTCCAAAACCTCTCCAATGAGATGTTTCTTAATCTGGGTTATTTATATTTCTTTGGAGGGGGGGCCTCCAGATTTGTAGTTTCATCAGTATAAGGAGGTATAGGTGAGGAAATTCCCTCTCTCAGTGGAGGTAGTTTGTACCTTTTAGTCTAAGAGAGTTGGCAGTGGGTGGAAGGGGCCTGAGAAGTTAGGGAACTTTGGAAGAGTCACGCAGCAGGTGTCACAAGTGGGCCTTAAATGTCAGCCTTCCTCACTCTCTGTTACCTTAAGCTGCCTCTCTAATTCTATAGAGACAAGGATTGGGACTGGGCCCATGATTACATTGGGACAGAGAATTCTTTATACTTATAACCAAATTTAAAAGGAGACTTAATACAATTTTTTTTAACTGCACAGAAGGAAACAGAAAAGGAGTCCCAAAGGGGTCTGAAGTGTTATTTTGTGTTAAATAGTATATATGCACATATACAGAATGTCCCCAAAGTCTTAGTACAGTTTTAAGCTAGTAAAGCTACTAAAATTTAAAACTGCATCAAGACTTTTGGGAAGGGCATCTAGATGGCACAGGGGATAGAATGTTGACCCTGGAGTCAGGAAGACCTGAGTTCGAATTTGATCTCAGACATTTACTAACTGTGTGACCCTGGGCAGGCATTTAACCTTGTTTGCCTCAGTTTCCTTATTTGTAAAATGACCTGGAGAAGGAAATGGCAAATTACTCCAGTAGCTCTGCCAAGAAAACCTCAAATGTGGTCACAAAGAGTCAGGCATAACTGAAACAATTGAACAAGAAAGACTTTTGGGATACCCTATATATATAAATATACAGCTATATGTATATCTACATCTAAATCTATGCATATGTATTTTATATATATCTATATCATTTATCTAATTCTTTTTTGTTGAGGGTTTTAAATATATATAAAATTAACTAATTAGCTTATTTTTAGTTTTCAACATTTACTTCCATAAGATTTTGAGTTTTAAATTTTCTCCCCCTCTTTCTCCTCCCCCTTCCCCAAGATGGCACACAATCTGATATAGGCTCTACTTATACATTCATAATAAACACATTTTCACATTAGTCATGATGTAAATTTAGAACTAATGGGAAGAAACATGAGAAAGAAGAAACAAAACAAAACAACAAAAGAAAAAGAGAGCCAATAGCGTGCTTCCATCCACATTCAGACTCTGAAGCTCTTTCTCTAGGTGTGGATAGCACTTTCTTTTCTTTTTTTTTGCTAAAGCATGTTTTCACATTAGTCCTGTTGTATAGAAGAACTGGAATGAATGGGAGGAACCATGAGAAACAAAACAAAACAAAACAAAAAAAGAAAGTAGTCTGCTTTGCTCTGCATTCAGACTCCATAATTCTTTCTTTGGATGTAAATGGCCTTTTTCATCGTGAGTCTTTTGGAATCGTTTTAGGTCCTTGCATTGCTGAGAAGGGCTAAGTCTATCAAAATCAGTCATTGCATGTGGTGGCTATTAGTGTGTACAATGTTCTCCTGCTTCTTCTCACTTCACTCAGAATCATATAAGTCTTTCCAGGCTTTTCTGAAGTTGGCCTGTTCATCATTTCTAATAGCACAATCATATACCACAACTTGTTCAGCCATTTCCCGATTGATGGGAATCCCCTCTATTTCCAGTTCTTGGGCACCACAAAAAGAGCTGCTATAAATATCTTTGTACATTTTTACCATTTTTATGATCTGTTTGGGATACAGACCTAGAAGAGGTATAGTACCAATTGTTCTCCAGAATGGTTGGATTCATTCACAACTCCACCAGCAATGCATTAGTATCCCAATTTTCCTACGTGTTCTCCAGCATTTATCATTTTCATGTTTTATCATGTTAGCTGATCTGATAGGTATAATGTGGTACCTTAGAGTTGTTTTGATTTGCACTTTTCTAATCAATAGTGATTTAGAGTATTTTTTTCATATGACTATAGATAGCTTTAATTTCTTCCTCTGAAAACTGCCTGTTAATATTCTTTGACCATTTATCAATCGTATTCTTATGAATTTGATTCAGCTTTCTATATGTTTTCAAAATGAGGTCTTTATCAGAGACATTGGCTGCAAAAATTGTTTCCCAGCTTTCTGCTTTCCTTTTAATCTTGGTTATTTGGCTTTTTTTGTGCAAAAACTTTTCAACTTAATGTAATCAAAATAATCCATTTTGCATTTCATAATGTCCTCTGTCTCTTGTTTGATCATAAATTCTTCCCTTCTCCATAAATTTGACAGATAAACTATTCCTAACTCTCTTAACTTGCTTATAGTATCATCCTTTATATCTAAATCACTTACCCATTTTGACTTTATCTTAATATAGGGTGTAAGATGTTGGTCTATGCCTAGTTTCTGCCATATTATTTTCCAGTTTTCCCAGCAGTTTTTGTTAAATAGTGAATTCTTATCACAGAAGCTAGAATTTTTGGGTTTCTCAAAGATTCTCAGTAGTCATTGACAATTTTGTCTTGCATACCTAACCTATTCCACTGATCCACCACTCTATTTCTTAGCCAGTGCCAAGTAGTTTTGATGATCTTTGCTTTATAATATAATCAAGATCTGGCACAGCTAGGTCACCATCCTTTTCATTTCTTTTCATTAATTCCCTTTATATTCTAAACCTTTTGCTCTTCCAGATGAATTTTGTTATTGTTTTTTTTTTCTAGCTTTATGAGATACTTTTTTTTGATAGTTTGTTTGGTATGGCACTGGTTAAGTAAATTAATTTAAGTAGAATTGTCATTTTTATTATGGGTAGGCTCAGCTTACCCATGAGCAACTGATATTTTCCCAATTATTTAGATCTGGCTTTATTTGCGTGAAAAGTGTTTTGTAATTGTGTTCATATAGTTCCTGGGTTTGTTTTGGCAGGTAGATTCCCAAACATTTTATCATGTCTACAGTAACTTTAAATGGAATCATTTATCTAATTCTTTAAAAACCCTCAAATTATATGTAGCTGAAGTAGACTGTTTCTTATGCAATCATGTTTGTAGTTTAGCAAAAGTTTGTCTTTGTTGATAATTGTTAAGTTTATAATGAAAACAAAGTGTTTTATTTTTTTTAAGTGAATAAAGTTGTGGAGTTTAGATTAAGAGAACCTCTTAGCAGGATATCGAGGGCAAAGGTTAGCAGAGTGACTGCATGGTGAAGTGGGCAGGCGACTGACTGGCTTTGCAGTGAGGAATCAAGCATTCAAAGCCTTTCTATTAGGTGCAAAGGAGTAGTTGATTATTTTAGAAAGCCTCAAATACATAGGACATAGCTAGAGATGAATATAAATTTACTTCTGTATATTGCTATGGTTCAATTGGTCATTTCCCCAAATGCCTTAAAAAATAGGTGAGCATGCTCATTCTGATCCACCATGCTTATTTTAGTTGTTAAGAGCATTGAAAAAAAGCCATCCACTTATAAGCAATCGTGTGTGCCTTTATCTTGCCTATGTGTCTTCAGTCTCACTGTTGTAATGGACAATCTGGCACTAACTCCAAGTTCAAACACAACCCCTCACTCACAAAACAATCTTCAAAAGCAATATCCAGAATCAGATAATCATGATGAAGAATCTCCTATTTCATCAGGGCTGTTCTATGAATTGGTTTGAATTTCTTATTTTCTTTTAAAATGTACTGATATCTTTAGATTTGATGTTAATATTGTTCCCAAATACATCCCTTCCCACTCCTATGCCCAAAGAGCTAACTTCTGTAACAAAGAAATATGAGAAAGAGGGAGAAAAAAGTATTTTAAGAAACTTAGCCAACTATTAACCCAGTTGGAGATTACATGCAATGTTCCACACTCCATCATTTATCTCTGCAAAAAAAGAGAGGGAAATGTTTTCTCAAATCAAATGATAAAGATGAGCTTTATCATCATAATTGAATAGCTTTTGGTTTCTTTTTGTTTTTATTCTTTATATGTACCTTGTTGTGGTTATTGAAATGTTGTTTTTCTGGTTCTGATTACTTCACTTTGTACTTGTTCATATAAATCTTCCCCTGCTTCTCTGTATTCTTCATTCATTATTTAAAAGTGAATTTATTTTTACATGCATTTATAATCTATTTCCACTGCCCCCTAAACAAAACAAAAGCAAAACAAAAAAGTGAACAGTAAAATCATCATTATAAACATGTATTATCTAGCAAAACTCCCATTGGTTATGCCTAAAAATGTCTCTCTGCATTTTGAGATCATCACCATTCATTATTTCTTTTGATACAGTAATTTTGTTCCTTTACTTTATTTCTTACTTTAACATAGATAGAGATTAACAGGGCTTTCTGGCAGATCTAGGATCAAATTGAAGGTGAAAATTCTTGACACATAGTAGGTAATAAATGCTTATCGACTTGACTGAATGATTCAAATTTTTTCTAAAAGGTATTTCTCTGTTAACCAATAACTACCAACATTTACATTTATACAAAATCGACTCTTTTGCAGAATAAAAGAAAGAGGCTAATTACAGATTTGTATCTGCAGCAGAAAGAGAGTGATTGATGTTTTCATCACCCAACAGAGCAGGCAAGTTACAAATAGATTGTTTTTATTCCTTCCAGGTTATTTATCCAGCAAAGAGGTGGGTGGACAGAATCTCCTTTTGAAGTTAAACATCTTGCCCAGATAAGCAGATATGTTGAATCAAATCAAAGTAATAAAAAGATAAAATGCTTTATTAAATCTTCTTTATCACTATATTGTACTCCAAAAGCACTATCTAATTAAAGATACATATGAACTGCTTTTCATCTGAAGGCTAGTTCAGGGACTTTCATTATTAAAGGGTTTACTCAGAAACAAACCCTTGGCTATAAAGCTTCCAAATTTCCCAGCGGTGCCTTCTTCCTGTTTTACTCTAATCATTATAGATATTTTGGCTCCCACTTTATGGCTTATTCATAATTACTCCTTTTCATCTTGAAAGTGTTTTTAAAGCAGAATGTGATTAATCCTTATGCTATCACCATGGGCTGGGTTCAGTCAATGGTATAGCCTTTTTTTCAGGTAATGAAACTGCTGATAGTCTTTAATTCTGTTCATATACCAAGGTGGGTAAAATAAAACAAACAAAATATAGTTAATCATTTCTTTCTTTTGTCTGTATGATGCTTTAAAAAAGTTTCGACTGAGACAAAGTGGTAGAATAGACTAGACATTTTGCCCTTGTGCGGACCCAGTTTTAGTGACATCCTCTAAGTTTCAGAAGGAAAGTCTTTTTTTTTAGAAACAGATATACATGGGTTATTGCTAAGGAACAATCCTGTATGACTAGTGTGATTGGTCTGTTGTAGACTGGAACTCTCAGGAGGGAGTGGGAATGTACATGCTTTGCATGTAATTTTGTGTGCAAAGTCCTCATCTTTTCACTGCTTCTGGGCTTTGGCCATCATATTTGTGTAAATAATAATGCTGATGATATTACTACTAATAATAGCATTTATGTAGCACTTCATGGTTTGGGAAGCACTTTATATTTGTTATCCCCTTTCATCCTTACAACAACTTGGTGAGGTAGGTGTTATTAACATTCTGACTTTACAGATGATGAAATTGAGAGGTATAAGAGAGGTTAAGTAACTTGTCCTGGGTTACACAGCTAGTACCTGAGGCAGATTTCACACACACATCTACTCCAAGTCCAGGCATTGTGCACTGGGCATACCAAGAAGGGCAAAAAAACATCCTTGAGTAGCTCACAGTCTAACCCGGGGAGGTTTCATTTAAACAACAACATATAAAGCTGTATGCAGGATAAAGAGGAAATAACCAACAGAAGGAAGGTGCTAGAAGGGCTTGGAAAAGGCTTCTAATGGGATTTTTAGCTGAGACTTGAAGGAAGCCAGGGAGACCAGGAGATGAAGAGGGAGGGTATTCTATGCATGGGGACAGCCAGTGAAAATGGAGAGTCAGGACATGGAAATGTCATTCAAGGAACAGCGTTACAAGTCAAAGAGTACATTGGGATGGAATATGTAAGAAAACTGGAATGGTTGTGGTGTGTGTGTGAGAGGTAGGGATGGGACAGGTTATGAAGGGCTTTGATACCAAACAGAGGATTTTGGTAGATATCAGAAGTGATAGGGAGAGAGGAGTTGATTGAGTAGGGGTATGACATGGTCAGATACTTTGGCAGGAAGATCACTCTGACTGCTTGTAATGGCAAGCAAAATAGTACTTTGCTGCTCCTTTCAGCTATTTACGTGCCTTTGAGTCTTACCTTTGATTGTGTCAAGTCTTTGTTGGAAACAGCATACATTGTGTTACCCTTAATAGGCCTAAGGAAGTTTGGAGACCCTCTCTGCCCTTACTAGGCCTAACATCATTACAAGGAGCCCACAGGGAGGAGCTTGCTGAAAGAGTGTAACAGGAAGGGTGGAACTGGAAGGAGCAGAGCAGAGAAAAGCTCAAGCATGAGCTGGGACCAAACAGAATGGAGAGGGAGAATGTTTGTGACATTGGCACTCTGTCTATCTGTTCTGTCTGTGTTGATGTTACTCTCTCAGAACAAAGCATTCTGTCTGTTGAAAGAGGACTTTACTATTGTTTACAAAAGTTCTGGGACTTTGCTGTCGATTTGTATTTGATTTCTCAGACAGAGGCTTTGTCTGTTGATTTGTGTTTCTTTGTCAGACAGAAAGCAAATTGAGATGATAGTATCGGCCATGTGTGTAAATATTGTTGTAGCTCTGTTAAGCTTTGTCTTCCTAGAAACAGACACTTCCAAGAGCTGTCCCCAAAACAGGAGCAAAGAGCAACAGGAGTGGAGAGCTTCCTATGTGTGAGTCCAAGCAAGAGCTGGGAGAGCTGCCTACCTATAAATCCAGGCAAGAGCTAGGAGTGACCAACCCGAGGAAGAGGAGCCATGGGGTTTGGAAGTCAGCCTCAAGTTAAGATGAAAGAGGACTTAACTTGATGAAATGTGATGAAATTGTGACTTATTGTGACCTACGTGTTTGCACTTTCTGCCACCCTTAAAGATGATTGTCTTAAGGATGATTGGAAGCCAGACTTCTAATCAAGATGAAAGAAGACTTTACTTGGGCACTCTACATTGATTGAAGAGATTGTGACTTACTGAATGATATGTTTAGTTTAAAACTATTTGGCCACTTTAGTAATAACTTGTTATGTTTCATTGTTTTGAATGTTGTGCTTTGGTTTCTTGAATGTTTTGCTTTAGTTTATTCCTGAATAAATAGAGAGTTCATTATATTAAGTGATTAGATCCTTAAAGTTATTCACAGCAGCAGTCCTCAGGAGAGCTGCTCATGATTGGCTTTACACTGCTAAGTGGAGGATGACCTAGAATAGGGAAAGGCTTGTGGTGGAGAGCCCAATGAGCAGGCTATTACAGCATTTCAGGCATGAAGTGAAAGGGTCCTTCACCAGGATGGGGTCAATATCAGAGGAGAGAAGGGGGGTATATTTGAGAGATATCATGAAGGCAAATTGACAAACCTTGTCAATAGATTAGATATGAGGAGTGAGAAAGAGTGCTGAGTCAAGGTTGACACCTAGATTTTAATCCTAGGGGCTAGGAAGATGGTAGTGTCTTCTATAGTAATAGGGAAATCTGAAAATGGGAAGAATTTAGGTGGGGGAAGATAATAAGTTTAGTTTTGAATACACTGAGTTTAAGGTGTCCTCAGGAGATCCCTTTTGACATATTTAATAGGCAGTTGAAGATTCAAGATTGGAAATAATCAAAGAGGTTAGGAATGGATAAGTAGATCTGAGAATAATCAGCATAGAGATGATAATTGAATCCATGGAAGATGATGAAATCATCAAGCAACATAGTGTAGAAGGAGAAGAGAAGAGAAGAGCCCTGTTGGATATCCATGGTTAGCAGGACTGGGATTAGTGGAAGGAAGCCAATGTGGAGGAAGATTCAGGAAAGGAAATTGAGATAGGATAGTCAGATAGGAAATGAACCAGGAGAGAGTAATGTCCTGAAAACATAGAAAAAGAGTATGATAGAGAAGAGGGTGATCAACCCGTGTCAAAGGCTGCAGAAAGGTCAAGAAGGACGAGGACTAAGAAAAGACCATTGGATTGAGCAATTAAGAGGTGATAAGTAACTCTGGAGAGAGTAGTTTCAGTTGAGTTAGACTGTAAAGTTGAGAAGAGAATGGAATAAGTGGAAACACCATCAGGAAAGACAAGGAGATGGGATGA
Source organism: Pseudochirops cupreus (assembly GCA_028627135.1). Taxonomy (NCBI): domain Eukaryota; kingdom Metazoa; phylum Chordata; class Mammalia; order Diprotodontia; family Pseudocheiridae; genus Pseudochirops; species Pseudochirops cupreus. The sequence continues at coordinate 146,543,927 of CM053583.1, forward strand.
TAGTGGGGATGGAGGGTCAAACTTGTAGAGGATAGGGGAGATATAGGCATGCTTGTAAGCAACAGGGAAGCAGGCAGTATGTAGGGAGAGAATGGTGATAACAGAGAGTTATCTTAGAGAAGGGATGGAATGAGATCATTTGTGCATGTAGAAGAGTTAGCCTTAGCAAGGAGAGGGCTACCTCATCATGTGAATTAGATAAAGGAGGAAGGGGATAGTTGCAAAAAGCAAGTGATGATGAGACAAGGAGGAGGGGAGAAGAGGGAGTACTTGATAAATGACCTCAGTTTTTTAGTTAAGTACAACTTAAAGTTCTCAGCTGAGATGCTGAAGGGATAGGAGGAGTCAAAGGAACTTTGAGGAGGGATGAAAAGGTTTGGAAGAACCACTTTGTGTGTGTGTGTGTGTGTGTGTGTGTGTGTGTGTGTGTGTAATATTAATTTATTCATTCATCTACCCATCCATCCACTTATCTATCCATCCATCCATCCATCTATCTATCTATCTATCTATCTATCTATCTGTCTGTCTGTCTGCCTGTCTGCCTATCTATCTTTCTATCAATATCTTCCAAACTACTTCCCACCTGCCCAACACTGGTAGTTTCAAGTTTCAATAGAATGGGGATTGCCAGTCAAACTGAATTAGATTGAATAGAGGTAAATATTAGGTAATAACAACTATTAAGTGGAATGAAAAAAAATTCCAGTTGTGACTAGGCCAGAACTTGAATTCCTGGGTCAAAAGGTGAAACTTTGGGGCCCAGGCTTACTGTCCTACATACCTATGTTCTCTGACAGATAAACTTTCCACCAACAAGCTCATTTGGAGCTAAACCCACAGAATCACAAATAAGAGGGCTCATTTTATCTTGTTAAAGACAATTTAACAGTGAAGTTCCTTTCTGGAATTGTGCCTTAATATGTCTTATTCCATTTTTATAATTTTATGGGCTTTCTGCTTCAACTTTAGGAGAATTTGTGATCAATTTTAAATTAAAGTTTATTTTAATTTTAGTGACATTTTCACAACTAATTTGAACTTAGGTCTCCCTTTAGAAAAATATTTATACAGAAATAAAATAAAGTTGCATGGTATAAATGCCATGCCATTCAACTATGTAAATAACAGCCAAGATGTTTAATTGAATATAAAACACCAGTACAATGTAAACATCATTTTTTTGTTCTAGTTACTGTGAGCATTGGCTTCAGCAACACAAATGAACAGAGTTAATTGATAGTGGAAATCACCCTTTGCAGCGGGTTCCAACAACTTCAGCGTGTCTGGAAACCTTTTTGGTATTTGCTGCTTTTTGATACTGTTCAACCTGTTTCTTGAAGCACAGCCACTGTCTTCACTCCTTGCTGAACTTTAATAGTGAATGACATCCTCTCAATGCCTGCGTTACTCTAGGATTTAAATTAGTCATCGCTGTAAAGCAGCATTTAATCTTTCAGGCTATTGGAAGATATGAGGAAGCAGTGTCTTATGAAGACATTTTAAGAAGTTGCCTGCCTATTTATTTATGTAGCTCTTTATTTAGGGTTTTTTTTTCCCCCCAGAACTATACTATACGGCAGCTAGGTAGTGCAGTTTCAAATCCCACCTCAGACACTGGCTGGCTGATCTTGGGTCAGTCATACAGTGACCCTCTTAGCACTGTGCTTGACACATAATAAACTATATATAAATGTTGTTGTCATTACTGTTGTTATAATAACTAGAGCTGTGCTATATGATGGGCCAGCTAGGTGAAGAAGCTGATAGAATACTGGGCCTGGAGTCAGGAAGACTCATTTTTGTGAATTCAAATCTGGTCTCAGATGCACACTAGCTGTGTGACTCTGGACAAGTCAACCCGATTTGCTTTAGCTTTATCAACTATGAAATGAACTAGAGAAAGAAATGGCAAACCAATTCAGTATCTCTGCCAAGAAAACCCCAAATGTGGTTATGAAGAATAGAACATGAGTGAAGTGACTAAATAATTGCAAAATACAATATGGCAACTAGGGGCACAGTGGATAGAACACTGAGTCTGGAGTCATGGAGACCAGTGTTCAAACCCAGACCTACGTACTTAAGAGTGATATTAGCTATGTATCCCTGGGCAAGTGACAACCTTTGTCTGCCACAGTTTCTTCAACTTTAAAATTAAGATAGGAAAATAGCTATCTCACAGGATTGCTGTGAATGGGATAATCATATCTGGCCCATGGTAGGTTCTTCATAAATGCTTGTTTCCTTCTTTCTTGCTTGGGGATTTTTACATCTGGAATAAGGAGCGGGATAGTGTGGGGGAGGAGTTGGGAGAGCTTACATAAGATGTGTCCATGGTGGATAAAGTATATCTCGAGATGATTCTGTCAGCACCTTCTAAATTTTAGCACCCAAGGACAAAGCTCTACTTGCCTCATCCTTGTTATGACTCTGCCTACATCTAAGGTACAATTGTCTCAAACTTCATTCGGTCACCTGAGCTATAACATATCCTGCCTTTGTGAATATAAGTATGAAGTATTCTGACAAACATAGTGTTTGAGAACACATCAATACATGGAGAATGGCAGAGAATATGTAGCTATTTTGAGTACATCCTATCATAGAATCAAAAGCATTAAGTCACAAAGAGACCTCAAGATCGCCCCCATTCAACCTTCTGCTGTATTAGGGAAGCATTCAAATGATCTAGACCAGTTACCCATAAAACCATCTGACTTTCCTTTAAAATATAACAAAGACAGGGTTTCTGTAACCTTTTCTTGGAAACTATGTATGTAGGATTTCTTGGGGTGTCAATTTGCCATTTCCTTGGTTTAGAGAAGGCTGAGTAGAGAAACCCCTCTACCAATTGCCCATTCATAACTATTCTAAACTTACAGTCTTGGAGAGTTCCTTGAAGCACTGAGATGATAAGACAACCCCATTCCCACTGATCATTGTATAGCTCATTTAAGAAAAACAAACATCAAATCAGAACTTAAAAAAAATTGTACAAGCAGACTTTCTGTTGTCCTTATTGCACTCCTCATAGAGAAAGCGAGTTCAGTAAGAAAGCACAACCAGATGAAAGTGTGTGTTAATATGGCAAAAATCTCAGTACATATACTCTTTTTTTCTTTCAACATAAAGGCCAGTGTCAAAGAAAAAAAAAATAAAACTAATACTGTACTCTCAATTTTTAGGCTGAAGTCTACCAGAAACAATTGTATTTATCATTTATCTGTATCTAAGTCATTTCTAGTTTGGAGAAAGAAGTCCAGACTGGCATAGTTCCCCATATCCTCCAACAAGATTCTTCCCTGGGAAGATTTCAGGTAACATTTATCAAAATCTTGAACAAGAAATCTTAAAATATAGTCTGGTTAACATTCCAAAATTGAGCAAGTAAGTTGTTATCACATTCCTCCCGGAATACTCTTCTCCCTCCTGGAATTAAACAAAGAGACCTACTCCCTTCCTACGATATTTGTCCTTCATTTTAGAAGAGGACCGATGATATCACAGGTGATGTCTTGACTTGTGCACGAATTGGATTTAAGTGAGGTAGAGTTGCACAAAGTTGTCAGTCTCTCTCTTCCATAGTCATTGGATTCCAGTGGCAAGGCCAAAGGCCCAGGAGATGACCTTGGCTCTAAGTGCTCCATAGCACCTGCTTCAGCCCCCTTCATGGTCAACTGTTCTCATTAGCCATTCAGCTGATGGGAAGACTTCACATCCTTTAGGTACACATCCCTCTAACTCACGGTTACCCTCAACCTTGTTAACTTGTCTGCTGAGACAGTTTTCCTGGGGTGTGGCCACAGCACGGGCTGCAGTTTCTTGGAGCCTCAGGTGAGAACTGCGTGATTGGTTGGACGCCAAAGGTGGATGAGCAGCCCTGAAAAGGGCTCTGCAAGCTCTCACACCAGGGGTGTTATTCTTCCCTTAGCACCTCCCTTCCCCCATTCTTTCTCAAAGGAGAGGGTGGGTATTAGTCCAACCCAACCACTTCAAGTGGACCTTCCCCACCCCTGATGTGGTTTGCTTATTGACCTATCTAGGGGATTACTGACCCTCCTTATCTGCCAGGTAAACTGACATTCTCTGTCAGGCCCTCTCTGATCTTTTGTCTGCCACCTATACTGTCAATAACCAAATCACTTCCCAGACAGGAAAGGCGATGGTGTAAAGAAGATGAGGGTTATTCCATGACATCTACCACCCTTAATCCATTTCTCTAACAAAGGTACGTTTGTTCTTTTGTCCCAATTCATCAACTACCTTTCCAAGAGCTTTTCCCCAGGGATTTGTAAAAGGCTTTAGAGGAAAATATTATTTCTCAATATTTCCAAAGAAAATAAAAATGTTTTCAAGATAATTCTGAACCAGCATTTGGTTTTTAGTAAACAAATAAGCTATAAAGTAATATTCTGACCTTTTGAAAAAGTTGGTCTTTATTTCTTGTAAATGGAAAAAATAGCCCTCAAAGTCAATTTCTGCACATAATGGTGTCTTTCACCATGAGATGACCAATTATTTCTGCCCAAAAAAATGCTATTGCACTTCATATTTCATGCTAAGACCGTCATGCTATAAAACTAATGAAATCATACCAATGCAAATGAGATAAAATGACTGGACTAAAGTTCTCCAAGGAAGAGAAAACCTCTTCAAGTTATGTCACTGGGGAATGATACTTATTTCAGATGAATGTGACTGATCTTAGTTGTCTAGGTATAAAGGCTTCTGAGAATTTGAGGATTTTTTTAACCCTCCGTTATATTCATATTTCTTTGTATGACCAGAGAAAAGCTGATATACTGTAATGCCATTATAATGCTACTTGCTACAGAGAAGAATTTGGTATAAGTTTAATTCATTCAAAAATTATTAATTAAAAAAAAAACTCTACACTATTCCCTACCCTCCTTCCAAGAAGAGCAACAAAGTAGAATTGAAAAGAAGAAGAAAGGATATTTCATTTCTCAGCCCTGTCTAAAGTTTTTGGTTACTGAAACACCAAAGGACTTTGTTAAATGGTGTTCTCAGCTTTAAAGGTGGTGGGCCTCAGGAGCAACAGAGTGAGTGCTAATTAAAAACATTGACTTCTTGATTATTTGAACTCTTGAAAACAGGTCATTTTTTAACAGCTTCATTGACTTTCATAAAACTTTGTATTTGAAATGCAATTTATTGTTTCAGACATTGAGGCAATGAGAGGGCAAAGTGAATAAGAGGGCTTGGCCTGGATTCAGGAAGACCTGAGTTCAAATATAGCCTCAGACACTTACTAGTTATGTGACCAGAGGCGAATCACAGTCTATGTCTGCTTCAGTTTCCTCAACTGTAATGAGTATAGTAATAGCACCTTGTTGTGATGTTCAAATGAGATATTTGTAAAGGGGTTAACATGGTGCCTTGGACATAGCAGGAGTTTAATAAACGCCTGTTTCCTTTCTTGCATTCATTGGAGGAATAAAGGGGAATGACTATGACATATTTCTTTTGGTTTCAGGTTGAAGGCAAATTTGCTCAGCTGTCCTATAACAATTAGGCCCTTGAATTTCAATGAGGGGGAGCTATGACTCACAAATGAAAAACTTTTTGTGTGTGTCATTTTTTCGAGCTATAATTTCATTGTTACAAGGGAAGGAACCACCAGTAAGTAAACTTCCTTACCACAATAAATCAGTACTTGCTCAGCAACTTAAGCATCTTAGAGTGTTGCTGGAAGAGCACTGAGATTTGATGTGAAGTGACTGGGATTTGGAGTCAGTCGATAACAGGGTATGTTTTAGAGGTGAGTGTGAGAGGTGGGGCTTGAACCCAAGGTTTTTCTAATCCTGAAATTGATTTTCTATCTATATTCTCCCTCTGCCTCTCAAACTTTGATAAGCTTTTACATTTTATATGAACTTTCATACGTAACTTTTACATTTTGTTTGCATACATTATCAAGGACCCTATATTGGAGGTAGTCATATCTCACAATAGTTTGAACGTTCTCAGCTTTAGTTTGAAGGATGGACCTTCAATAGTGACTTCAGCACTAAGTTCCTACTATGGGCAGAGTACTGTGCTATGCACAGGGTGTGTGTGTGTGTGTGTGTGTGTGTGTGTGTGTGTGTGTGTGTGTGTGTGTGTGTGTGTGTGTGTTTGGGGGTGGGGATGAATGGGTGGTGGGGAATATCTTTGTTGAGATCACCTAGAGTGTTTTTAGTGATTTTTTGGGTCTCTATACCCAACGCATTATATGACAATGAACAGTTAAAACTAAGAATGTGCCTTCCAATGAAAGGTTAGACACCACATAATTTCATTAACCAAGTTGCTTTTATTCATTTCATTCAATGTGGGCATTCTTAGTTACTCCATTCAATTGACTTTCTCAGTTACTTAATAAAACAGGGAAAAGCCCTGCTCTAATTCTGAAAACCTCACCATGGAAATTACCTAAGTTTCCTGAGATATATAATAAGGAATATTGAGCACAACACCACACTAAAACTAACTAAAACAGTTTTATTATTCCTAGAGTGGCAAAAATGACCCCAGTAGACTGCAGGTCTTGGGTGTGTGTGTGTGTGTGTGTGTGTGTGTGTGTGTGTGTGTGTCTGTGTGTCTGTGTCTGTGTCTGTGTGTCTGTGTGTCTGTGTGTCTGTGTGTCTGTATGTGGAAAGGGCAGGGAGTTGTATGTAGATAGACAGTGCTGGTGGCTGTCATGACTGGGGCTAGCTTCTTCTAGGTTACCTGGCTTCATCTTGTGCAAGACTTCAGTTGGTCCCCTCTGGAGTCTCACACTACTAATGCAGGCTTTCTGGGTTTTATTTTACTTCAGCTTAGATTAAATTTCCCCTACATTCTTGTAGAGGAATCAGGAGCCACTGATGGTTTTTAAGCAGGGCAAAAACACAGACTGCTTTCTTGGGCAGGCTGATAGTTTGGAAGAAGAATTGGAAAGCAGAGAGAATGCAAACAGACATCTCAATGCTTTTTAAAAAAATTATACTGCCTTCCTGTTGCTAGACCTTTGCTCATATTGTTTCTGCTCCTTGAAAAAAAGATCCCCAACTCCTTCCTCCTGTCCCATCTTTTGGCATGTGTGCATGTGTGTGTGTGTGTGTGTGTGTGTGTGTGTGTGTGTGTGTGTGTGTGTGTGTGTGTGTGCTCATTTAGTTTTTTACAAAGGGAAATTTACTCTGAATAGCAGGAAGAGAAGTACAAATGCTTCTTCCTCATATCCAGGTGAACACCGTTCCCTCTACCAGCTTGTTCCCTGGGGAAAGTGGGCTCAGACTTAATGCACTTTCTGTATAGATTTGCCCCACCAAGTAGACTTCTAAATATGACACAATCAATGGATGAGTCTGCTACTGGGTTGTGTGCTGAAGGTCATTCCTCTGGGCCTCAATGCTGGACCGACTGGTCACAAAACCTGGCTCTGCTGCAGGATCTCTTGGAACATCACTCTCCTGACTTGTCACAGCTTACAAGGTCATAGTCATCTCTAATTTCTTCACCTAAAATAGGAAATAAAATTAAAGAACAGAGAGGCCTGTATTTGCAGGCAAACGTGTTGTCTTCGGATAGGGAGGGATCAAAATCCGTCATTCTTGGAAATGCTGGAGGACCCTCTAATTAGTATTTTTCAAGATGTGTAGAGGTGAGAATCATACTCAGTATGTTTAAAATTGTCAAAATATTTTTTAAACAATTGTGTCCCATTTTCACAACTTTCTACTGTGTGAAGAGCTAGAAAGGGGTTTAGAGATACAAGTCCCCTTATGTTACAGATGAGGCAATCAAGGCCAGTAGACATAAGGGGATTTACACAAGATAATACAGCTAGTTAGTTAACATATCCTTTAAAAAATTTATCAATGCATTTTGTTTTGATATAATGAACTCTTGCCAACAAATGACAACTACAAAGTACAGTACATTTCCCTAAAACAGTTAAGTAACTGTTTCATTTTTGCAGTTTCCTGACGGCTAATGGAAAGGAAGGATGTGTGCTTTAACTTTGATAATATAGGATCAACATTGTCCGTCCTATCTGGCCTGAGGTTTGTTGCCTCTTTGTGCAGATTTTAGGTACATTGTTGAAGTCATGCTGTGTGTATACATATATATATATATATATATATACATATATATATATATATATGTACACACATATGTAGATGTGTAGATATATGTATACGTTTGTTCTGTTTTTTTCACTCTTCATCATTTCTTACAGGACTTCCTATGTTTCTTGGCATTCTGTTTGTTTTTCCTTACAGCTCAATAACATTCCATTTTATGCCCATGTCTTAATTTGGTGCATCCATTTCTCATTTGGTGCACACCTTCTTTGTCTCTAGCTTTGTAAACACAAGTCACGCTGCTAAGAATATTTTTATATATAGAGTTCTTTTCTTGTTGTCAACAGTTTTCTATATGTCAAAGGTACAGTTCTGGTAATGAGTCTTCAGTTGGAAGGCTAAGAACAATGAAGTGCCTTTCCTTTCATAATTATAAGTTGTCTTACATCCCAGTTGAACATGGCTCCATTAGCACTGAATTAACATTCATCAAAGATTGGGATTGAAACTGATTTCCTTGATATTGGGAAAGCCTTTTACAAATGAAGATTGATATCTGCTCTGTAACTGAGTTTCTTAGGGCACTGAGAGGTTAAGTGATATGTCTATGGTCAACACAGCCAGAATGTATCAGAGGCAGACCTTGAACACAGGTTTTCCTGGGTTTGGAGCCAAGGTTCTAGTCCCCATTACACTCCATTAGTTAGCTAATATTTATTTGAAGCAATTAATACAACCACATTAAATATTTTCTTTTATAAGCCTCAAAAATAATTTCTTACTCTATTTTTTAATCCAACTATACTCTGGATTTTGACTGAAGACCTTTTTGATGGGGGGGGGGATAGGGAATAAGTCAACATATATGTCATTGATTTTAAAACTGCATTTGGAAAATGAAGTGCCTGCAATAACAATATTAGCTGAGATACTGTAGATAGTTTTACATGTCAGGAACAATTAACACATATCCTGTGGATCTGATTACCAGCTTCAAGGAAGTTCTGCTTACCAGAAACTCTCTCAGCAAAGCCTCCTGGAAAGTTAAAGGTCCCCAACCTACAGTTAAATAGGAAATGTAATGTACCTTTTTTTTTGATTGACCATAAACTCGACTCATGGGACTTTGTTTTCAGAGGCAAAAGCAAACATGAGTATGAGTGAAGTTGTTTTACTAAAAATTTTTAAGCCTTTGGTCTCAACCATCTAGCTTAATATTTCCTAAAATATAATAAAATAAATATTACCCTACACTTGATATAGGAATAGCAAGTAAAAAAAAATCAGATATGTAATTTTCTGGAATGTAGAGTATAAGAAGATAAATTAGATTATAAATTTAATATGTTACTATGAATTGAGTCCATCTGCCATGTCAGAGTTATCTCAGGAACATCAATTAAGTAATTAAAAAGAAAAATTGATTTGCTAAACATTGTTATAAATTCAAGGAAGGTTGTGTGGAGTTACCAATAGAGACCTGGCTTTGGTGTCAGGGAGACTTGGGTTCAAATGCTGCCTTTGACACATACTGATGGTGTGACCCTTGGCAAGTGACTTAACCTCTCAGTAACCTATGAAACTAGTAATGATAATAATAATAATAACAGCAACTAACATTTATAAAGAACTTCAAGTATATTGTATCATTTAATTATCATAATAACCCTGTAAGGTAGGTGCTATTTTCATACTCTTTTAAAACAGAAGGAAACTGAGGCTGAGAAAGGTTAAGGGACTTGTTTAGTGTTACATAGTAAATATCTAAGGCAGGATTTGAACTCAGGCCTTTCTACTAAATTGAATGCTCTACCCACTATGCCATCTAGTTGTCTATAATTTGCTCAGCGGGCACTGATTGGTATTAGTAGTGAGAAGTTCCTTAAGGGGAGTAATCTACCCCAAAGAAATCAAAGGTATGGTCCAAGAAAACTATTTCAATTATGTAAGTACTTAAAATCAAGTGAAATAATGAGCAAGCCACATTGCACAAGAACAGTGAAAAAGTGATTGGTGCTTCCTGTTGGGATCCAAACAGAATCTGAGTTCTTTGTGACATTGGGAAAGAAGGTCCTATGTAAATCTAAGATGTTACTATTCATGTACTATATAAACAGAAATTCATAGATTATATAAATGATAAATGTATGAGGCAGCAAGGTGGTGCAGTGGATAGAGCACGAGGTTGGGAACCAGGAAGACTCATGTTCCTAAATTAAAATCTGGCCTCAGACACAGACTAGCTGGGCGACCCAGGCAAGTCATTTAACCCTGTTTGCCTCAGTTACTCATTTGTAAAATGAGCTAGAGAAGGAAGTGGCAAACCACTCCAGTGTCCCTGCCAAGAAAAACCCAAATGAGGTTACAGAAAGTCGGGCATGACTGAAATGACCAAACAATACAAAAGTATATAAACATGTATTCATAAAATAAATATAACTTTATTCATATGTGGTAGCCATATTGTACTGCAAAGAACATTGAACAATAATTTTACCATGCAAAAAAAGTTGTCATAAAAAGTTTATAAAGTATAACACTTGATTATATAGTTACTTTCTATGATAGAGTTCATAATCCCAGAAATCCTGGAGAAGAAGAGCACTATGAGAACACAGGAATAACAAAGACCTCTTTCCTGAAAGTTCTCTTTCCATGCTACAATCCTCTTAAACTCTCTGAACTTCTATTTTTGTATCTGTAAGATGAGGGATCCATAATATCTCCACAGGGTTGTTGTGAGGCTCAACTAACTTGAAGTACCATATTGGCATAAGCCATCAAAAGCCATTGCAAATTCTACCCTATATGTCAATCGAAATTACTTGTGACCCCTTAATAGTGTAGAAAGTTCTGGGAAGTCTCATCATCCTCTTAGACATTATCTTTGTGATTTTGTTGTCTGTTGAGTTCTGTTTTCTGGTGTAAGTTCCCTGAGGGACTATTTTGCTTTTTATTTACATCTAAGTTACAATTCATTGGAATGAATCCTATAAAATGGTCACATTATTTGAATTTGCATAGCATATTTCCATTGGTCTGGAACCAATAACCATATTTTACATAATTATAACTTCAGATAGTTCAAATTACAATATATGCAACTACTTCATGGGATTCATTATTTGCAATATTTGGGACTTTTTAGCAGGGTCTGGTATCTGGTAAGTACTCAGTGAATTAGTGTAGATTAAATAATTGATTGTCTGATGTCAAATGAACAGAAAATCTCTGGAAGAATGTGAGGCAATACAGTAGGTCAAAGTAAGAAACAATTAATTGCAAAAGGTAACTCAGTACCTGAAAGGAAGAGTATAATAATGGTAGAAGTCATTGTCTTATATCCTTTTAGGTCTTAAAAGAAAGAAATGTGCTGTGTCCACCATTATCTGAGAAGCAAGTGAAAGAAACTGACCCAGGACAAAGGACTCTAACTCTTTAAATGACTCTCACTTTAAATGGCTGAAGTGACCTGGAGCAAATGACCTAACTGCTCTGGGTCTCAGCAGTCTTCTCTGTAAAATGTAAGGCTATATCTGAGTAACTTCTGAAGTCCCTTTAAGCACTGAAATTCTGTGAGAGCAATATTTCTCAGGGGTGAAATCATGATCACATCTGTCTGAGAATTGAGGGCCATTATTTTCTTACTCTTGCCTTTAGTAATTAAGTGTCAGAATAGCTAGGTCTCTGGACCTGCAATCAGAAAGACCTGAATTCAAATCCTGCCTCAGATACTTGTTGGCTGTGTGACCCAGTGCAAGTAACTTAATCTCTCTGAGTCCCAGGTTCCTATCTATGCAACAGGGTAAAAAAAACACCTACCTCAAAGAGTTGTTGCAAAGATCGTGTAAAGCACTTTGTAAACTTTAAAGCACCACATAAATGCTAACCACTTATTTAAAAACAATGTGTTTGGGGCAGCTAGTTAGTGCAGTGGATAGAGCTTTGACCCTGGAATCAGGAGGACCTGAGTTCAAATACAGTCTCAGATACTTAGAACTAGGAAGGCTTGGGTTCAGGTCCCACTTCTGACATATGCTAGCTGTGTGATCCTGTACAAATTGTTTTAATCTCTTAGTGCTCTAGACTCTAGATAACTGTCTAAGACTCAGTTCTAGAGCAGTTGCCAACCTGCTCTGATGAAGGGAATTTCCTCATCTATTTCAATGAAATCACAAGTCCAGTCCCTGTGTATGTTTGTTTAAACCTCAACATTGCAAAATCAAGAAACATGACACCTCAAATATTTGTGTTATGAGACCTTTGGCCATATTTACCTAAACTATTTTGGATTTCATCATCAATAATTGAAATTGAAAACCTAGAAACACTGGCAGGAAGCCAGGGAGAAGGCTGCAAATAGAAGTCACTTTTCTTTCAGCAGCAGGAAAGGGGTTGGATGAAAGAACGATGAGAGAAATAAAGACAAATTTTGTTTTGTTTTATTTTTCTGTTTTTTCTTCCAGTAGAAAAGTAATAAAGAAGGAAATAAAAGCAGAATACCATTACTTCTTTCTGAAACCCTTTGAAGTGCCTCTAAAATGATAGCAAAGAATTGTGGACTATGAGGTCAAGGGAGAAAATAGAATGAAGCCCTTCTGTTCAGGGGTTAATAGTTACATGTCAGGAGTAGGGTTACCAAAATCAAAACTAAAAAAGGCTAGTTATAATATGATGCAGCAGTTAGGTTTCTGTATTGATCAAATACTCACCAGAGTGGTCCAACATGGTTTGGTTGGCAGCTCCAGACAAGAGTATGCTAGCAGTATTAAGTGCTTTGTGCTCCTCTGGCTACCTGCTTTGAGAACTAAATCAAGCAAATTTTGTGTGGTTTTCTCTTGGCTTAAGTTCAAAGGTTGAGTTCCACCATTTATACTGTGTTCTACTGTAAATAGAGATTATGTAAATATAGTTTTTTTTAAAAAAAATTAAAAGCAATATTGAATGATTCACTAAATGCTTGACAAATCTTCATACTTGGAATAGGACTGGTGTCTTTTCTATTTATCCGTCAGAAGGTTTGTGCTTCCCTCAGTCCTGATACTCCCTCCATTGATTCCAGTCCCTACTTTCTCTGGTCACACAGTCCTGGGTAGAAAGTTAAGCTGAGAACGCCAGGCCCCTTGTAGCTTGTCTGGTCATTGGTTCTTCTCTTACTCTCCATTTTCTGACACTACTTTTTCACTAGCTGTCCTCTATTCCCAAAATGTGCCTCCTGGCTTCCCTGGATTCTTTTCAATCTTGGTATAACTCCACCTTTGGCAGGGAACCTCATTCCTTCCCTTCCCCAACCTCCAACCCCCAACTGCAAGTGTCTTTCATTTACACTATCTCTATCAACATCTGGCACTAGGTGGTGCAGTGAATGGAGTAAAGCCTGCAGTCAGGAAGACCTGAGTTCAAATGTGGCTTCAGACACTTACTAGTTGTGTGACCCTGGGTAAGTCACTTAACTCTTCTTGCCTAAGTTTTCTCATCTGTAAAATGAGCTGGAGAAGGAAATGGTAAACTGCTCTAGAATCTTTGCCAAGAAAACCCCAAATGGGGTCACAAAGAATTGACCATGACTTAAGCAACTGAACAACAAATGTCTATACCTAAATCTATCTTTACCTACCATTTTTCTATGTCTCTATATAACATATAAGGATATAACATACATATGGTTATAGATATAATTTTTTGCAACATGCAAAAAATGGCAATACAAGATTGATGTGTCTATTCATGCCTTTAATTTAGCAAGTGACATGCAAAAAATCGTACATGCAAGATACAGATATGCATATATAGATAGATATAGAGATAGCTATATCTTATATGGATACATACAAGATTGATATACTGATACCTAAATTTTGTACGTTGTACATTGTACATCGGTGTTCTGCATGTTGCCTGATTGGTTAGATTAGAACGAGTGCTCCCTGAGCGAAGTGGACATATTTTTTGCCTTTCTCTGTACCATTGGCACATACTGAGGGCTTTAAAAATGTTTTTGACTGATTACTTTCAAAGAAAGTAAGTGTTGAATGCCTATGTCTTGTAGGTGGTTTTCATGTCTAACAGGTGATATCATCAGTCCTCTTCAAAAACAAAGGAAAAACAAACACGACAGCGTGAAGAGAAGTAAAGCAATAAAAAGAGCACTATTTTTGGAGTAAGAGGACCTGGGTTTAAATCTTACCTTTGACCTTTCTTACCTGTGTAATCTTGGGTGAGTCATTTACTTCTTGAGTCTTAACTTTTGTCACTTGGAAGACATGAGTTCATATCCAGTCTCAGACACTTACCAGCTGTGTAATCTTGGAAAAGTCACTTAAACTCTGTTTGCCTCAGCTGTAAAGGAGGGATAATAATAGCACCTACCTACCAGAGTTGTTTGAACATCAATTGTAAAATTCTTAGCACAATACCTGGCACATAGTAGGTAGTGTATAAATGCCAGTTATAATCATCATCATCATCACCATCACCATCATCGTCCTCATCACCATCATCATCACCATCATCACCATCACCATCATCATCATCACCATCATCACAACCATCACCACCACCAATACCATCACCATCATCATCATCATCACCATCATCACCACCACCATCATCATCATTATCATCACTGCCTTTATTGTTATCTGTAAAATGAGGGGGTTGGACTAGATTCCCTCTCAGGTTCCTTCTGGCTCTAGAGCTGTGATCCTATGATAAAGTCTTATAATTTTAGCGGAAATCTGTTTTACTTAAAATAGCAAAATAAACCATTGCACATATCACTGGGTGGCAGGGATGTCAGAAGGGAGGGAGGTCTGGAAGGGATTTTAATAGCACATTTTTTACCTGTACAGCAACAGAGTTAAATTCAAACACACTGGAAGAAAAAAGCCTATGCTCCTCTGAGCAAATTCTTGGCAGAGGGCACAGCATGTCATTTGTCACTCCAACTCTTAACCAATTTGTGTGAAAGTTCCTTGTTGAACAAAGGAGTATGTTTGGCTGTGCATATTCTAATTGGAATAATTGAGGAGATGCTGTAAAATGACTAAACTTTCCTATAGTTACATTAGCAAGGGTGGCTTTCTCACTGTAGTTTATGAAACATTTACTTCAGAAAGTTATTTAATGATCTTCAAATCAGTAAGGTCTAGTCTGAGATTTGTTTTTAAATTAAGAAAAGCCATTGTAAATTTCCCCTGTACAATGTGTATATCTCTATGGGAAAATGCTGTGGATGAGATTCTTGTTATTGTTGTCTCAGCACTTTATTTGACTAATTCTTCTCAAAGATGCTGTCACATAGCCCCTAAAATGATTAAGAGGACTGGGAAGACTCTTCCACCTTTGACTGTTTAACTTATTGTGACCTTTAAAAGCCAGGTTGATTCACTTCATAAATTTATCACATCTCTAGAAGTTGATTCCACTCATCAAGTCTGTTTTCAAGATTCCTTGGTTTTGTTCTCTTGTAAAGTGGAGCTCATTGACAACAAATCTAATGCACAGTGTTTAAGTCATAACTAACCCCTAAGTGTTTCCTTCAAGGTTAAGACCAGAGGATCTGAATAAAACATAGCTGGATCCCTGCTCTGATCTTTTTTGACATTTTCCAAATCCATAAGGCAAAGGGCATGGTACAGGGCTCCGGTATAAACTGTTCCATACTCTCTTACCCTTGTGAGTGCTTGGCTTTTTGCGAGCAAGTTAGTTTCTTGCAGGCAGAGAGAGGAATAAATAGCCACACATTGTGCACCAATCTTTGAGCTGACTGTTGCTTTATTTTTTAATAAACCTAAGTAAAACCTTATATCTGCAAAGAAGAGGTAAGAAATTCCATGCAATATATTACTGTAGAATCTCTGAATTCTAGAATTCTATTTTTCTATTGTTCATTAACATTTTCTTTTTCATGCTCTCATTCTTTAGGATTCTTCTTTTGAAAATAAATGGGAAGTTGCTGGTTTGCCACAGATACACAGAATTATCGCAGGAAACACATGACATTTTGTGCCTACTGGCAGATTGATTTTTCTCTTTTACTGAGTGCCAAGTTTTGAAATAGAAAGCAACATGTTACATACATGATGACAAGCGAACTGTAGGAGTCTTATAGAAATGGATTGTTGGTCGTCTCTATGTGACTAAACATCATTCTCTGAAAGGCAGGTCAAGTGGTAATGACTGTGGCTGCCCAGAGCCCATCACGAACCAATAATGACAGAGGTAAGCATGATAGCAATTTATGAACCCACAGTCCTCTTGGGAACAGCATTTCAAACCAGAACTTTGCCTAAACTGTTTATCGACTAAGCTTGCTTAAATGGACGAAGTGTCAAGAAGTTTCTTTGACATTCCGCTTGTTATTGTCCTTTGATTTATGTACCTAAGCAAAATGTAGTAAATAAAATGATTGTTTAGTGGTTTGGTACTGAAAGGAAATGATTAGAAACATTTGCCAAAGCTGTTCATTTTATGCAGAAGTTTTTTTTTTCCTCCTTTTCAAATAAAAATGATGTTTCTGGTCCATTGCAATGACTTCATATTAAAGAGGTCTGAAGACATCATTACTGTAAGTGGAGATGCTTATGAAACCCCCAGAAATATCCCCCCCTGTTCATTGTTGAATATGCAATACACACAACACATGCACACATATAAAGTGCTTTCCCCCATTTTACACTTCAAACTTTATATTTGGCAACTCACAGAAATTCCCTATTTGGAGCGTCTGAGGTACATTCATAGTGGTAACTGACTTACTTGTCAGAGGGTTGGAGAACATTATCCTGTCTGTCAGCTGGGTTGCACAGTGGATAGAATGCTGGGCTTGGAATCAGGAAGACCTGAATTCAAATGTACCCTCATATACTTACTAGCTATGTGACCCTGGCCAAGTCACTCAACCCTGTTTGCCTCAGTTCCTCATCTGTAAAATGAGCGGGAGAAGGGAATGTCAAACTATTATGGTATCTTATCAAGAAAACCCAAAATGGGGTCACAAAGAGTTGAACATGACTGAAAAATGTCTATTCTTCCTTCCCCTTCTCTCTACCCTTTTTTCTTTCTTTTTATTTCCCTTTCTTTCTTTCTTTCTTTCTTTCTTCCTTCCTTCCTTTCTTTCTTTCTTTCTTTCTTTCTTTCTTTCTTTCTTTCTTTCTTTCTTTCTTTCTTTCTTTCTTTCTTCCTTCTCCTCCCTATTTTGCCTAGGCTAGAAGTACAGCACCCCCTCATAAGCTTGATCTCAGTACTAATTGACATGGAAACTTCAGATCCATTTCTAACCTGGACTAGTTCAAAATGCCTTATATGCCCCAGTGTCCTGTCCCTCCCAGAGTCTTACCATATCAGTGTCTAGCTTAGTGCTGATTGCCTCTTGGCATTAGCCCCAGTGCAGCATAGAATTTACAAGTTCAAGGAATCCAAGAGCCTTAGTCTTCTTGAAGAGCTGGGATTTTGGATCTGAGCTACCACCATTGGCAAAATTAAGATAGACCTCCTCCTCCTCCTCCTCCTGAACATTTATATAGCACTTAGTATGTGCAAGACACTGTGCCAAGTATTTTATAATTATTATCTTATTTGATCCTCACAACAATTTTGGGAGTTAGGTTCTATTATTACCCCCATTTTACAAATGAGGAAGCTGAGGCAAACAGGTTAAGTGACTTGCCCAGGTTCACATAGCTAGTAAGTATCTGAAGCTGGGTTCAGATTCAGATTTTCCTGACTCTGAGTCTAGTGCTCTATATACCATGCCACCTAGACTGTTAAAAAACTTCAAAAGTGATTAAATAAGAGTTCTTGAATTCTCTGATTTTGACATATTTCTCTTCATGTTTTCTTGGTTATTGAACCAGAATTTCAAGTTTGATAATGATATAGGCAGAATCCTCTAGAATGAACCTCAAAGAATAGGTGTACTAGTATTTGAGGGGCTCAAATTCATTGTTGTTTTAGAAATTAATTTAAAATTTACTAAAATTAAATTTCATTTTCACATAGAAGGAAAGTTAATACATCTATGTTGTTTAAATGAGGACAATTTGAATACCTAAGGACCAATTTGGGAGCAATCACAAAAATACAGAGATAGAATAGGACAAATGAGAAGAGACTTATCTATATAGGTCTTGTAAACTTGTTAGTGAATCTGTTTCCTTGAAAACAGGAAATACTGAAGCTGTGTTTATTCAATGGAAAGTGACCTGGATTTACTTGTGAACAAGAAGAGGACAAAAACCAAATCTGACCCACCCTGATGGAGTCACAAATTCTGATCTGCTATCCTTCAAAGAAAGACTTATTTCCTAGGCTGGCAAATATTCCTATAGAGTAACTTAAGCATATTGATAAGTTATCGGATTCCTCCTGGGAATCAGCTGGTCAGGAAGAATGGGGAGGGAAGGGAGGGAATAAGAGAGGGAACTCTGATAACTGCTTTGTCTGATCTCCAAGGTAGGAGGAAGTTGGATGGGGAGGAGGGAAAAAGGAATGGAAGTGTAAAAGGTGGAGAAATAAAAAAAAAAAGAAATAGGAAACACAAGAAAAGGGAAGATAAACATAAGGAAGGAGGAAGATAGATTATTTAGCTTAATGGAAAAAAGTTAGGTCATAGAAGGGGTAGAATTAATATTATCTTTTCAGATCTCTGGTCACTTTGGTAGGCTCCATATGTCTTTGAAGATAGTCGCTTTCCTATAGAGACCCTGAGTTGCTGGGGAATGCAGTGAGAGTCAATGATAACCAGAGAAAGAATGAGTCTCTTTATGGGAGTAAAATGTATGCTTTGGGAAGAAGACTCATTCTTCTAGGCTTTTAAGGTGTGCGTGTTTGTGTGCATATGTGTGTGTGCATATACATGCACACACATATACATGTACACACATATATTTTTTACAATGCTATATACATAATATATAATTTATAACCACAACTTTAAGTATGCAAAGCTCTTCCCTCACAACAACCCTGTAAGGGAGATAATGCAAATTCTATTATCCTTATTCAATAGATGAGGAAACTGAGGTTTGGAGATGTTTAAAAAAAACTTTATCAAAGGTCACACAGCTGTCAAAAAGTTACTGATATCTTTTTTTTCTATATTGCCTTTATTTCAAAATATAGCTATCTCCCCTCTCCTTCTCAGTGTGCCATCCTTTGTAACAGAATAAAAAAGAAAAAGAAAAAAGTAGTTTATTAAAACTAAACAAGACTGACAGTATAGACAATGTTCCATGCCCCAAATCTCTTACTTCTGAAAAGAAAGGAGGAAGGAATGTCACAGCTACTAAAAGGCAGATCTGGGATGGGAGCTCTAGGCTCAGTGGTCTGATTCTTTTAAACTAATTTTTAAAATTATGAACTTAAGAGCCATTACAGAGGATTGAATATTAAAATGTATATCTGCTACATAAAGCTTGTTTTTTTTAAAGTATACACAGATTAAAAAATTATTTTTGTAATCATCAAAAATCTGCCCTCTCTTCTTCCCATGCCTTCCCAATCGAGAATGAAAGAAAAAGCAAAACTCCTATTATAAGCATGTGTAGTCAAACAAACAAACAAAAAAATATGTATTGGCCATGCCTAAAAAAGATGCATGCGTGCATGCATGTATATAGATGTGTCTATATAGATTATTTTTGGTAGCTCTGTGGAAGTTGGATTGGAGATGGGAAAGACTAGAGGCATGGAAAACAGATTCCCTGGAGCCAACATGCTAGAATGGAAACAAGATCATCACAATATATAGGTTCAAGTCCTCCCTTCCCCACACAGGGAGTCATCACTTATAACAAAGAATAAAAAAAAGAAAAAAATAAAGCAATTCAGCAAAACTATCACAGCAACCAAATCCAGCAGTTTAAGCAGCGTTTCACAACCACAAGTCCCCTTTCTCCTCCAAGAAAGGAAGGGAGATGGATCTTCATACGTCCTCTTCAGGACTGAGCTTGGTCATTATAATTGTGTAATATTCATTTTTGATTTTTTTTTGTTCTTTCCACTTTCGGTTGTTAAAATCATTGTGTGAATTATTTTCTTTGTCCTGCTTATTTCACTTTGTGTCAGTTCACAACTTTCCCCCAAGTTTCTCTAAATTCTTAATATTCATGTTTGTTTATTTAGGTCTTTTGCGGGTCAGTAACATCGTCACTTTCATATACCACGATTTGCTTACCTAAATTCCACTATTGATGGACATCTATTTGTTTCCAGTTCTTTGCTGCTGTAAAATGTGTTGCTATAATTATTTTGCTGTAAAAAAGATGTTCTATTATGGTCCCAAGAAATCTGACCCATAAGCACATTGGGAAATTCTCATCCTGGAACCTATCATAAGTAACTTCTCTGAGGCCTCTGAAATGCTAGGGGTTAGGTGCCCTGATGCTATCCTTCCAAAGTCTCTTCTCACACACTTCACTTTGCCATAGAAACAATTAGGCAGGTGGGGGTGGTGCACAGCTGGTTTTCACTGGTGCCTGGCAGAGCCTTAATTCCTTCCTGTCATCACATCCCTGTGCCACTCTAATGAGATCTCCAAGTTGGGATAAGGATTGGATAAGCAACTGAACTTTGGGGGGTATGTTTCCAAATTAAACCCAACCCCTGGACCTTTATGGAGTTGCCACTTCTCCTTGCTATCCTAAGCTGTATTTGGAATGAATTTGCTTTCGTGGTTTCTGTTGGTGCAGAGAAATGGGTAATGAGAGGGTTAATCAGAGCCATAACTATAACTTCAAATAAGGGAACAAAGCCATTCAGGAATGTGAGGGTGAATGTGGAGGAGAGAACAGAAGGTATGTCTGAAAAAGTGGTGGGAGATTTTGATCAGCTCTTGAGCTGAGAAGCTCTATGTGGTTTGATGGAGATGTTGAAATACAGAAGTAACATCTTGACACCAAAACTACATTAAGGTGGTGATTTTAAATGGAGTATATCTAACAAAGAGACAGAGGTCATTATAGGTTTACCTCAGCAAGCACACATTCTTAGAGATCTGATGAAATGAATATGAGATGTTCCAGATCATTGGTGGGAACTTGATGTGAGACTTTCTCCCACTGAGTAATACTGCAGGATGTGAATCTAGTCCCTACTTATATGTACTTTAAGAATTTAAAAAAAGTTAGAACTGTTAACGTTCCTAAAAAAGGGTTTGTCATTTAGTGTATAAGCTCTCCCAATCAGGCTGAATAGTTTATATTTTTAATGGACATCAGTTGAAGCATTTATATCCAATTTGTTCTCATAACTGGATTTGACCTAGTGCTCAGCCATGCTGTGGAAGTGGAAGAGAGGACACAGTGTCAAACTTGGAGTCAGAAAGACCTTGGTTTAAGTCTCACCACCAATAATTGCTAGTTGCGTGACCATTGGAAAATTATTTAACCTCTCCAAATCTTAGTTTCTTTACTTGTAAAATGGTGACAAGAATATCTATAATGTCTACGTCATTGGTTTATTGTGATGCTTACATAAAACAATGAATATAAAAGATTCCTTTCCTCTACTGTTGGTAATTCCAATTTATTCTATATATATCTTGCTGGTATATAGATATTTTCATGTTGTCTCTCCCATGACATAGCTAGGTGGTATGGTAGTTAGAGCACTGGGCTTGGATTTAAAAAATTCTGAGTTCAAATCCAGCCTCAGTCATTTACTAGCTGTGTAATCATGGGTAAGTCACATAACTTCTGTCTGACTCAGTTTCCTCAACTGTCAAATGGGGATAATAATAGCACTTAACAATTGCAACCTCTTCATTATGAGGATCAAAATGAGTTAATATTCGTAAAAGTGCTTAGCACAGAGTCTACCACATAGTTCTATTTCCTTTCATTCAATTCCATTGGGCTGTGAGCTCCTTTACATTAAGAACTATCTTTTTTCTTTCTTTGTATCCTCGATGTGTATCACAGTGCCTGCCACACAATAAGCATTTAATAAATGCATATTTGCTGACTGATCCTTAGAGTTTGATATGAACACTATTGATTACTAATGCCTTTGAAGAATTCCTGTGACCATAGAGAATCCTTTTTTTAATGATCTTGTAGAAGATAATCTATTGATGTGACTTTTTTAAAAAGAAAGTGCACATTCTGTTGTCAATAACAATAGGAAGAGCATCATTGTCAACATAATCATCATTAATAAATATTCCACAAAGGGGTAAAGTTCATTCAATAAGCATTTATTAAGTGCCCCCTCTGTTCCAGGCAAAGTGCAACCTGAAAGGCACACAGTTCTGACCCTCAGGTAAAATCCAGTCTACTGTGGGAGGCAGAAAATACATGCAAAATGCTACCTATGTAATGGGTACATGGGGTATGTCTTTACCTACACCACCATGCCTCTCACTCATCTCAGTAGGTGGATACCTACTTACTCTCTGGCTCTATCACAATCTGTTTCGTCACTGGCAGAACTAGATTCCCAGAGAAAAATCACTGCCATGACAATCAAGTTCTCTCAGGATTTTAGAAACCCTGTTGGAACAAAATTTACTCCCCTTACTCATTATAATATCTCATGAACCTCCACTGATGTGTTTCTGTTTAAACAACTAATCACTAACAATACCAACACTTAAACATAACCATCTAACAATATAGCAAACTAATAATAATTATTTAATAGGTGCACGTGTATTAAAGCAAATGCATGACTAACAAAATGCATCACGACCTGCACATAACTTGGGTCATTGACAGAGACGTCAAGGACAATCTGGTTCAACCCCCTCATTTTAGATGAAGAAAATTAGACCAGAGAAGCTAAATGTCACACAGGTAGCAAGCATCAGAGGCAAGATTTGAACACAGGTGCTCTTGCTGTAGTGTTCTTTCTATGGAGATGTAGGATAACAGCTTGAGAAAATGGTAGGACAAAGGGAAGGCTTTTTGAGAAAGAGAGATTTAAGATGAAAGAGAGACTGTTCAGTAGAATGAACTCCTAAAGAAGAGAAGGGTGAGATCAAGGGCACAAGCAAATAAAAAATTAGCTTTACTAAGAAGGACCATCTTATCCTCTGAGACTGGAGTAAAGGAGGACGTAATGGGTGATGAAGCAGAATAGTTTTGAAGTATGGAGTGGGTAAATTAAGGTGTTTTATGTTGGATGGCCTCAATTTTTTCAGTGAAATAGGTGGGATCATCTACTTAAAAAGAGAAGTATATTTTAAGGGACTTGAGGAGAGAAGGTGTTTATAAGAATCATTTGGTAGAGTGTGATCAATTCAATCAAAGAAAAAATGATTACAGTGTAGCAGCAAGTCGTTTGTGATTAGATAACTTGAATTTGTAGTGCACCCAGCTAAAGTAGTTGTTTAGTTTCCTCTAGGAGTATTTAACAACTTGAGAGTAAGAACTGGTTTTAAAGATTGGCAGCGTTTAAATGGATGGACAAGAGAGGCAAGAGATTCAAAGGTGGAGGGCTGAAGACTGTGACAAGAGGAAAGTGAGGCCAGAACGTTGGTGATAGATCACAAAGAATAGTGATAGTTGGAAAGAATGGAATTCATAATATGGAGAATAGTTTTAAGAGGAGTGAGACAGAGGGAGAGATGGAAGAACAGAAGATTATGATTAGAGAGAGCAATTTCCACGCACAATTCCTGTGAAGGGCCAGTGCCCAGGTTGAGTGATAAAGATGTCAATTGGTCCTAGGTAGTGGAGTGAATGGGCAATACCTTTATTTCTCTATTCCTCCCCACCACAGTCTTTCTCAAGTCTAGAGCTGGGCATTGAACTGTTAGAAATAATGTGTTCTATAAACATTTTGATATGTGGGATTTTTCCACCTATCCCTGACTTATTTTGGGTAAATGATGACTAGTGGTATCATTAGTCCATATAGTTTCATGCCTATTTTATGTAGTAGAAGGTTTAGTCCAAGAAATACATGTGAGGATGGGCTTATTATGCTCTGGCTTCTTTTAGTGGGTTATATGGAGTCTGACCTCTTGCTAAATAACGTTCATACTAGTGGTTCCTGATTATTCACTTCATCTTTCTCATGGAAGTGAGGAGGCTGTTATTTCACAATGATGAGTGACTAAGTCAGAAAGAGACACCCACTCAACAGGCTGTAAAAGGAGAAGGCAAGGTCTCTTCACTCTGTCTCTGTCTCTTCTGCTCTTTTGAACATCTTACTTGGGACTCTGCCAACTCTCCCTTGGACTTCCTAGTAGGGTGAGGGCACTTTTCCCATTCCCTAGCAATAGCAATAGTAGTTCCAAGTGTGTGGTAGTGAGAACATGTGCTTGTTGAGGTGAGCCTAAGACTGGATCTCAAATTCCTGGCTGCTTTTTTACGTTATATTTCTTACATTATATACTGATCACTGAGCAGTAATCCTAGGATACTGTTTCCAGCCTTAGTGAATCCAAGAGACCCAGAGTCCTTGAACTGAATACCTTTTATTTAGTTGGAGGTGCTTCCTGAAACTATACCCTTCTCAGAGAAGAACACTATCTTGAGAAAGACAGATCCTGCTGTGGCTGGTAAGAAAACCTGGACCTTGAATATTCGCTCGAATGGTGCAGATTGAGGTGAAAGTGAAATATTTTCAAAATTTCCACAAATATCCTGGGTATCCTGGCTACCTCCTAAAAGAGTACAATAGGAGTGATGGATTATTATTTTGTGCATTAAGTATTTGCCAATTCATGTCTATGAGTCTTTTGAATTTTAAGTATTTCTGAAGTAGTTGAGGAAAAAAAAATAGCTGTCCCATACCTGATAGCAATTTTGTTCATTGAGTTCCTTTCTAGAAAAGATCCTGTTAATCCCTCTTTGTCAGACCTTAGACATGAGTCAATCTAAGATTAAGGAGATTTTCCCAGGAGTTCTACTATGGGGTAGGAACATAACAAATCATAGAGCATGAAAAAAACAGCAAAAACAACAGCTTGTTACCTCTTTTAAGTATCAGTCTTCCCCATAATTGAGCTGGGTCCACTTGAGTTCAGAGCCAGACACTTTTGGGAGAAAAGCATCCCCCTGGGCCTCCTCAGGTTCCATCTAGTATAGTTACAAATAATTTTCTAGAACAGTTGGACCATTTCTTAGTTGTTTTAAAGTGTATTTCCATTATTACTCATCATTTGGTACATATTTTCCTAGTATTAGTTTGAGTTTCTCTCTGCTCCTTCCCTTCCCTTTTCCCTCTGCCCCCCCACCCTGTCAAATTGCCTGGTTATAGTTCTACCATGTAGCTATTTAGCAATGACTCTTATTTTTATACGTTTGTATTGATTCATTATATGTCTTGAGGATTACTGTGCATTATAAGATACCAGATGGAAAATTACTATTTTGTTAGGGGAGAGAAGTACATTTTGTAGTAAAGAAGGGATTCTGAGAGAAAAAGAGGGAGATCTGTTATTATCCTTTTCATTATTATTACATGTAACAATTATTTTTATTGTTTCTAGCCGGCACTTATGTTATTTCCTTGGAATGTGCTAATGTCTACAGAGAATCATCCACATTGCAATGGAAAAGTTCTAGATTTAGAGTTAGAGGGCCTATTTCAAATACCAGGTTTTAATGCTATCCAGAATTCCAGAGGACTGATGATGAAGCATGCTACCCAAGTCTCAACAGAGAGGAGATGGACTCAAGATGCAGAATGAGATATCCATTTTTGGATATAGTCAATGTGGAAATTTTTTTTGCTTGACTTTCTCCTCTTTCTCTTCTCCTCTCCTCTCCTCTCCTCTCCTCTCCTCTCCTCTCCTCTCCTCTCCTCTCCTTTCATTTCTTCTCCTCTCCTTTCATTTCTTCTCCTTTCCTTTCATTTCTTCTCCTCTCCTCTCCTCTCCTTTCATTTCTTCTCCTCTCCTCTCCTCTTTCCTTGCCTTTCCCAGTGGAGGTGGGATCAAGGAGAAATAGGGATAAGGTCGCAAAAAAAAGGGAAAGAGGATCATTGAGGCATTTATGTTCTTTTAATGGAGGGAAAAGAATAGATTGAAGGACAGACAAACCAGACAACTTTAACAGTTGCAGACTGATGTTATTATATACTTGAAAAGAAAAGCAAGCTGCATATAATAAAGGCCTGTCATTCCATGTACAGTCTTGTTCTACCATTCTGGTTTGTTGCTGTTGTTGTTTTTGCTTTTTGGAGGGGGGAGGGCAGGGCAATTGGGGTTAAGTGACTTGCCCGAGGTCACACAGGTGGTAAGTGTTAAGTGTCCGAGGCATATTTGAACTCAGGTCCTCCTGACTCCAGGGCCAGTGTTCTATTTGCCACTTAGCCATCCTCACCATTCTGTTTTGTATGTGCAAATGGTCATTTGGTTTCTAAAGTTAAAAAAAAAAAGGAGACAAAACTGAAAATAAAAAGTAATCCTAGGCTTGCAACTTACTATCTATATTGTTTGAGGTGAGTCATAGAGACAACTAGGTAGTCTAGTGGGTAAGAAGGGATGCAGGAAGACCTGAGTTCACTTCCTAGTTCTTTGACACTGGGCAAGTCACTTTAGCTCTGTCTGCTTTAGTTTTTCAACTATCAAATGAGAATAACTGAACCATCTTCTTCCTTGGGTTTTTGTGAAGATCAAATGATGTAATATTTGTAAATGTGCCAAGCATTGTTGCTGGCAAGAAGTTGGTGCTTAATAAATGCTTATTTCCTTCCTTTGTTCTTTGTGCCTTAGTTTCTACATCACAAAATGAAGGCTTTGATGAGTTTTAAATCCATGATCCTATGATTTATTTCTAGGAAAGCTTAACATTTCCATCAAGCATGTGAGACATCTTTAATCTTTCCTTTTCCCACTCCCTGGATTTGCTCCTAATGATTTTTTATATCTGTTATTTCTTGTCTTTTAAAGTAGAAAAAAGGAAGAAAATTTGAGAAAATTTTAATTTAATGAATCTATTCTGCAGAACATGCTCTATATTAAAATAAATGAAAAGCTTTGAGATCTCATTGATCTTCCTGTTCCATCTAGTGCTGCAGATTATACCCGTCCATGCCTGCCCTGCCTCCCTTCAAATTATTTTTCTTGGGCCTGATTTTCAGAATCTTTCTGCATGATTAGTGGAAATACTTATTAATAATATCTGGTGGTGGAATGAACCCTATTGATGGTGAAGAGGAAATCTAAAAAGAAACCCCACTCATCATTCTTGTCTGATCCCTTTTCTTGATGCGCATGTTTCAAGTCAAGTATAAGTTCTTTCTTTGCCTGTGAATTCGTTAGTAATGCTCGTCTCCTCTCTAAATATATCCTGTGAAATTGTGGAACACAAGAAACCTGCTTAAGCCATAGCAGACCCGTGGTCCTGTTTTTAGTGCCATCTGCAATTGTTAGGTGTAAAGTCCATAAAACCCCAGCGTGAAGGACATTTAACACTTATATGAACTAGGATGGAAGTTGACATGATGGTGGGCTGTCTGGTATTCTGTAATAATATGGTGTACACCTGCTTTTTATTTTACTTCAGAGTTCACCTGCCTGCAGGGCACACAGGCTATCTTTGATTGGCGCTAGAGAAGTATGGCTTCTTTTATTTTTAATTAAATTTTTTCAATGAACAAAAATTGACTCTGTTTTCCTTCCTATCAAAAAAAAAAGAAGAAAAATAACCCCCACCCTGAAATATTTATAATCAAGCAAAACAAATTCCTTCATTGACCATGTCAAAAAAAGTTTCATTCTGCAATGAGTCCATCATTCCTTCTATAAGGAGGCAGATAACATTCTTCCTTATTGATCCTCTGCAATCATGGCTGGTCAATGAGTTGATCAGAGTTCTTAAGTCTTTTATAATTGTTTGTCTTTACGATGTTGTTATTGCACAAATTGTTTTCCTGTTTCTGCTTAATTCACTCTGCATCAGTTCATGCAAATCTTCACAGGTTTTTCTGATAGCATCCCTTTCAACATTTCTCATAGCCCAGTAGTATTCCATTACATTAATATACCTTAATTTGTTTGATTATTTCCCAACTGATGATCACTCCCTAATTTCCAATTCTTTTGCATTGATTTCTTTTGACTATCTCTAGTATTATTCCTATAGAAGTATGGCAAATTAGGATTTGTCCAACACTTATTAAGCACTCAGTGACTACTAGGAGTTGTCTGAGTGGGTCATTGAGAATTCATCAATGATGAATCAATCAACAGACATTAATTAAACTTGCTATGTGCCAGGTTCTGTTCTTGGTGCTGGGAACAGAAAGACAAAACCAAAACTTGTCCTCTTCTCAAAGAAACAAAAAGTAGACATTTGAGTGTACCAAGCATAGTTAGGAAGACCTCTAATTGATTCAGGGGAATCCCACAGGCTCTCCAGTTCACTTAATGAGATTAGAAGCTATGTACACCATCTTCTGTCTCTGTGCCTTTGCCCAGGGCATTCTCCCATTCCTGGAATTCACTCTTTCCCCTTTTCTGCCTCATAGAGTTTTTTTCTTCCTTTAAGATATAATTTAGGCACCAACTTCTGAATGAAATTTTTTCTGATTCCCTTCCTCCCCCAAAATGCTAGTGCCATTCCTTTCAGACTATCTTGTATTTAACTACTTAGTACATGCACATACACCCACATATAATATATATTACATATTAATAATAATAAAAGCTAGCATTTATATAGTATATACTATGTGCCAGGTACTATAATAAGCATTTTACAAGTATTTTCTTGATTCTCACAACAACACTGGGAGGTAGGTGCTATTATCCCCATTTTACAGATGAGGACACTGAGGCAAACAGAGGCTAAGTGAGTTGCCCAAGGTGACACATTAAGTAAGTGTCTGAGGTCATATTTGAGCTCAGGACCTTCTGACTTCAGGCCTAACATTCTATCCACTATGCCACTTTGCTACTACACACACACACGTATGTGTATGTAAATGTTTATGTATTTAAACTTTAAATTTTTGCTGTATATGTTTTAATACATACTTGTTTTCCCCATCCATTAAAATGTGAGCTCATTATAAGAAATTCTTTGTTCTTGTATCCCTAGTACCTAGAATAGTTCCCAGCACATAGTAGTGTTTAATAAATACTTGATTGACTGATTTGACTTTTGCTAGAATGGCACATATCCCAGCCTGAACATAGTCATTTGATGCATGCCTTATTGGAAGAGAACTCTTCTGAGTGGTCCCCAGTGATTGGAGCTGTGTTGTGGTACTGGTGGGGAGGAGAAATCTAGTCTCTCTTCTTGTTACCCTTTTGTCTGGAAGTAAAAAGGGAAGTCCTGAAGAAAACCCAAAAGGGAGGAACAAAATGGGCCACAAAGGCAGGTGGTTCCTCTGACAAGATTTTGATCTCTTGGGCCTCACCCAACCAATCAGAAAGGGACAATTCCAGTCACTGGGAACCAATCAGAGGAGTTCATCTTGTCTGCCCAGGTACCTGCACATCCCTCAGCAATGTACTATGTATGTCAGGCTCCCTGAGAAGGTATTCAGTGTCATTATATCTAGGGGTGGGGAATCTGCCCCCTCAAGGCCACATGTGGCCTTCTAGGATGTGGCCTTTTGACTGAGTCTTAAGTTTTACAGAGCTAATCCTTTTATTAAGGGTATTTGTTCTACGAAGTTTGGATTCAGTCAAAGGGCTGCACTTGAGCACCATATATGGCCATATATGGCCTCGAGGGTTCCCCACCCCTGAGAGACCCTGTCATCTCATCAAATAGAGAGGAGGAGATCCTGCCAAATCAATCAGATATTCTCCAATGACCTATGTAACATAAGTAATATCAAGAAAAGACACAGCAGCCGGCCATGGTGGTGCATGCCTGGAGCTCTACAGCTGGGGATACTGAAGCTGGAGAATCTTTTGAGCTGGGGAGCTCTGAGTTGCAGTGGGACTAAAGTCAATGGGGTAAGGGGCTGTGTCTGTATCAAGTCCTAGCACCAATATGGTCAGCTCCCACAGGGATAGAGGGCCACCAGTTTGCCTAAGGGCGGTGGTTCTCAACCTTCCTAATTCTGCGACCCTTTAATACTCATATGTGGGCGTATCTGCATGTGGGCAGACCCGCCTGGAGATGTAGGGGTAGTGTCTTGGTTCCTAAGACCATCAGAAATATGTGTTTTATGACGGTTTTAGGCAACCCCTGTGAAAGGGTCGTTTAACCCTCAAAGGGGTCGCGACCCACAGGTTGAGAACCATTGGCCTAAGGAGAGGTAAAGCAGGCCAGGTCAGAGAGATGGAGCAGGTTAAAGCACCCAAAGGGAGCAGCAGTGTGTTTGGGGCTGTGAGTGGGTGTTGTACTTCTAGCCTGGGAGAGACAGGGAGGTCCTGTCTCAAAAAAAAAAGAGAAAGGAAAAGATAGAAGAAAAGAAAAGAAGAGAGATAAAGGGAAAGAAGAAAAGAGACAAGGTGATCTCTAGGTAGGGAAGGTTCTGGTCCTGGGGACATTAGGAAAGAATTGTGGAGGAGGTGACCAGAGCTGAGCTTTGAAGGAAACTGAGGATTCTGTGCAGCAGAGATGAGAAGGTAATACTTCTCAAATATGGGCCACAGTCTGCAAAGGCAAAGAGCTGGGGGAAGGTATGTTGATATATGAGGAGCAGCCTATGGACCAGTTTGATTGGGCTACAGAATTCATTGCAGCTGATGACACAATGGATAGAGGGCTGTGCCTGGAGTCAAGAAGACCAGAGTTCAAATCCAGCCTCAGATTCTCCCTAGCTATGTGATCCTGGGCCTCTGTTTGCCTCAGTGTCCTCAGCTGTAAATGGGTATGATAACAGCACCTGCTTTCCAGGGTTGTTGTAAGGATCAAATGAGATAATATTTATAAAGTACTTAGCATTGTGCTGGGTTCATAGGCACTATATGAATGTTAGCTATTATATTATTAATTTGTGAAAGAGAATTATGTGTCCTAAGTCTACAAAGGAAGGTTGGAGGCAGAGGGTAAAGGAATGTGAAAATGAGAATAAAAAACTAAGAAAGTTAATTTAAATATTATTTCTAAAACTTCTCTTCTCAAAAAGTTTTTCTCATTCTGATGATGTGGCCATACATGCCTATTCTCTGCTTACTTGGAATTTTATCAAGTTGTTCCTACAGCAATGTGAGCTGATGTGTTTAACAATTCCAGGTTGCCAATGTACATCATTTTCATTTAGAGAGGAGAAGTCACAGCCACAGGGACAGTGATTCATTTTGATTTCCTTATAGAAAAAAAAGGGGGAAGACGGAGTTGGATGATAGGTATAGTGATTTTAAAATATTTTAGGCTGGTAAAATCCCAGTTTGGACAAGATGGAAGATTCATCTCAATCAAAATTTATTTTTGAAAATATTTCAAGGTTTGTGATTGTAGTTTGATAAGAAAAAAGTCCCTTTCTTTAAAGATTCCCAAGTTGCCACCCATCTTGGAGTTTAAGTCAGATGATTTGGTGGAGCAGTTGTTAGTGGTATGTTTTCAATTTGAGTAGGAGAAAAATGACCAAGAAGTGAGAATAAGCTTTGAACTGAAGGGGATTTTCCTATCAGGCTGGAGATAGTGTGAAAGCATTTATTATTCAAAACTAAAACATTTATAGCTATCTCTGAGTGTGAACTGCATGTTTCCCAGTTGGGATTTGCTGTGCAGAGACCCAGGTGGTTAAACTTCTTTACTGAAGCTTTGATTAACAAATAGTTTAGTGGGACTAGTTTACATGAGTCCATTTAAAAGAATGATTTATTAAAATAGTACTGAGGCAATTCAGCTTTGTAAGGGTTATCCTGATTGAGAAATAATTTGAGACCTTAGATGGAAATCATTCCAGTTATTTCAGACCAGGGATTACATAGACCATGTCTGTGTCTGATACACATCCGGAATGCCAGAAGTGAGAAAACTACTCCTCCATTTTCAATATTTTATGAGGTCTGATGTAATATGGGTCTTTTTTTTTTCTGTGTTGAAACCTCTATGAATATCGCCTTTGGCAAACTTGCCACAGAGCAAAGGAGTTCTTAGCTTGAAAACAAAAAAGTCTGGCATTGATTGTGGACTGAAGGGACATTGTATAGCTATTTAGGTGCTGAAATTTATTTATTTATTTTTCACTAAAGAAGGTTAGTTTTTATCCCACATTCTATGAGAATTTATTTGGAAAATATGTGTGAATATATGTATGTGTGTGTGTAATACATACATACGTGTATATATACATATACATATATATATACACACATATTTCACATGCATATATCTAAGAGGCAGCTAGATGACTCAGTGAATAGAACACTGGGCCTGGAGTTAGGAAGAGCTGAGTTCAAATTCAGTATCAGACTCTTACTAGCTGTGTGATCCTGGGAAAGTAACTTAACCTCTGTTTATCTTAACCCATTGGAGAAGGAAATGACAAACCACTCTGATATCTTTGCCAAAAAAACCTCATATAGAGTCATGGAGAGTCAAAAAACAACAAAATATATGTATAGAATACTTATATATACATATACAAATACATATATATGTGGATATATACACAAATTTGGTATGAACTTTGGAGAGCTAAATAAAATGCATTCAAATTCCACAAAATGCTTTGTAACTTTGCATATATTATTTAATTTTTATGAATCTATTTCTCATATGAAAAAGGGAGACTGATAAAATAGGCACTTATAGTATCTACCTCACAGAGTTGTGAGAATCGAATGAGGTGATGTATTCAGAAGCACTTTGCAAACTCTGGCCAAAGCTGTAGCAGGGGGTGAGTGGTGGGCAGCTTTGTGTGTTTTGTTGTAACTTCTACCCAGGGCTTGTTTTACAATTAGGTAGGGTAGAAGATTGGTCTTCTGGCCTGAGTCTGACTCAGACCAGTCTTCTGGTAGTTAAGGTTTGACAGTGGAATAAAATGAGACCTCCTAAGTCAGTGACTACTTAACAAAAAGAGATTTACTTAGGAGTATATTCAACTGGGGTAGGTACTGAAGATATTTCAAGTTGATACAAGCGAGCAAATATCAGGTCAGAGGTGTATACCTTCTCCATGAAAACTACAACGATCTTTTTAAGTTCTTCTAAAAAGATTGGGGAGGTGTGGGCTTAGGGGACTTCAATCTTACTATCACTCAATAACGTGTGTAGCATCCAAGAAAGTTAATGAGATTTTGGGCTATGTTAAGACTTCCCCATCTTCTGCCCTTGTGAGACCTCCTCTGAAGGATTGTGTTTGGTTCTGGTCACCACAGTTTGTGAAGGACATTGATAACCTTGAGAGCAGCAAGGCAATCAGGCTGATAAAGGGCCTAGAAAGAACTAATTGAGAGTGGCTGAACAAATTGTGGTGTATGATTGTGATGGAATATGACTATGTTGTAAGAAATGATAAGCTCGGTGATCTTAGAAAAACATGGATAGACTTGCGCAAAGTGAAGAGAGAAATGAGCAGAAACCAAGAGAATGTTGCATGCAATAAGAGCTATACTGTTTGAAGAACAGCTTTGAGTGAATAAGTCATTTTGAATATTATAAATACCCAAATTAGCTACAAAGGACATATGAAAGAAGACATTATTTGCATCCAGAGAAAGAACTGATAAATAGATGTATAGAATTATTTTACACATATGAACATGTATTTATATATGTGTATACACACACTCACACACAGATTTGTGTCTAATGGTAGATATCTCTAGGGTGGGGTGGGAAGAAAAAATGTTTACATGATAACTTTGTTATATATTTAAAAGGAAGAGAAAGTTGTACATAATAGATTTGCAGTTTTGTGTGCAATGGTTTTTTTTTTTTACTATACTATGTCATAGAAATGCTTGTTTTATTCCATAAATTAAAAATAAAATAAATTTAAAAATCTAAAAGAAGATCTAATGCCATATAAAGATCAATTCAAAGAACTGGGAATGTTTAGCCTGAAGAAGACTCAGGAGGAACATGGTAGGTGTGTTCAAGTATTTGAAAGATGGTCAAAAGGAAGAAGGATTAAGACTTTTGTTTGATCTAGAGGGCTGAACAAGGAACTATGGGTAGAAGTTGTGAAAAGGTAATTTAAATTAGATGCTAGCCAAAAGTGGATATACACTATGAGGTCTATTGGACCACTTTCTGGTCTTACAGGATTCTCAGTGATCTAATGGGAGAGAGCATATTTCTCCAGATCTCTTGTTGACCAACTAGAAAAGCAACGTAGATTATATATTCAACAAGGATAGACCTTGAATTTAACATAGATGAGCAAAGCTCAGAGCAGGGGTGGGGACCTTCTCCATGAAAACTTTCATGCTCTTTTTAAGTCTGTCTAAAAAGATAAGGAGTGGGTGAGTGTAGGAGATGTCAATATCAATATGAATCAATGATGTGTGTAGCAGGCAAAAGAGCGAATGCAATTTTGGGCAGCCTGAGCAGTTATTCCCCAGTCTACAAGACGACAGTGGTGAGAGGGCCTTTCAGGGGAGGTCCCAGGCTGTAAGGAAAATTCCATTGCATCTACCCGGTCACAAGTTCTGGGGTGCTAACGTGACAGCCTGGGGCCTGGGTAGAGGCCCTCGCATGTCTTGAAACCACTGATGTGGCAAGTTTCCAACCACAAGAGTTGGGCTTGGCACACAAGGCAGTGAGTGTGACAGGCATGGTACGAGAGATGCCTCCCTAGCTTCGGGGCTGTACATGATAGGTCCACTGGACGGTGACCCCCTAAAAGGGGACGGAGTATGGAATGGAGATATCAGGAGTGAGGCGAGGGGGGAGAGAGGATTCGGCCCGGGAGAAAATCCGGGAGAAGACAGAGCAAGGCCAAGGCAGAGTAGGGCCGCTTAAGCTTGCGCAATTGTAATCACTTGTAATAAAAGTTAATGAGCCGCCTTGCCCGAGTCTGGAGTCGTTCTGTGGGGAGAGTTCTCTAACCCAGGAGGTTAGAGCCAGCTGCAGCTGAAGACCAAGTAGAGACCTCGGTGGGAGGAAGCCAGAGGGGTAAGTGCCCTGGTTGTCTTAGGGCCCACAGAATAATAAGGATAAATCCCTAAGACCAGGCCATTTTCAGAAGTGACCTAGGTTTCTCCAGAGAAGGCGATGTGCTTTTCCATGCCATATTCCACTTGGGGAGAGGGCAGCAGTAGGCTTGGAAATGGGCCCCTTATTCATCAACTGCCCCTTTCCTTCTCCCCCCAAATAAATTTATCCCAGATAACAGAATTCTAAGCTTTGGTTCTTGATGTATAAAGTAGAATCCAATTCTGCTTTGTTCTATGTAATTTGAATTTGAAGATCTCTTTGTATTGGCAAAGGTAACAGGTACTTAGCACTTAGTAATTAATCAAGCCTCTTTTAAAGAAACAGAAGGTATGAATCCCTGTTGCTGATACAACAGGAAGGGGTTGGCTGAAACAGGAAGCTAATGCTGTGTGTATATAAGGAAAGACCTTGGCTGGGAAAGACAGATCTTCTTGGAGTAACATTCGTGGAGGTAGAAGCTGCTACCCCTGGGGAGGCTGAAGAGGAAAGCAGCCCATCCCCCATTTTTTTCCTCAGGCTGGGGAGAATGATTTTGATTTTGAAAATCTGGATGGAGTAATTTTGATTCTGGGAACCAGCTGAAACTTCTGCTGAGTCCAAGGGCCAGCCAGAGCTGCAGAAGACTGAGGAAGCATGACTGTGATGCTGGTACTTTGCATGAGCCTGTTGGTGGCTTTGTTAAGCCTTGCTTTCCCAGGAACAGAGACTGTGAAGGATTTGAAATGGACTGGATGCTGTGAGCTCCAGTGTGGAACAAGAACTGCACAGAGAGCTGGACAAGGACCTGGAAGTCGTCTGCCTTTGAACCCAGGTGACAGTTTGGTGAATCCAGATTGGATCTGGGACCATGGAAGGGGAGCCAGGGGATTTGAGAAATCACCCCAAGTCAAGCTGAAGGAAGACTTTACTTGGATACTGTGTACTGACTGAGAAATTGTAAATTTACTAGTGACCTAGAGGTGGAGAGTCTGTGTATTTTCTGATGGTTGAATAGTGAATGATGAAGGATGATTGAATGATTGATTGACTAAATGATTATAGTTAGTGATTGATGACTGAATAAGTGACTGATTGAGTTAACTTGGTGTGGCCCATGAGTGGAGAACTTTGACTTTTGTACTTTGTGTTCCTTGAGGAGGTGAACCTCCTTAAGGATGATTGAATAATTAAGTTACTAAATTATTGTTCTTTGTTGAAAACTATGTGACCATTGTGGTGAAATCTATGTGGCCATTTTCTGTGATAGGTTGTTGTGAATGCTATATTTTGATTTTCTGTGATAAGTTGTAACATTGTGAATGCTGTACTTTGATTTACTGTGAATATTTTGTTTTGATCTATTATGGAATAGAGTGTTCACTATGCTGTATAATCAGAACCTTAAAAGCTGTTCACAGTAACATTCTTTTGGAAAACTGCTCATGTGTGGCATTACATTCTTCTAAGTAATCTTATCATACATACTGATAGTATGAGGAAAACCAGGGAGAGAAGACATTTGATCTTTGGGGACAAGAAGGTAGCAATTATTACCAAAACTCTTCCAGAATCTATCTCACTCTATGATTGCCAAAAGGGAACACATAAAAACAAAGAGGGCTTAGGCTTCTGGGATGGTGTTTTAATGATCCCATTATATTACAGTGGCAGAGTTGGATGTTTTATCCACAAAGTGGAGCTACATAATATCTGTTGGTTCTCAGGAGTATGGTATTTTTGAACATCTTTCTCTTTGTGTCTCTGTTTCTATCCCTTCCTGATGTGTGTGTGTGTGTGCATGTGCATGTGCGTGCGTGCGTGCGTGCGTGCGTGCGTGCGTGTGTGTGTGTGTGTGTGTGTATTCCTGAGGAACCTGTGTACAGAGATACAATCTACTTGAGGTCTTGGGTATAGAGAACATTGAAAAGCTGGGCAATGATGACTTTTCGTACAAGATTACCAATAACTACATCCTTGAGAGTGTTTCTGAGCCTTTTTTGATTATCTGGGTCATATCTGTGTCAATCCTGAGAGGCAGCAATAAAACATATTTGATTGCATACTTCCCTGGGAATTAGAATGGATTGAGGGTTACTTTCAGAATAAAATGAGTCACATTACTCCTTGAACTTGGACCAGCCATTCATTCACAGTACCAACAATCTTAAAGACAAGATGAAACAAATAATGAATGTAAACTCCTTGAGGGAAGTGGCTACTTTATTTTTTGTCTTTGTAGCCCTAGCACCTAGCAGAGTGTCTAGAACATAGTAGGTCCTTAAAAATGCTGGTTGAATGAATATATGAATGAGTGTGTCTATTTGCTCATATGCTGGCTAGGTGGTGATCTTATTTGAGCCTCATGACAACCCCGTGATGAAAGTAACAAAGGAATTATTATTCTCATTTTATAGATGAGGAAACTATGACTCAGACACATTTAATGACTTGTCTATTATAACATTTCTAGCAGGTATAAAAGGCAGGAACTGAATCTGGGAAATCTTACCTTCAAATCAGGAAGACCAGGATTCAAATTCTGCCACAAACACATACTCACTGAATGAACTTGGACAAATGACAACTTTTTTTCTTTTAGCAGTAGATTTCCTCATCTGTAAAATCTACCTCACAGACTCATTATGGGGCTCAAATTAGATAACATATGTAAAGTACTATAGTGATGTTAGCCGCCATCATCATCAACATCATCGGCATCATCATCATCATCTTCATCATCATCACCAACATTCACTAGACTACCCTGTTAGGTGCTTTAGAATCCCAAAATTAATCTTTAGAAACATTAATTAATCTATCAATAAACACTTATTGAGCACCTTCTATGTGTAAGACACTATACAACTGCACAATATGCTATAACAACAGTAATGTCATTAATTTATATTACACGATTTATATTAAAACCACTTCTGAAAATGCATTTTAACTCATGCTTTTATTTGCACAGTAAAGTCCTATGACTCACAAAAGTACCATGCTGGTACTTATGATCTAGAGTTGATGCTAAATTATCAAAGGATACACTGACAGAACATAAATGTTGCCAGGTCTTGCCAAGGTTTCATGTTGAGGACTGGTGATGGGCTTATTATGATGCCTGTCTGAAGTCTAGCTTATCATAGTTGAGTTCAGAGAGTCACATCCTTTGCTTGGTCTCAGGGTAAAGAATTTATTGACTATAGCAACTTTTGAAGACCATTTACTAAATCGTAGACGTAAAATGCATTGGTTAAGGAGTACTTACATTATTTAATTTAACTCAGTAAGCATTCATCAATCTTCTAAATTCAGGTCGCTGTTCTAAGCAATGGGATTTGTTGTTGTTCAGATGTTTTCAGTCATTTC
Organism: Pseudochirops cupreus; assembly: GCA_028627135.1. Lineage (NCBI taxonomy): Eukaryota > Metazoa > Chordata > Mammalia > Diprotodontia > Pseudocheiridae > Pseudochirops > Pseudochirops cupreus. Next base: position 146,582,316 of record CM053583.1, read on the forward strand.
TGACTCTCTGTGACCTCATTTGGGATTTTCTTGGCAAAGATGCTGGAATAGTTTGCCATTTTCTTCTCCAATTCATTTTACAGATAAGGAAACTGAGGCAAGTAAGGTTAAATTACTTGCCCAAGGTCACACAATTGATAAGTGTCTGAGGCCAGACTTGAACTCAAGAACACTATTCTTCCTAAGTGCAGAAATGGCATTCTATCCACTGAGCCATCCAGCTTCCCTAAGCAACGAGATACAAAGATTTTTTTTTTCTTAAAAAAGAAACAGTCCCTGCCCTCAACGAGTTTACATTCTATTGGGTTCAGAGCAATGTAATCATGAATCCTTGAAGTCTGAACTATTGTGCAGGATATAGCTATAATTTTTTAACTTATTAACACAATTTCCAGGGCTTTAGAATTGCTTTTGTCAATCTGATCCTACCTAGGATATAGTTTTACTGTCTTCTAGTATTTTCTTATCTGCATCAGTAAATATGTATACACAAACACAAATTTTGCCAAGGATAACTAAAAGAATATAGTTTTTAAAAAGTGTTGCCTTTGGAGCCTTTCAACCAAAACTAAGGAAAAAGAAAAAAAATCATAAATCTCAAGCTAATTTAATGTAGGGGGCCCTTTCTTTTTTTTTTTTAACCTGAAGAAAATGAAAGACAGCTTAGTGGAAAGAGTGCTGAATGCAGAGTCATGGGTTCAAATCTTACATTCCTAGCTGTGTGGATGATCAGATCACTTAACCTTTCTCAGTCTCAGTTTGCTCATCTGGAACATGAATATTAACTTCCCTGCCTCACTGGATTTTTATAATGATCAGCCTAGATAACGTGTGTAAAAGCACCAGGTCAGTGTTAGCTGTTGTTCCTAGCTGCCCACCTCCCAGACCTCCACTCCATTCTCCAGTTTAGCAAAGTTTCAACTCAACAACAAGTATTCACTAAGATTGACAGAATCACAGACTTTAAAGCTGGAAAGAATGCAGAGGCGTTTTCCATTGGCTTCTACCTGGTCAAGAATTCTCTCCAAAAATCCAGCATCTGCTTGCTCCAAGGTCTCTTCTGACGACCTTTTCTCAGTTTTCACCTCCTCACCCCACCTTGGCCTCAGGGGAAGTTTCGACAGTGTTTATTCAAAAAATTCAATTTCTTTTTATTTTCAGATCTACATTCTCTCCCTCCCATCTTTTCATACTACTGACCACGTCTGTTTTCTGGGCATTTCCCCCCATCACTTCCACATAACCATTCTCTTCTGGTTTTCTACCTTTATGATTGTTCATTTTCAGCCTCTTTTTCAGGAATATCATTTATCTCTGGCCCTATTAGCATATTTGGATATCTGGTCTCTGATTTGGGTTCTTTTTTTCTTCTTTCGCTCAGAGATCTCAGCTGCTCCCAAGGTTTGAAGTATTGTCTCCACATAGATGATAAATCCTGTTTTCTTTGTGTTTTTGATTCGCTGGTGCCCAACACGGTACCTTTCATGTAAAAAACACTTAATAAACATTTGCTAAATTGCATTGAGAGAATCTGCTGCCTCCTAAGAAAGCTCATTAATTAGGATAGTATTCATTAACCTTATTTTTAGGAAGGATTTCTTTATATCAAGCCTGAACTTTACTCTTTGCTATTTCCAACATGGCTCCTAGTTTTTCCCTTTGGGGTTAATCCAAACAAGTTTGACCCCTCTTCCTCTACTTGAAGACAGTTGTTATGTCCCCAACTTGTTAAATATCCCCATTTCCTTCAACTGATTGTGTGTGCACATACATGCATATACACACATACAGATGTACATATGTGTGCATGTATATGTATATATACGTATTTATTTTGCACAGTCTCTATTTACCTCACTATTCTGGTACACTTTCTCTGAAAATGTTCCAATTTGTCTATGATCTCTCAAAGTCTGGTGCTCAGGACTGAACATAATATTCTGGATATGGTGGACCTATCATTTCATTCTATATCCTCTGTGTTTACACTATTGAGTCAAATGGCACTTGTTGTCTCCTAAATCTCTAAGTTAAAAGAACAACTAGTAATTGTCAGAGGCCTATTTTGAACCTATGTCATCCTGCCTCCAAGTCAGGAAACTCTTTCCTCTGAGCCACCTACTTGCCTCTAGAGCAGTGGTTCTCAACCTTCCTAATGCTGCAACCCTTTAATACGGTTCCTCATGTTGTGGTGACCCCTAACCATAAAATTATTTTCGTTGCTACTTCATACCTGTAATTTTGCTACTGTTATGAATTTATCTGATATGCAGGCTGTATTTTCATTGTTACAAATTGAACATAACCCACAGGTTGAGAACCGTTGCTCTAGAGTCATGTACTGGTTGTGATAAGAAAGGAAAAATGAACCAAGAAAAATCTGTTATTAAATAAACCAATATTGTACAAATTAGGATAATAATGAAAACTGATTAAAAGTAACATGTAAAATGATATATTTTACATTATACTATACATTATTTTGTAATATATTATTTTGAAAACCTTAAAGCACTATAAAATGTCAACTATCCTTAATATGTATACATGAATATATCTACACATATTTCTTTAAGAAAATAATACTGTTATTGTTATATGAAGTATTATCTTATATTGTTTGATTTATTATTGATATGTTAAAATATTATTGATATATTAGTAATAATAGCTGATTTTAAATAGCACTTTAAATTCCAAAAATTGTTTTATATACATTATAGCATTGAATCCTTATATCATCCCTACTGCAGGTGTTATTAGCCATTTCAAAAAATTCAACTTTATTTTATTTTCAGATCTATATTCTCTCCCTCCCAGCTTTTGATAACTACTGACCATGTCTTCTTCCTGGGCATTTCCTCCTTTCATTTCCATGTCACCATGTAGACATAGGCTACCTGTATTTTAGCAAAGCATTTGAAAAAGCTTCTAATGACATCCTTGTGGGCAATGACAAAATACAGGCTATATAATAGAATCAGATGGATTTATAGTTAGTTGGATGACTGTACTCAAAGAGTTCTTATTGTCAGTTTCAGCAGAGGTCTCTGGACAGGCCGTCTGGACACATATTTTCTCCTATCTTGTCCAATACATTTCTCAGTGACTTTAAAGAAGGCCTGAGTGTCATGTTTAAAGAAAATTCTGGATAACATGAAACTGAGACAAAAAGAGCCAACATGTAGGATGACAGAATCAACATGAGAAGGATCTCAGCAAGTTGGAATTTGGAGCTAAATCTAAAATGAAATTCGATAAAGATGAATGTAATGTCCTGAACTTAAGTTTTTTTTTTTTAAAGTACCCAACTGGGGCAGCTAAGTGACATGGTCAATAGAGCACTGGCCCTGGAGTCAGGAAGACCTGAGTTCAAATCTGCCATGTTACTAGCTGTGTGACCTTGGCCAAGTCACTTACCCCTGTTTGCCTCAGTTTCTTCATTTGTAAAATGGGGATAATGATAGCACCTACCTTCCAGAGTTATTGTGATAAAATGAAATACTATTGTAAAGAACTTTATGAATCTTAAAGCTCTATGTAAATGCTAGTCATTGTCATCATCATCATCATGGTTCTAACCCAGTATAAGCAGTGGGGCTCTCTATCTTGGGAGACTAGATTTGAGGTCACTAGATCGAGGTTAGTTTAGACTGGATGGAGCAAGGTATAAGGCACAGCTAGTTAGGGAGTACAAGTTAAGGCTGCTTTGGGGATATGGGGATTAGGAGAGTATAGTACTGAAACTAGAGCTTGGTAAATGGGCAGGGGTCCCAGATGGGCCTCTTCCTCATTTCTCTCTCTGTCTCTCTCTCTGCCTCTGCCTCCCTCCCTCTCATCTTCCTTCGGTCTCTCTGTCTCTCCCCCTCATCTGTCTCTCTGTCTCTGTCTCTCCACCTTCCTCTTTCTGTCTGTCTTTCCCCCTCTGTCTTGCTGTCTTTGTCTTTCTGTATGTCTCTGTCTCTCCCTCTCCCTTCTTCCCTTCCTCTCTCTCTGTCTCTCTCTCCCCCCTCCTCTATGATTCTCTCTCCCTCTCTTCCCTTAATAATGATTATTCCATTTCCAGAGATGCTTGGTGACTCTTTTTTGGATACTCAGGAGTCCCCCTTCTCTTTTATTTGCATCCCTTGACACACTGACAATTGGTGGGGGGACTAATACCTAAGGGAAGTGGCTAGTGTAATTATTGAATTGTGACAAGGGTATGTTTGCCGGTTGCTTTTCTATTTCTCCCTTTGACTTCACTGGCACATGTCTCAGTTGGGACTAATTGTTAGAGGAAGTCACATATTGAGGCTTTCTTCTACCACATATGGCCATATGGTATGTTAACCCATGTATGAGGAACAGCCTTCGAAAGTGAGTGTAGCATTTATTTTAAGCAAGGAGAGAGACAATTATACATCTGCAAGGGATAGTTTATTATCCTGTATTGCAATAGTCTGTGTTTGGAATGCTGCCTTTTCCAGCTGAGGGGAATGACTTTAAAGAACAACAGCTTGTGCTTCATGTTAGTCACCACTTGCTTTTCTCACGTCTGAAAAAAGAGCCACCTGTATCAGAGAAGGAGGAATCTTCAGTCTTTCCAGAAGGAAGCTTCTCTTTGAGGGAAATCTCTTGGACATAGTTTTCTGTTGTTATTGTTTATGGATAAGATTTAAAAAACACCTTAGTCTTTTAATGGATTTTGTGCTCTTAGTTTAGTGTTATCTTCATAAAATGAGAATGGCTGTCACTTAAACATTTAAATCCTGGGGTCCCAATCCTCAGTCCTGACTTACTGATATTTCATGCCAGCTTCTAGGGCAAATGACCAACAGGCCAGACTCTCTGCCCGATTTGGCAGAGGGCCATATGTAGATTAAGTGTCAGGGAACTGAAGGATACTGGAACAGTGATTGGATTTGAGGTCATGGGCTGTTAGGATCATACAATCTTAGATCTAGAGCTAGATAGGCCTTTAGAGGTCATATCAACTCATTGTACAGTCAAGAAAACCCAGTGAGTCTGATTCCTTAAGTTCACTACGAATTTACCTAATAGAGGTCTCCTTGCCCTCTTTGTTGCTTTGGGGAAAAAAAATCACATTATCTCTGTGAACCCTGGTTTCCTCATCTGTGAAAAGGGTATAATAATAATGCCCCTTTTGCCCAATTTAAATTATAAGGCTCAAATGAACTCTTATATAAAATGTTTTGTCTACTCTAGAGATGTCAGCTATTATAAGAGAATGAGCCACTGTGTACATACTCCTCTTCCCTTTGAGGGAAGTTGGCAGGATCATAACCTGCTCACTATCATTTGCTGTCTTAGGGGACCACAAGTAAGTGGAGTAACAAAGGAAAAAGGAGATAAAGCAAAGGAATTGATCAGCCACAAAGTTAATGTATAATATAAATAAAATAATATTAAATATTATTAAAATAATTTCAAAAATAAGATATTTCTAGAAGATAGAAGCAAGGAAAAGTAGCTGAGCGTCGGTACTGAAGGGCAGCATGGTGTTAAAGAAGAGTGTCAAATATGCTAAAGACCAGAATGAGCTATTGGATCAATCGATCAAAAAGCCGTTTTTGAGCCTACTGTATGCCAGGCACTGAGAGTACAGTCAACAACAACAACAACAACAAACCTGACCCCAGAGGGAAGAACTACTAGGAGAAATGGATGGAAGTTGAAAAAACACAGGTTTGGGGGTGATGTCAGGGAAAATTTAGTAGTAGAACCTCACTGTAAGATGGCTTTCCATCGCCTGCATTTAGATATAGTCATACCTTCTTTCTGGGACCAACTCTGTGGTCAACTCCCAGTAAGTCTGCTTCCTCCACCAACGCAGATTGCGACCTATTCTCCAACTTAATAGTGTTAGTGGCGATCGCCTGTCCCACTGAGACTTGGCAAAGTCAGAAAGGACTCAAGCAGATAGTAAGTGTAAAGAGGAAGCCCTTTCCAAGGTAGAAGCCTCATGCCAAACCTAGAAAAGATCTGAGGTTTGACTAGCTGAATTATGTATGAGTAGGCTGAGGAGAAAATGAACTTGCCCCTAAGACACAGACTGCCTTTTCACCTTTGTCCGGAGCCACTTACCTGCACAAGACCGAAGTGTCACTGGCTGAATCAAGACTGATCCTTATCAGCCAAAAGGAGAGGTCTTTAACGAGAAAAGAAGGCTAAGCCAGTGTTTAAAAATAGCGCTTACAACTAGACAGGTAGAGAGGGCCCTGGGCCTGGAGTCAGGAAGCCTTGAGCTCATATCCAGTCAGATACTTACTGTGGCTAAACATTCTTGCAGGCAAGTCACTTAACCTCTGTCTTAGCTTCCTCAACTGTAAAATCGGGATCAGATAATATTTATAAAATGCCTAGTACAGCACAGAGTAGGCACTATATAAATGTTAAATATTACTATTATTAAAATAATAGTAAATTGTGTCAAAATCCTATTGAAATAATAGTAGTAACTAGCATTTATATAATCACCTTAAGATATGCAAAGTGCAAAATAGACCCACTGGAGAAGGAAATGGCAAACCACTCCAGTATCTTTGCCAAGACAACCCCAAAGGGAATCATGAAGAGACAGACATAAATGAACAGCGACGACTATCGTGGATTTTCTGTAAAGGAGGGAGCACACTTGAAGGTTTATTCTTCTTATTTATCTCCATATCCTCTGGGGAGACTTTTGCTGAAAACCTATTGATCATGTATGAAAAAGTGAAGGATTAAGGTGCAACAATTCATTGTATGACATTTTCGAACCTTCAAGATGCCTAACTAATGTTGAGAACCTGTTGATTGACATGTATACTCTAGGCTCAGTGACCTTTACCATTTTTTAATGGAGTCAAGAATATATAATTAAAAACAGCATACCAAATTCCAAGAACAAATAGTTTTATTTGAGGAGCACAGATAATAAGAGTACAAAATAGCCTTTGTAATAGGTTGTTTCAGGGTGATGGTAAATTTTCCAAATTGTAAGTTGGAAATCTGAAAAAAGTAATGCAGCCCGTAAGGACCTAACTTATAATCAGAGAATCACTTTGACAGTGAGGAAAACACAATGTATTCCTGTGAGTAATTTAGGCTTAAAATTATCTAGCCCTTTGTTCACAAATGGCAAAAATTATATCGGTATTGCAGTGATTCTTTGAAGCATTCTGATTTAAAACATAAAGCATATTTTTATCCCTTCTTTATGAGGGCAAAGTTTTTTAGTGGAGGCCCTGCATTGATATATTCTTCTTTGGAAGATCCATATTGTCCTTTGTCATATCCCTCTCTTCCTTCACCCCTTACCACTTAAATTTGTTTGTCTGACTTGACTGGACTAGCCATTACATCTGATCTTCTACCCAGCAAGAACAAAAACCAATTTTTCAATGCATTGTCAACTTCCTCCTCTTCTTTCTCCTTCTCCCATGATACCTAAATAGAAAGTTGTAAATCTTGCCCCTAGTCTGTGACTTGAAATGTGCTTTCTTATAACAAACAGAGAAATCCCACTCTTGTTCCAGACAGCTGTACTGTGTTGAAATGATTTAGGTTTGGAAGGTGTTCATCCTTCTGGAAACAAATATGTTAGCCTGATTTATGGTGCCGAAAAAAATGATTGTTATTTTATAGAGTTGACTATTTCTATTGAAAGGGTGGCATTTGGAAGACATTCTCCAATCGTCTCGTGGCCATTCACCAAACTGAATTATTTTCATTTAATTAAACTGTAGGGTGCTTTGTGTCAGTGGATGTTAGATAGTCTTTCTAAAGGCCCTTCGAGGTGAAAAGTGCAGTTCTAAAAAGAACACATTTTACTGATTTGATGCCATTAGTCCAAGTGTTTTGAAGTGATTTATAAGTAAGTTCTGTATATCCTCGAGCTTTTATGTAGATCCAGTCTCTATGTTCTCTAGACACAATCTGGAAGGCACTTTCAGGCTGTATGGTCCTGAGGTCATGGAATCCTATTGTGAATTATAGAGGGGAAGGAGAAAACTGTTGCATTCTGGCTCAATTCTCCCATCCTGATCCCAATGAGCTTTGCTCCTTAACTGCTGAATATGTAGATAACTGTGTCAGAGAGGACAACCACATCCTCACAGATTTGATTAGCGCTTCATCATTTCTCATTGGTCAGCAGGGGTGGGGTGGGAGTAGTAGGGGAGGGTGGGGGTAAATACTTAAGAGAATCTCTTAGTCCATTTTCATCCAACCTAAGGGAAACATTCTTGTGAAGTTTTGTTTGATTAGTTTGTTATTTCAAGACTTTATTGTGAGTTCTCCAAGACTGTGACAGTGGAGTGAACTCTGGAAGGTGTAAGCGAGCTGGAAAGGTTTTTCTATCTGTAGTTCCAAGGCGAGAGAAGTTCATCATCAGATTGGCTGAAGACTGATGAATTTTATGACTGCAGAAATTATCCAACGACCAAACACAAAGGTATTCCCAACATAAGAGAGGCTGCATTGGTAGAAGAAAACCTATATTGGGGAAATCATTGATCCTTGAATTACTACAGTATCTTGGGGAGGAGAAAAACATGGTAGGTTAGATTCTTAGTGTGAAAATTTTTCTTTAGGTATGATAGGCATTTAGTGAGTTTCTCTATCTTTTTCTGGTTACTATTTCTCAGCCAAGAAGCATTATGGTTTGATGTTAATGGTTTATTTTTGCTTCTTAGTCCCTAAAATTGTGTGTTGCAGGATTTAGGGTGAAGTTAGAACAGAAAAAAAGGCACCTGGCATAGCAGATAAAAAGCTGGACTTTGAGTCTGTAAAACCTGAATTCAAGGTCCACCTTTGATACAAATTGACTTTGTGATCCTGGGCAAGTCACTTAACTGTTGGTCTCTGTAACCAACGCTCTACGACTATAAGTGGCAGAGCAGGTGCTGACCTGCATTGAGAGATGGAATTTCCTTATCCAGAAGTTCCCTTTATTGTTGAAATCACAGTATCCTTATCTTAGACCACTGTAATTTGGTAGCAATAAAAGACTGTCACATTGAAGGCCTTTTCTTTGCCTTCCTTAATTCTAAGTTAATACAATGGTTGGAAGGGTAAATTGACCTACTTATCTTCTTATGGCAACTTGAAAAAATTAGTCCCTCTCTCCAAGTACTAGTTTACAGCTGCACAATAAGTTATTTGTCTGAATCACCATGCTGCTGGAAGACTTGCAAATTGTTCCAACAATAACACAAAACAATTTGGAATTATGAAAAGTCATTAAATATTTGAATCATTTGATCCAACATGAATACTGCTATGTATATACCCTAAGGATATCAGTGACAGAAAGAGAAGTGATATACATGGCAAATTATTCATAGTAGCACTCATTTTGATAGTAAAAATTGGAAACCAAGTAGATGCCAATCAATTGGGAAAATGGACAAATTGTGACATAATAATTTAATGGAAAACTGTACCATAAAATTTGATGACCCATCTGGTCTCTGTAATACTAGGCCAGTGTCTCAATGTCTCTAGTTACCTAGTGCTCTAGGTGACTTCCTAAGATTGTAAATTGAAGAAAAGGTACTGACCTCAGAATGGAATTCCTTCTCTAAGGGAATTCTATATAACAAGAAAGTCATACTTCTGGTACCTATCTCCAACTCCAAGAAATGGGAAATATGAAGAATTCTGAGAACCTTGGGAAGAATTGTATGAACTGATGTAGAACAAAATAGATAGAACCAAGAGAACAATCACAACACTATAAAAGAAAATAATAGTAAAAAATGTCAGAACCCAAATGGTTACAATGACCATTCTTGACCTAAAAGGACTATTAGTGAGACACTTTTCTAATGTCTCATTAGTATGTAAGCTCCTTGAGAGTAGATATTTTTTAGTTCTTTGAATCTGTATCCTTAGCACCCACCTAGCTCAGTGTTTTGCACATAGTAAGGACCTAATAAATGCTAGTTGATTGCTCATTTTAATTTGCATTACTCTAATGATTAGTAATTTGGAACTTTTGCTTTTGTATGACTGTTAATACTTGGAGTTCTTCCTTTGAGGATGGAATGTTCATAGTCTTTGTCCTATCAACTGGGGAATGGCTCTTGCTCTTATATATTTGGATCAGTTCCTTATACACCTTTGATATCACACTTTTAACAGAAAACTTACTGCAAATAATTTCCCAGTTAATTGCCCTTTTAATTTTAACTGCATTCATTTTGTTTGTGCAAAACCTTTTCAACTTCATGTAACCAAAATTGGCTATCTTATTTTCAGGGATCCTTTCTATTCCTTGTTTATTCATTAACTTATTTCCAACAATTTCTACGTGAAAGCAATTTCCTTCTTTGTTCTTTTAATTTGTTGATGATGTGACCTTTTATGTCTCAGTCAGATATTCATTTTGAGCTTATATATTATGAGATGTTGGTCTCAGCCTAGTCTTTGAAAAAGAGCTTTCCATTTTCCCCAGCAGTTTTTATAGAATAGTGAGTCCTTATTGCACAGGTCCAGATCTACAAGTTAATGGAACACTCTACTACGATGTTTAACTACTTCATTATGTTGTGTGCCTAATTTGTTTTACTATTTGACTTTTAACATTTTAACTGGGATCAAATGGTATTGATGATTATTACTTCTTAGGAATATAGGCTTAGTATCTGATACTATGTCTTTTTCCCCCCACTTCATTTTTCATTATTTCACTTGAGATTCTTGACCTTTTGTTTCTTCAGATGAATTTTATTATTTGTTGATTGGTATGGCATTGAATAAGTAATTTTGTTGAAGTAGTATTGTCATTTTAATCATACTGGAATGTCCAAATCATAAAAATTAATATTTTTCCAAACATTAAAGGCTGCCTTTATTTATGTAAAAGTGTTTTGTAAATTGAATTCATATAGTTCTTATGTGTATCTTGATAGCTAGACTTCCAAATATTTTATATGTTCTGGAGTTGTTTGGAATATAATTTTTCTCTCCTTGCCGTGTTTTATTGGTAGCATACATAGAATTTGATGATTTATGTGTATTTATTTTATATCCTGCAATTTTTCTGGTTATTATTTCAACTAGTTTTTCTGAGTGACCTCTAAGTAGATCATAACATCAGTTGTGAAATAGATTTGTTTTGTTTCTTCTTTTTCTATCCTCATTCCTCCTTGCTTCAATTTCTTTTTCTTTTGTTATAGATAACAATTTTAGCACTATGTTAACTATTAATGGACATCTCTGCTTTATCCCTGATCTTTTCAGAAAGGTCTCTAGCCTTTCTTCATTATGTATAATATTGACTTTTGCTAGATTATATTTTTTGCACTAAGGAAAAGTCAACTTATTCCTGTTCTTTTTAGTATTTTGTTTTGTTTTTTTCTTTTTGGAGGGGGAAAGGAAGGGCAATTGGGGTTAAGTGACTTGCCCAAGGTCACACAGCTAGCAAGTGTTTAATGTCTGAGGCTGGATTTGGACTCAGGTCCTCCTGCCTCCAGGGCTGGTGCACCTAGCTGCCCTCTTTTGAGTATTTTAAAAATTAGAAATAGGTGTAGAAGTTTGTTCAGAGCTTATTCAATATCTGTTGACATTAACATAAATTTTTTAAAATATAATTTTTGTTGTTAATGCAGTCAATTATACATGCTTTTTCTCATACTGAGCCGATCTTGAATTCTTGGCATAAATACAACTTAGCCATCACATAGGATCTTTTCAACATGTCGTAACTTATTTGTTAACACTTTATTTAATATTTTTGCATTAATATTCATTGGGGATATTGGCCTTACTCTTGCTCTGCTTTGGTTTTCCTGGTTTAGGTTTCAAGACCATATTTGCCTCTTAGAGGGAATTTCATAGAGTATCTTCTTTTTCTATTTTTTGTAAATAGTTTACATGATAGTGGAATTGTCATTTGAATTGTTGATAGAATTTATAATCTGTCTGGGCCTACTTTTTCCCCTTTGAGAGTTCATTTATGATTTGTTCAATTTCTATTTCTGAAATTGGGCTATTTAAATGATCTATTTCTTATTCTATTAACCTGAGTGTCTTATACTTTTGTAAATATTTATCCTTTTAAGCTGTTATTAGTTTTATTGGAATTGAAATAGTCAAAAGATAGTTCCCTATATTTTTAACTCTCAAAGAGCTCTCCCTTTTCTCTTGTGATAGTGACTATGGTTCCCCTCTTTCAAAAATCAGTTTAGCTAACTTGATATTTTATAGATTAAAAAACAACTATTTTTCTTTACAATTCAATTTTTTTGCTTTTAATTTTGTTAATCTTTTCTTTTCTTTTCAGAAATTCTAATTTGGCATTTATTTGGGCTTTTTGATTTGTTGCTTTTCTAGCTTTTTTTTTTTCAGTTGTATACCCAGTTAGTTGATTTACTTTTTCTCTTTTTAATTGACAAAAGTATTTAGAGATACAAATTTTTGCTGTTAAAGACTGCTTTAGCTGAGTCCCAAAAGTTTTGGTATATTGCTTCATCGTGGTCATTTCTTGGATGAAATTTTCTATTATTTCTATGAACAGTTCTTTGATCTACCAGTGTTTGGCAATAAGTTGTTTAATTTCCAATTAATTTCTAATCTTTTCCTCACAGGTTGTTTATGATCAATACAGTCAATAAGAAGATGCTTTACTGAATTTGTGAGATTGTTATGTTTTAACATCTGATTAATTTTTGTAAAGTCAATCAGTCCATAAATATTTAGTAAGCACCTACTATGTGTCAGTCAGTCAGTTAATAAATATATTAAGTACCCATTATGTGCTAGGCACTTTGCTGAGTACTGATTATCCAAAGACAGGCAAAAGTTAGTTGCTGCTCTCATAGTCTAATATGGGAGACAATATGCAAACAACATACATACATATACATATACAAACATATACACATACAAACACATACATACATATATTTGTGTATACACACATATATAGATATATGTATATCTATCTATCTATCTATATATATATATGTATAAATGTACAAACAAGTTATATAACAGTATAAATTGGAAATAATCACCCTGTGAGAAGGCGCTAGAATCAAGAGGGACCATGAAAGCCTTCTTAAAGAAGGTAAGATTTTTTGCTGGGACTTGAATGAAGCCAGGGAAGATAGGAGGTGGAGATGAGAGAGAGGATTCCAGGTATGGGAGACAGTCAGTGAAAATGACTAGAATCAAATGGAGTGTTTTGTTCAAGGAAGAGCAAAGAGGCCAATGTCACTGGATCAAAGAGTATATGAGGGAGGAGGGAATAAGATATAACAAGACTAGAAAGGTGTGTGTCTTTGAGGATTCGGGTTATTAAAGACTTTGAATGCCAAATAGAGGATTTTTAAATATTTGGTTCTGAATGTGATGGGAAATCAATGGCGTTTTTTGAGTAAGGGCATATTACCCACTTTTAGAAGATTTAGGTGCCATACATAGCTGTGAAATATGTGTGCTCCTTTTGGTTGCTTCTTGATTGATTTTTCTAATCTCATAGCAGTGTTAGACTACAGGTATAAAATGAAGCATGTAGTATTAGTCATTATTAATCTGTTAGTTTATTTTACTTAACTGTGTTTATTTGTTACAAGGGAGGTTTTTGTATTTTGGATAAGTAAGGCATGGTATTGGGAGATGAGAGCAAAGATTAAAAAAAAACAACACCTTTCTTGACTAATACAACACGTTGATTCATAGTTTAGCGATAAGAACAGTTCCAGAGCTGTTACAGAGAAATGAAAAATTGATTAATAACCATAAGATAGTCAGTACTATCCCTTGCACATTGTTAGCTTATCTAAACTTCCATATCTTTTGTTTAGAATTAAATTTGAATTTTTTGTTTCCTCTTTTTTGCTTTCCTCAAAATTCAGCTCAAGTTCAATTGCTTTACTTGCTCCCACACTTTTTTTGTATCCTGGGAACTTTCCTCCACATTCATTTCTCCCTCCTCCCACCTTCTGTATCTCTCATAGCTCTGCAAACTCTAACTTAGACTATTATTAGCTCTCTGTTGTCTTGTTCTCACATTGTTTCCTATGTCCATGTCTTGTTTGCCAACAAGATTGTAAGGTCCTTGAGGGCAGGGATCATGTTTTATACTAATTTTGTATCTACTTCACTGCTAAATACCTAGTAGCTATTCAATATATACTTGTTAATTGATTGAGCTGTCAGAATGTGAGAGAGAGCAAGGCAGCAGTAAAGGAATGCAACCAGTTAAGTACCACAACAATGATATAACTGGCAGAAGGTTTGCAACTTATCAGACACCATCCACTGGAGGAACAGAATTCTTGGGCAAAGAATGTGAATGAGGTTTGTTTTTTTGTTATGATCTCCTATCTTTGAAGTGCCAGGATTTCTCGGATACCCCAGTTTCTTTGTATCAATGTTACCGTGGATTTATTCATCCTCTTCTAGGCTCAGTCACGGTCTTGCAATTAAAGAATAATTACTGTGCTTGACTTAATTGTCTTGAGTTGTTTCCATTTAAGTAAAGGAGACTCCAATTACATCAGACAAAAGGTTGTCCAGTCCTACAAAGCAGTCCATAGTAAAATGCGATGTGGGATGGGTATGTGTGTGTGTGTGGGGGGGGAGGGTAGGTAGGTGACAGGCATGCTGAGGGCAAAATCCTGAGATGCTGTGAGGTAAGGCACTATTTCTTGCCTTCTTTTGAAAGGCTTATTGACAAGTATAGATGTATTACTGATAGATTAAAAAAAAAGTGCTTTCTTTGTACTTACACTGTATTTCACTCTGTAGACACAAATGCTCTTAGTTTGTTGAATGAATAAATGCATCTTTTTTTCACTTAAGTTTGTGTTTTCCTATTCCATTTCCTTGTTGTATAGAGTTGTACATGAACAAAGAAAAAGAATGTTGGTTCCCGAATAAAGTTGACCAAGTTACATTTATGTTTAATTCAAATCAATTTGAGAAACATTTATTGAAGACCTACTTTGTTCAACGCACCATGTTAGAAACCAAAGATAAAAAGACAAAAATGAAATAGTTTCTGTTTTCAAGGAAGCTACATGAGAAAGTGAGGGAAAGGGATGTAGAATACAACATGTATAATATATAATATATATATATATATAATAACATATAAATAGATAGTAATTTCAGGAATGTGAAAATACCAACCAACAAAATAAAGAAAAATTTCTTGTAGGAGCTAGCACTGAGCTGAGTCTTGCTAAAAGTTAGATTCTAAAGGGTCAGAATGAGGAGAGAGTGCACATCAGATATAGAGGACACAGGGTGATGGAGCCTGGAGATAGGATGTTGAGTGCAGGTCAGTTTGACCCAAATGTAGAGAATGTGAAGGGGAGTAAAATAAAACATGTCTGGAGAAATAATTGGGAACCAGAGAGTGTAGAGCCTTAAATACCAGGCTGAAGAGTTTTATCTTACAGTAAATGGGGACCCAGTGATAATCTTTGATCAGGGGAGTGACACTGTCAGAACTACATTTTACCATTTAGGAGGTTATTATAATTGTCCAGGTGAGTAATGATAGGAGTTTTAACTAGGGGAGTAGCCATATGAATAGGGAAGAGATAGGAGGATATGAAATTGACAAAACTTGGTAGTTGATTGTTGATGAGGGGAAAGGGAAAGAGAATCATTAAGCATGAGTCTGAGATTGTGAACTAGTATGCTCAACAGAGATAATAAAATCTGGAGAATGGTTGGATATGTGCAGACATATCTCATCTTTGTTGGTGTTGTTTGTGTGTTTGGGGTTTTTTTTTTTTTTACCACTTTAAAAGTACCTTTATGTACTACCCTGGTTAAAAAATGGAAGTCATATAACTTTATCTTTTATAGTTATATTTTAAAACAATTTCTTTTCTCTACAATCATTGCTTCAATAGAAAAGATCGTGTTTGGAATTTAAAAAGTAGCTCATGTAATTTTGAAAGTCAGATAAAAGCCATCCTTACTAACTCAGACTACGGTATTATCTTTGAGTGAAATGCTAAAAAAATATCAACCACCCAACATTATTAAGCACCTAATGTTCTGGGCACTATGCATACATACATTTGTTTTCATTATTAACACATTTCTTCTCTTTATTTAAAAAAAGGTTTATTGATGCATTTTGCTTTTACATCATAAACATTTATAGATTGCCCATACTGTGCAAGTAGTCTCTTGGAACAAAGCCAAACAACAAGCAAAACTAGCAAAACAGTGAACTCACATGAAGGTACACGCAATGTTCAGTATTGGTAGCACCATCTCAGTCTCTCTAGTTTTAAAAAAAAATATGTATTTTTTTAATGAACAGAAATCAATTCTCTTTTCCTCTTATCCCCACCCAACTGAAAAAAAGAAAACCAAATTCCTTGTGCAAATATGCCTCGTCAAGCAAAAAAAATTCCTTCATTAGTTGTGTTCTCTCTGTCTCTCTTCCTTTCCTCCTTCCCTTTCCCCTCTCTTTCACTCTTACTCCATATATACACACATGAATATATATATATATATATGTATATATATATGTATATATATATCTATACATAATATATATGTATACATATACATACACACATTTGTCCCTTTTTCTGTGAGGTGGAGGAGAGCCTGTTTCAATATCGATCCTTTAGAATCATGAATAGTCATTGCATATTTATGATAGTTCTGTAGGGTATAAAGTTTGCCAAACCCTTTTCAGGGATGCTTTTTACCTTTTGTGTCCACCTGATTCACCCCACTCTCAGCTGTGGCTCCAAGAAGCTGCAGCATATGCAGCAGCCACACCATTTTGGCGGACAGGATAAATTAGGTTGAAGGTAACTGAAGGCTCTCATACCCATTGGTGAGTTAGGTTAGTGTCTACTGCAAGTATATGAAGACTTCCCTGGTGAAATGGGTGCAGGAGAACACTTTATTCCAATGGTCATGAAAGGGGGCTGAAGCAGGCACTGTGGAACACTTAGAGATTGATTAGACATCAAAGATGCCAAGGTCATCCATTGCATGTTGAGCCAACGCCAGTTGTCTTGACTTTTGTCTTGCCACTGGACTTTGATGACTCTGCAAGAGAGAGAGTGAGACCAACAACTTTGTGCAACTCTGTCTCACTTAAATCCAATTTATCTCTGAATCAAAAGACAACATCCATACCATTGTCATTTTTACCTACCTCAAAGTCCTGTGGCAACAAGCAAGTGATGAAGTAGCAGGTGTGGACACACTGGGAGCTATAGTCACAGCCCTGCCACAGGTGGCCCAGCCCATAGAGTCATCTTCTTACTAGACTGAAGCAGAAGTGGGCTTCAGCAGCCTCTTGGATGTCTGAACAACCTTTTTGAAGGACCATACTGCTCACCTCCTAGAAAAGGTGCCCTAAAAATTGTCTGCTTCACCCAACCCTGGTCTGCTAAATGCACCCACAGCAATGGTCACTTATTACTAAAGACTTGTGCATCTCATGACCTTCTCATCACTGACACTCTTCCATTTACCTAAATGAAATAAAACTTTGTGGATGCACCATTGCAGCAAACGTTGGAATTTAATAAATTATGTCATTGTTAGGAGGAGAGACAACTTGTGAGAGTGATGAAGGTGAAGTGTGGTGCAGAATGCTATACTGATCATAGATTTATCTTCTCTAAGCTAAATATTCACATTCAACAAAAGCTACAGCCCCAAGGCAAAATGACTACCAGAATGTCAACAGATGAGTGCTTCTCCCAGCAGAAACAGTTCATTGCTAACTTGGAGAGAAAGGGAGCCAACGTGCAGTTGGTAACAATGGAGCAGACGCGGAGTGGACAGCTTTCAGAGATTTGGTGTACAGCATTGCATTTATTCATCTGGGTTAGAACACTCAAAAACATCAAGATTCAGGGAGGCTAGATGGTACAGTGAGTAGAGCACCAGCCTTGGAGTCAGAAGGACCTGAGTTCAAATCCAGCTTCAGACACTTAACACTTACTAGCCATGTGACCTTGGGCAAGTCACATAACCCCAACTGCCCTGCCTTCCCCCCTCCAAAAAAAAAGCAAAAAATAGCATCAGAATTGATTTGATGAAAATTATGGGGAAATTCAGAAACTGCTGAACAAAAAAAAATGAGAATGACACAGGCTAGCTCATCTAAAAAAGCAGCATTTAACTCCACCAAAAGTAAAGTGCAAATAGAGCTTAGCGAGATACAGAATTCTTGGCTCAGTAAGAAGGTAGATGAAATTCAGTTTTACACTGATAGTAACAATCTAAAGTGCTTTTATGATGCTCTGAAGGTTATTGATGGCCTAAAGACCTATAGTGTCTCTTAGCTACTCAGTGCTGATGGGGCCACCTTGACTAGTGATAAGGACATGATCCTAAAGAGATGGGCTGAACACTTCCATAGTGTTCTCAACAGACCATCATCAATCAATGCTGAAGCCATCAACCATATACCTTAGGTTGAAGTTAGTCCCTCTCTAGTCAAACTTCTAATTGAAGAAGAGGTTTTGAATGCCATTCAGCTCCTCTCCTATAGTAAAATCCCTGGTGCTGATTCTATTACAGCTGAAATTTCCAAGACGGGGTCTATTGCACATACAAAAGCTGGCTGAAATTTTCAGAGTTATATGGAAAGAAGAGGTTATCCCCCAGGAGTTCAAAGATGCCTCCATTTTCCATCTCTATAAAAGCAAAGGAAATAGATTGTCCTGTGACAATCATGGAGGAGAGGAAGGAAGGTCCTCTCTCTTTTAGTTTTTTTTGAGGAGCATGTATTCTTTTTAAAATTTATTTTTAGTTTTCAGCATTCACTTTTATAAGATTTTGAGTTCTAAATCCCCCTCTCTGCCCTCCTCCTTCCTCAAGGATTAGCTCAAGCTATCTGATATAGACTATACATGTACAATCATATTAAGCATATTTCCACATTAGTTATGTTGTGAAAGAAAAATCAGAACAAAAGGGAAAAATCACACAAAAAAGAGAAAATAATATACTTTGATCTGCATTCAGACTCCATAGCTCTTTGTCTGGATGTGGATAGCATTTTCCATCATGAGTCATTTTCATGATGGCATGCTTGCATGGGTTCTGGATAATGGATGGATTCTCTTGCACTTTCTTAGTCACCAATGGAGTAAATGAAGTAGGGGCTGTGTGCTTGCTCTGCTGCTTTTTATCATGATGTTTTCAGCAACATTGGTAGATGCCTTCAATATGGACAAAAACAGCATTAAGGTCAGCTCCTGCACTGACAGTAAATTATTTAACTTTAAAAGGGTACAAGCCAAGACTGAAGTGGAGGAAGAGTTAGTGCATGTTTTGTTTTTTTTTTGTTCACAGATGATTGTGTATTCAATGCAGCCTCTGAGGCTGAGAAGCAAAAATGTATGGATTGATTCCCTGCTGCTTGTGCTAGTTTTGACCTAATAATTACCACCAGCCAGCACCACGCTGTCCATATGTAGAACTGTCAGTTAGAACATGGAGAAATACTATGACTACTATGGATAAGTTCACTTGCCTTGGCAGCATACTTTCAGGGATGTATAAATGATGAGGTTGGCACACACATTGTCAGAGCTAGCTCAGTTTTTGGAAGGTTCCCAAATCATACAATTAGATTGTGTGAGAGAGGAGATATTAAATTGCCTAACAAATTGAAGGTCCACAAAGTCATTGTGCCGACCTCATTGTTGTATGCTTTGTGACCTCCTTGCAAGCTGTAAACTATTTAATGAAGTGAGTATATTGAGAAAGATGACAGTATACCAGCACCATGCCAGGAAATTGAATTGTTTCCATTTGAATTGTCATAGAAAGATTCTGAAGATCATCTGGCAAGATAAGGTTCTGGACACTGAAGTCCTTTTTCAAGCTAAGCATTCAAACTTTACTGCACAGAGTGCAACTCTGATGGGCTGATCACGTTGTTTGAATGGCAAATGTATTTGCCTAAAAGATGCTCAGAATCTCTCTGAAGAACTTTGGAATTGATTGTGTGACATGGGAAACACTGGCAAAGGACCACTCTGCATGACAAGCCCTCATCAGAGAAGGTTCTGTGCTCTATGAGCAAAGCAGAATTGCAGTAGCTCAAAAGAAATATGAGATGCACAAATTTAGAGACATCACCACTCCAAATGTTCATGTGGTCTATTTGTACCTGACCTATGGTAGAGCCTTCTGAGCTCATATTGGTCTGATCAGCCACAGTCAGACACACTGTCCCTTGAGTCCAACATAGTGATGTCATTTTGATCCTCTTCAAGAACAAAAGACAACCAACCAACCATAGCTTTCAAAGTGTTGTTGCTGTATACATCTTTCTCCTGGTTGTGCTCACTTCATTCTTCATCAATTTACAAAAGTCTTCTAAATTGTTTATTTTCATAATATTGATGTTATAGTACAAATTCTTTGGGTTCTGCTTACTAAGCTCAATATCAGTTTATACAAGTCACTCAATGTCTCTTTTTTCACTTCTTTTCTTTCTTTTTCTTTTTGCTTTTTGGAGGGGGGAAGGTAGGGCAACTGGGGTTAAGTGACTTGCCCAAGGTCACACAGCTAGTTTATGTGTATGTGTGTGTTAAATGCCTGAGGCCAGATTTTCACTTCTTTTCTTTTTCTCTTCTCTTTTCTTTTTTTTTCTTCTTCCAGAAACAATTTGATTGCATTTAATATTAATCTTTATTGAAGCCATTTCTAAATTGGAGAATGAGAAATGTTCAAACTAACACAGGCCCCCACGCCCTTCACCTATTTCTTCATGTCTTATAGCACGATAGTAATCTATCATATTTCTATACTACACATTATTCAGTTATTTCTCAATTGATGGGCATCCCCTAACTTTCCATTTATTTTTGATGGTTCAGAAATAACTACTGGAAATTTTTTTTGTACATAGAAGGCCTTTCCTTCCTTCTTTGATCTCTTTGGGCCATAGGCGTAGTAGTGGTATATCAGGATCAAAGAACATGTGCTGTTTAGTAACTTTGTGTATCGTACCAAATAGCTTTCTAGAATGTTTGTACCTATTCATGGGTCCACCAGCAATGTATTAGCAACCCAGAGTCCCTCTGTCCTTGTCTATCTGATAGATATGAAGTAGAACCTCAGAATTGCTTTAATTTGCACATTGCTAAGTAGTAATAATTTGGAGATTTTATGACATGGCTATAGCTAGCCTGGGTTTCTTTCCTTGATAACTGCCTATTTATTTTGTTTAAATTCACTCTTTGCCAATTGGGGAATTACTCTTATTCCAATAAATTTGAATCTATTTCTTTAGTTTTTAGGAAAAGACCTTTATCAGAGGAACTTTTTGCAAATATTTTTCCTAGTTGATCATTCTTTTTCTAATCTTAACTTTATCAAATTTGTTTGTGCAAAACATTTACATTTTATGTAATAAAATCATTCCTTATAAATGACAGTTTTCATTTTTTGAACTTATGTCTACATATTGGTTTGAAAACAACCAAATTTGGTCAAATGTCAACTGATTATTGTGAAAATGACTAGGTATTAGTCACCTTTTTCTTTCTCCTGAAAAATTGTGCTCACCACATTGCCACATGCCTAGAACTTTGTTAGGCACATAGCAGATTTTGGAAAATGTTTATTGAATTCAATTGAATTGAACATGAGTGTGATATATCAATATAGCCACAAAGACAGGCAATAACCTGGACTGAATTTTTCAGAATCCTTAGTTTTACTCAAATAGAAATATTTATATATATTTGTGAATTCTTATGTCCATATCTTGATTAGTTCAGAGGCAAACAGTTAGTTCCTAAGTCTGATTTCTGTCTGGAAAAAGTAAGCTGTAGTTAAAAAAGAATTAAAAAGACCCCTACAGGGCAGGCTCTCAAAGGTAGCAAAAGTTAGGGAAGATTCTTGGAGATCCAGACAGCCTTTACTATGAGCTGGGGCACTCATCACGGCAGTGGGAAACTTGACTACCTTGGTCTGGCTTGGGCTGATTAGGAATGGACTAGAGAAAGCAGTCCAATTTCACACCAATTCTTAAGCCCCCAGAGAAAAATAAACTATTTTCTTAACTTACTATTCTTTGCAAGCTTTCCAAAGAAAAGGAAGACGACTGCCATAATGCTTTATAAAATCCACTAAAGACCAAGTTTGAGTTTCCTGCTCACTCGTCATATTTTTGTGTACCTTTAAGAAATCTTCATTATCAAATATAAACATGAAATTATAAATTCAAGGAGTAACAGTTTCTTTGTCATGCTATGGGAAGGTGATTGGTTGTTTTTCCAAGGAGGCCTGATGGGGGTAAGTTACGTTTATGTGATCTAAATCCACTGCTGAGATGCAGGGGGATTAACATCTGTTAAAGGAATTGTATTTGGCATGCAGGTGTTTCAATATTTGCATTTAGTATGTGTTTCAGAAACAGTCTCTGAGAAAAACATTTATGTAACAATCTGGTGGTTTTATTGTTTAAATCTGTCAGGACAGTCATTTTGTTACTCGGACTTTGTGACCCCCTTGCAAGCTGTAAACTATTTAACGAAGTGAGTATATTGAGAAAGATGACAGACTTTCCAACTTTGGGGGGAGAGCATTATATGAGAGGCATCAGCGTTTTCTCCTGAGACACAGCCTAAGATGTGAACGGAAAAAATAATTGCACTAGTGACTTCAGGAAGTTCAATAAATTCCATCGTGCAGCTTAACTTTTGAAATATTACCTCACTCAGCACAAGCTTAGGCTCAAATGTGGGTTGAAATGAACTAATCATGAATTAATTATTTATACAACCTTAGAGATGGCAGAGGTGGGGTTCTGCTTTCAACTTTTCGCTGGAGTGCTATTTGATGGTACATCAAATTACAGTCCATTTCACCTAGCTTAATAAGAATCATAATTAATAATCATAGAGCTCTCAGGGTTTACAAAATGCTGGGCATGCATTGCCTCATTTGAGAGTCACAATAACCCTATGAACTAAGACATATAAGTAGCATATAGGTATCATTATTGTATCCATTTAAAGGTACTAGGAACTGAGACCCAGGAAGTAATGTGACTTTCCCAGGGTGATTCAGGTAGTGTCATACAAATAGTATTTGTCAAAGATGGAATTTTGAGCTCAGATTTTTCCTTACATCATAGGTTGAAGCGATTTTTAAAATTCCTTAAACGAGTGATTTGGGCTTTGGGCTATTCCATATTTTGTGCAGTCTCATTTTTTTCCATTTGCAAAACTGAAAAAGTTATGTGGAGCATGCCTTCTTAAAATGTAGTTAAATATTGGAAAGCAGACAAATAAATTTGTTTAACAATTTTCAGGGGAGGCAGAGGTTAGGACCTCTGACTATAAGTGTAGGGAAATCCATAAGCGGAAACGTCTTCTACAAATGCAGACCAGCAACTGTTTTGTACCCAAGCAATACCCTGTGCATAGTGGTGTCAGTAGTGGAACTTGGACTCGTGGTATTAGTTTTTCTACTAGCAATCTGATCATGTGTTTGGAACTGTTTATACTAATCTTAAATGTGAAGACCTAAGAGGGTTAGACACAGAGCAGGCATAGGGACACAGCTATTAGCTACCATTTGTTAAGATGCATAAGGAGGAAAAGTGATTGGAACAACTTGGCCTATCTTGCCAGAACGGTTAAAGCGCGTATGAAAATGTGCATCTTTAGTCGTCTTATTTAAGAAGCTTTCATCTTGAATACTACCATCATTAATGAACTAACTGTTCTCTTTGATCTGTGCCTCTGCCCCTTCTAGAGAGCCTGAGAGTGCTATCTGAGGGCACTTATAATGGCCTTGGTGATGCTGACATTACAATAGCTAACATTTACTTATACAGCTCCTACTCTGTGCCAGGCACTTAGCTATGTGCTTTAGAATTATTATCT
This sequence comes from Pseudochirops cupreus, assembly GCA_028627135.1. Lineage (NCBI taxonomy): Eukaryota > Metazoa > Chordata > Mammalia > Diprotodontia > Pseudocheiridae > Pseudochirops > Pseudochirops cupreus. The sequence goes on from CM053583.1 coordinate 146,606,162, forward strand.
CATTAGGTCCTCACAACAATCCTGGAAGGTGCTATTATTATTCCCATTCTACAGATGAGGAAACTGAGGCAGACAGAGGTTAAGTGACTTTTCCAGGGTCACACAGCTTGGTGAATATCTGAGGTTGGATTTGAATTTAGTTCTTCCTGACTGCATGCCTGGCATTCTATCCACTATATCACCTAGCTACCTATATAACTAAATAGGAAGTTATCAATCAGAGGCAGAACTTGAATCCGATCTTCCTGATTCTCAGGTCAGCCTTTCTATCCACTATTGTCTCTCTCAACCAACTATACTTTTAGCAAATGAAAATTATATAAGATATGAAACATATTCATCTGCATCAATGCTACATGTGGTTATAATACAATGGGATGGCTGATTTTCCCCAAATCACTTTTTTTTTGGGGGGGGGGGCGCAAGGCAATAGGGGTTAATTGACTGTCCAGGGTCATATAACTAGTAAGTGTCAAGTGACTGAAGCCAGATTTGAAACCAGGTCATCTTGAATCTAGGGTCCTAGTCTATACATTGGCACACCTAAATGCCCTGCCCCAATCACTTTTAAGTACTTGTTCCATTTGTATAGGACAATTCTATCATTTAATGAAGTGTGAGGCTTGAATCATCTTTTGCATGTATTTTGTTGTGACATTAATTTTTCTACTTATTTAGTATTTAATTTTTACCAGTTATATGTAAAAACAATTTTTAATATTTGTTTTTAAAACTTTGAATTTAAAATTCTCTTTCTTCCCCCCCTCCCTGCCATCTCTCCACTGAGAAGGCAAGCAATTCAATATAGGTTATATGTGTGTAGTCATGTAAAACATAGCCATAATAGTCATGTTGTGAAAGAAAAAATGAAAAATAACCTCAAGAAAAAATAAAATTTAAAAAAGTATGCCACAGTCTGTATTCAGATATGATCAGTTCTTTCTCCGAGGATGGAGAGCATTTTTCATCATAAGTCCTTCAGAGTTGTCTTAGATCGTTGTGTTGCTGAGAATAGCCAAGTCATTCACTGCTGATCATCTTATAATATTGCTGCTGCTTTGTGTCCAGTGCATTTCACTTCTCATCAGCCTATGCAAATCTTTCCAGGTTTTTCTGAGAGCATCCTGTTCACCATTTCTTGTAGTACAATAGTATTCCAGCATAATTACATACCACACAACATGTTTAACCATTTCCCAATTGATGGGTAGCCTCTCAGTTTCTAATTCTTTATCCCCAGAAAAGAGCTGTTATGAATATTTTTGTACATAGAGGTCCTTTTCCTTTTTGGTTTTTATCTTTTTTGGGATGCATACCTAGTAGTGGAATTGCTATATCAGAGGATATGCATGGTTTTATAGCCCTTTGAACATAGTTCCAAATTGCTCTATAGTTCAGTTCACAACTCCACCAACAGTGCATTAATGCCTCATTTTTCCCACATCCCCTCAAATTATCATTTGCCTTTTCTTTCCTACTAGCCAATCTAATAGGAATGAGGTAGTACCTCAGAATTGTTTTAATTTGCGTTTTTCCAATCAGTGAATTAGAGTATGTTTTCATTGACTATAGATAGCTTTGATTACTTCCTCTTGAAAAGTGATCATATCTTTTGATCATTTATCAATTGGGGAATGGCTCTTATTTTTATAAATTTGGTACAATTCTCTACATGTTAGAGAAATGAGGCCTTTGTCAGAGAAACTTATTTCAATTTTTTTTTCACAGTTACTATTGCTAACTGTATTTCCCTTCATCCTATTCTCCCTACCCCCATTTATCTTATTCTCTCTCTCTCCTTTCTGCTTGCCTCTCTTCAAAAATGTTTTGCTTCTGACTATCCCTTTCCAATCTGCCCTCCTTTCTATTACTACTCTCTTTTCTCTTATCCCCTTCCCCTTCTACTTTCCTGTAGGGTAAGATAGATTTCTATACTCAATTGCCAGTGTATGTTATTCCCTCTTTGAGCCAATTCTCTTGAGAGTAAGGTTCACTCACTCCCCCTCAGCTCTTATCTCTTCTTCTCCACTGTAAAAGCTTTTTCTTGCCTCTTTCATGTGAGATAATCTACCCTATTCTACCTCTCCCTTTCTCTTTCTCTCAATTCATTCTTCTCTCATCCCTTAATTTTATTTTTTAGATAGCATACCTTCATATTCAAATCACAGCTGTGCCCTCTGTCTAGATATACTCCTTCTAACTACCCTAATAATAAGAAAGATCTTATGAATTACAAATATCATTTTCCCATGTAGGAATGTAAACCATTTAACCTCATTAAGTCCTTTATGATTTCCTTTTCCTGTTTATTTTTTTATACTTCTCTTGAGTCTTGTATTTGAGTTTTCTATTCAGCTATTTTTTTTTTGTATTTAGTTTTCTATTCAGTTCTGATCTTTTCATCAAGAATGCTTGAGGGGTATCTATCTCATTGAATGTCCATTTCTCCCCCCTGAAGGATTATATTCAGTTTTGCTGGACAGGTGATTCTTGGTTGTAATCTTAGCTCCTTTGTCCTCCTGAAGATCATATTCCAAGACCTCCAATCCTTTAATGTAGAAGCTGCTAAATCTTGTGTTATCCTGACTGGGACTCCATCATACCTGAATTGTTTCTTTCTGGATGCTTGCAATATTTTCTTCTTGACCTGAGAAGTCTGGAAGTTGGCTGTAATATTCCTGGCAGTTTTCATTTTGGGATCTCTTTCAGGAGGTTATTGGTGGGTTCTTTCAATTTCTACTTTAGCCTCTGGTTCTATATACCAGGGCAATTTTCCCTGATAATGTCTAGAAAAATGATGTCTAGGTTTTTTTTTTTTTATCATGGCCTTCAAGTAGTCCAATAATTTTAAAATAATTTCTCCTGGACCTATTTTCTGGGTCAGTTGTTTTTTCCAATGAGATATTTCACATTATTTTCTATTTTTTCATTCTTTTGGTTTTGTTTTATTGCATTTTGGTTTCTCATAAAGTCATTAGCTTCCATTTGCTCCATTCTAATTTTTAAGGAATTATTTTCTGCAGTGAGCTTTTGGACCTCCTATTCTATTTGGCCAACTCTGCTTTTTAAGGAATTCCTCATTGGCTTTTTGGACCTCTTTTGCCATTTGGCCTAGTCTGGTTTTTTTTTAAGGTGTTGTTTTCTTCAGTAGTTTTTTGTGTCTCCTTCAGTAAGCTATTGACTCTTTTCTCATGATTTTCTTGCATCACTTTCATTTCTCTTCTCAATTTTTCCTCTACCTCTCTTACTTGATTTTCAAAATCTTTTTTGATCTCTTCTATGGCCTGAGACCAATTCATATTTTTCTCGAAGTCTTTGGATGTAGGAACTTTGACTTTGCTATTTTCTTCTGAGTGTGTGTTTTGAGATCTTCCTCGTCACCATAATAATTTTCCATAGTCAGAGGGTTTTTCTTCATTGTTAGATCTTTTCCCTAGTCTATTACTTGTTTGTTTAAAAAGGGTTGTGCTTCCAAGGCAGAGGGCACACTGTCTCAAGCTTCAGGGGTATGGTGAAGCTATTTTCAGAGACACTTCTAGGGATCTGTAAATTTTCAGTTCTTTCAAAGTGGTATGATCTAAGGAGAGGTGTTTCTTACTCTCCTGGCCTGTGCTCTGGTCTATGAACCTCCACAAGCACTCTTTTCTGCCATGGAACTGTAATGATGGCTTCCCCCTCCCCCCACTACTGTTGCAAACTCCTTCTTATCCTGGGGACAGAAACCTAGACTAAGACCTGTATCCAAGTGTGCTAGCCTCAGTGCTCGCAAAGAGACTGCTATAATCTCCTTCTGACCAGTTGTTTGACTCCCTTAACTGTTGGTGGGATGAGAGCCCTGGAAGCTGTGCTGCCACTGCCACTGCTGATTCAGTCACTCCCAAGGACTGCTCCTGGTTCGCTGGGGCCAGGGTAGTGCTGATGCAGCCTGAGCTGGACTGCACTCAACTCTCATCCAGGTGCAGTGGACCTTTCCTGCTGATCTTCTAAGTTGTCCCTGGGTGTCGTATGCTGAGAAATCCAGAAACTGCCATTGTTGCCAGCATCAATATATAGTTATGTGCTACTTCTAAACTTCAAAAGATCTGTGACTTCATTAATGTTAGTATTCTTTCTATATATGAAGACCTCTACTCTTAGTAGATGGCTTCATTGTGTTGATGTGGCAACACCAATTCATTCATTCATTCATTCTTTTCATGAGGCTCTCTGGACTTAGTAAGGCTGGCCTTCTGATGATAGACAGATCCAGATTTAGTTGGAGCCAACTTGTACTAGTTTGCCGTAATCAATTGTTACATTTTCAGTGTGTGCATTGATTTGTTTTATTGCTTGTCTAGAAAAGAAAGTGATGGAGAAAATTTTAATAATGCAAATTAAAATAAAAGTGTGTAGAACATTAATTTTTTTCCCCACAGGGAGCTGGTTGTTAATCATTTACCAGCACACCCCTGCATACGCTGTGTATCACTTGCGTCATACTTTAGCCTTTCCAGTTTTGTAAAACTGGGATTGCACTGCCTTGGAGAACCCAACGTTAAGATAAATAATTGGAGTATAATTTCACACAATTTGAATAGGCTTCTTTGACTTCTAGATCACTTATATTTTGAATAACTCTGGAAACCTACCCAGAAGATAGAGTGTTTGCAGAATTCAGTAGACTTGAGCTTAAGGACATTAACTATTTGAATTATAGCATATTCATGCCAGCATTGTTACAGAGGACATCTTAGCTTTTCATATCATGACATAATCTTTGTAAAAAATATTTAGTATAGTGCCTGGAACATAGGAGGCACCTTTCCTCGTATTTCAATATTCAATAGATCTCTGATCTTATTGATGTGGGCATTCCTTCTAATGGTGCTGATTGCAACCCATCACTGTGTGCTGGTATTGTGAAACTCCTGTCCAGATTCTACCACAAATTCACCCTTGGCAGTCACTCCAATTTTCTGAGGACTTTCCTCTCACTCTCTTGACATCTCATAGATAGCCATGGAGCATGTGCTTTCCCATCCATTGGTTATTCCTCAATTTTGTTATATAATGAGACTATTTTTTTTCTCCAGTTAGATATTTCTTTGATGGTATTCTTGATATCACTTCCCCTATGTAATTCTGGTTTGTAATGCTATAGCCTGCTCATGCCCAACACTTTCTCCTCTGGTTAAGTGATCCCCAATTTTGTTTTTCAGAGACAGTTATGTCTATGACTCCTAGCCATGATTTTATGTTCAATATAATAAATGTACATATAATATAATTACTTGACATATGATATAATGAACTATATATATACATATATATATATACATATAATATAATATAATATAACATTGACATTAAGAAGACATGTCTTTTGTTTCTGGGAGAAGCTTGAAATAATTTATAGAGCTGTATTGTTTCTACACAGTAATCCATGCTGCTTTCTTTCTCTTGTTTAATTCTTGAACAAGTTCATTGTCTGTTTGAGGTGACTGCCTAATACCTACACACTGGTGGATGAATTTATGCATTGTCCATCCTATAGAACATGGAAAATGGGCATTCTTTGTCTTCTTGATTTTTCTTGTGGGGAGCTTGTCATAGAGTCATAGAATTTCAGAGCTGAGGGAGACCTTAGAGATTATTTGTTCCAATCTCCTAATTTTACAGATAAAGACCCAGGGACCCAGAGAGGTTAAAATTTCTCATTGACTTTTTAAAAGTCATTTGGGCAGTAAGTGGTCAGGAGTGGAATTCAAGGTTCCTGTCTCATGGTGAATTACATTGCTATTTCTTCTAGGACAAACTGTAAGGTAACAGAAGCTATTTTAATTATTTTTTTGGAGCTGGCAAAAGCTGTCTTCTGAGATTTTCTTTATTCTGTTCTTTTTTCCCCTGGGATCAGTACAAAGACTATCATTAGTCCCCCATAAACTATAGTCCATGGAAATTCAACCCTTAGGTGCTCTTCCAGTTGGTAATTTGGATAAGCCGATGGATGGAGAGAGTTTAAAACTACTTACACCCCAAAGTCTGAGCTTTTCTTTTTTTTTTTTTTAACTCATCAGCCAGTGGATAATACAAGCTTGCCATCTTGAGCTGGAGAACTTTACATTGTTTAGGTCCAAAAATATCAAATTATATTCTCTCCCTGTTGACAATCAAAGTGGCTACTGTCAGATAGTTTGCGCCTTATTATTAACAAGAACTCTTTCAAGAAGGTACCAAATTTAAAAGCTAATTCTCCAGCTTTCTACCCATATATATACCATGTAGCAATTGTCATATTAATATTAAAGACACTTAAGCAATAACACTAATGTATATAACAAGAGGGAAGCAAATACTAGAATCATTCTCTGCTATGTATGCAAATGGATGCTATATCCTATGCCTGACAAAGTGTTGATGGATGGAGAAGAAACCTCTTGGGGGAAAACTTACAAAGAAGTGAGGAAACTTTCCCTGAACATGTGGGCAGATGGAGCGAGGAAACTTTCAGTTGTTCCCTGTCTCCTCTCAGTGGCCAGAATGGAAAGCTACTGCTTAGCCCATTGGGTCTGGGTTTGTCTGAGCTCTGGTTCTTGGCTTTAAGTAAACCATGGCATGGAATTTATCTGCAAGGTTCTTGTCTTCTGAGAGTAGCTATAGGGAATTGTTTCTTTCAGTATACCGTATCTTGCAACATCTGTTTGCTGCAGTTCACTCCTTTTTTAGTTACAACACCCCAGGACACTTCCTTCTATGGATGTTACTCTTCTTTTCCTTTTCCAAGTTCATGCTACATAGAAAAGACCATGGGATTCCGATTCTCTGGAGCTTGCCTTGCTATTGCGGACATTGAACCCAAGCAGGAGAGCTTTCTTGCAGGGAAATACTGCTATTGCAATTGCTTTTTAAAAATTATTAAATGCATACTTTAAATGCTAGAAAATTCTGCTGGTCATAGAATTTTTTTTAATATGTGTTGAGTCAAGATAATTAAAAATGTCATTAGAGAAATGTATGATAAGAAGAATAGATGGGTTTTTCACATGACAAAGTTGAAGGAAAACAGGCTGTGTTCTACTGGAATACTCTAGGACAGAGTATAAAGTACCCACAGTTTGTTGGGTGGTCATGGAAAAGAGGCTCATAGGACAGGTAAGCATAGATGGATGTTGGAAGGACCACCCAAATCAGTGAGATCACAGATCCATTTTAGTACTGTCAAGATAAAGCATATAAGAAAGCTCAAAATCTATGAGGTATAATAACTCATGGTTGTAATTGTCAAAGTTTACCTAGGACACAAATGTTTTTCAAAGTTTGGCTCTGTATATGGAATGAATGCCCGTGGTCATGTACTTGGCTGCCTTTGACCACTCACTAGGCACTTATAAGAATCTGGTGACTGACCAAAAAAAAAAAAATTTGTATCCTTTTATGTCCTTTTTTGAAGGATACTTTGAAACGGCTCTTGGGACAATTCCAAATCTGAGCCTGGTTGGATGCTGGCTTAATTCTGCAGATTTGAGGTAAAGTTCTAGGACAAGTTCAAGCAAACTGTTGTAGTTCTTATCATCATCACCACCACCACCACCATCATCATCATCATCATCATCTTCTTCTTCTTGTCTTCTTCCTCCTCCTCCCACTCACCTCCTCTTCCTTCTTCTTCCTCCTCCTTCTCTTCCTCTTCCTTTGTCCCTTTTCATTTTCCTTCTCCTCCCACAGACTCTTCTTTTTGCAATCATTTGAAATTACTTGACCAAATCAAAATGAAACAAGATGTAATGCTGTGCATCCTATGGCAAATGAGAAAGCTCCTGCCATATTGTAGCACAAGATCAATATAGATCTGATAGCCTGTCTCTAAGCAAATGTTAACTTGTATGTGTAGATCTGGTATCTATCCCTTTTTCCTGCTTTCTATCTTCTACCAGGAACTATTTTTTTTCCTTTTCTTTTCAAAAAAAGAGGGCAGGGTGGTAAATTTCAGTCCCTCCCCCAAGTTTCTCTTCCTCAAAGCCATGTTATACAGACAAATGGCTGGGGTTGTTGAACACACTGATTGACACATGTACTTGACATAGCTGCCCTTCTGAGAAAGGGCTGTAGGCATTTTTTCTTTTTGTTTCTTGACTCTTAACTTTAGCGTGTTCCAAAAGTATATAACAAGCATAATTGGAGTGCTGAAAAAGTACTTATCTAGTAACAAGTTGGACTGTCAACAAAGTATAACCCATTTTCTTAGAGCATTTCTAAAAATATCCAGCAGTCAGTTTGAGTCATAAATGCTCCCTGCTATTAGCCCAGCATCCTAAGTATACATTGGCTTTAGCCCTGACTATCCCTAAGACATTACACTTACGTTACTCTTTTATGTGTAAGGTTTAATAAGAAATAATACTTTATTCACCCAGTGCCCAGTTCATTTCCTGTGTGTGTTTCTCTAGTGGTCTGAGTTAATACTCTCCTCTTCTCTCTCTCATGTGCTAATTTATATAATTAGGAAATGACAGATGCCAGAATGTAGGGACTCAGGAAAAGGGAGGGAGAAAACTGCCTATGGCTATCCACCAAGCTAGATACCATAGCTACCATGTAAGAAGAATCAAAGGAATAGAAAGGCCCAGGAATTCACAGGGAGCAAAATCCAAAACAGAGTCATTCATAAAAATCTACGGCTTCAGATTATTGGTATAATTTGTTTTTGGTTTAGACCTGTGATTTCAGTGGATACAAGGAGGTACAAGAGGAAATTCTGCCTACTATCACACATCAACAAATGTGGGAGGTTGAATGAGCTACCCTGAGCCGCCCAGCTGGTGTGTGTTCAAGGTTAAGTGTTGAACCCAGGTTTTCCTGTATTGTGCCACTGACTCTCATAGCTCCATGATACTTGCCATTCCAAGTAAATTATTTTCAGTCTTTATTACTCAGATGAAGTCCAAGTGATTTATTAATGTGGCTGAATTTAAGAGGAAATGGGGAATTTCCAGAGGTATGGGGGAAACAAGCTAACAAGAGTATGTACAACTTGGGAGTCAAAGGGAAAGCAAATCTCCCCAATAGGAACTACAAATGACCTTCCATTATACTATAAATACGTTTAGGCTGTCAAAGAATTCTAAGGACAGCAGAAAAAGAGGGTGTGTGTGTGTGTGTGTGTGTGTGTGTGTGTGTGTGTGTTTTAAAATTATTTAAAAGGGGGAAGGAGAGACTCAAGGAAAGACTAGGAATGCTATTTAGAAGGGATGGGGGTGATGATAATCAATGTTGATAGAAGGCAGAACTGCTCAATTCTTTTTTCCGTTTTTGTTTAGTACTTTATTCATTCTCTTTTCTTCACCACTGTCACTTCCCAATATTCCTCCCCCACAAGAGAACCCAACCTTTGTAGCAAATAATTATAGTCAGTTAAGACATATCAATACATTGGTGATGTATTGCATGTATGACTTATTCTGCACCTGCTATATCTACTGCCTGTTAACCAATGGATATAGCATGTTGGTTTTTTTGGTTTTTTTTTTTTTTTTACTTTATTGTGATTTTTGTGTAAATTGTCCTGGTTCTGCTCATTTCCCTCTGAATCAATTCATAAGTTTTCATAAATTTCTCTGAATTCTTCTTATTCATTTATCTGCTATTACATGAATATATCACAAATTATTCAGCAAGTACCCAATTGATGGACACTCATTGTCCTTCCAAATGTTTGCAATTACAAAAACTGTTGCTGTAAATATTTTTATATATGAACCTTTGCCTCTTTGAAGCATATGCCTAGCTAAAGTGTTTCTGGATCAAAAGGTATGTACCATTTAGCGACTTTTGTTTTCCAGAATAGTTGGATCATCTCACAATTCCAACATTAGTGGATTTCTTTGCTTCTCTTCCGCTAGCACCTCTAATATTTGTCACATTTTTCTTTTGTCATCTTTGCCAGCCTAGTACGTACGAAGCAAAATCTCAGCGCCATTTTAATTTGTAGTTCTTTTGTTGGTAGTGATTTGGAGCATTTAAAAAATATTTATTTATTTTTAGTTTTCAACATTCATTTCCACAAGATTTTGAGTTACAAATTTTTCTCCCTGTCTCTCCCCTACCCCCCACCCCAAAATAGTGAGCCTACTGAATACCCTTTCCCCTAATCTGTTCTCTCTTATATTATATCTCCCCCATTCCTCCCCACAACTTTCTAGTAGGGAAAGACGGATTTCTATACCCCAGTGCCTGTATATCTTATTTCCTAGTTGCATGTAACATACATTTGTTTTTTGAAACTTTGAGTTCCAGAGTCTTTCCCTTTTTCCTTCCTCACCCAGTTCCCCTGGAAAGACAAGCAATTCAACATAGATTGTACATGTGTAGTTATGCAACACATTTCCATAGTAGTTATATTGTGAAAGACTAACTGTATTTCCCTCCATCCTATCCCACCCCCACTTATTCTATTTTCTCCTTTGACCCTATCCCTTTTCAAAAGTGTTTCCTTCTAACTACCCTCTCCCCCAATTTGCCCTCCCTTCCATCACCTCCCTCTTATCTCCTTTCCCCCTGCTTTCCTGTAGGGTAAGATACCCAAGTGAATACGCATGTTATTCCCTATTTAAGCCAAATTCAATGAGAGTAAGGTTGACCCATCCCATTTCACCTTCTTGCTCTTCCCCTTCATTGTAGCAGTGTTCTCTTGTCTCTATTATATAAGATAATTTACCCTAATCTATCTCTCCCTTTATTCTTCTCCCCAAATTTTCCCCTCTTACCTCTTAATTTTATTTTTAAGATATCATCCCTTCATATTCAACCCATCCTGTGCACTCTGTCTATGTATACATGTACACACATATGCACACACTCACATATATATTTATACACACATATACCATCCTATACATACATATATATATGTGTGTGCTTATATACATATATATTCCCTTCAACTATCTTCATATTGAGAAAAGTCTCATGAGTTACAATTATCATTTTTCCATGTAGGAATGTAAATAGTTCAACTTTAATAAGTTCCTTATGATTTCTTTTTCTTGTTTACCTTCTCATGCTTCTTGTATTATAAAGTCAGATTTTCTGTTTGGTTATGGTTTTTTCATAAAGAATGCCTGAAAGTCCTCTATTTCATTGAATCACCATATTTTCCCCTGAAGCATTATACTCACTTTTGCTGGGTAGGTGATTCTTGGTTTTAATCCTAGCTCCTTTGACCTCCAGAATATCATATTCTAAGCCCTTTGATCCCTTAATGTAGAAGCTGCTAGATCTTGTGTTATCCTGATTATGTTTCCACTATAGTAAAATTGTTCCTTCCTGGCTGCTTGTAATATTTCCTCCTTGACCGGGGAATTCTGGAATTTGGCAATGATATTCCTAGGAGTTTTCTTTTTGGGATCTTTTTCAAGAGGTAATCCATGAATTCTTTCAATTTCTATTTTGCCCTCTGGTTCTAAGATATCAGGGCAATTTTCCTTGAGAATTTCTTGAGGATAATTTCTAGGTTCTTTTTTTTTATCATTGCTTTCAGGCAGTCCAATAATTTTTAAATTATCTCTCCTGGGCCTTCTATTTTTTCATTTGTTTGTATCTGTTTTATAGTATCTTGATTTCTCATAAAGTCATTAGCTCCCAATTGCTCCAATCTAATTTTGAAGGAATTATTCCCTTCAGTGATTTTTTGAAATTCCTTTTCCATCTGGCAAATTTGGCTTTTTGGCATTCTTCTTCTCATTGGCTTTTTGGATCTCTTTGCCAATTTAATTAGTCTACTTTTTAAGGTGTTATTTTCTTCAGAATTTTTTTGGGTCTCTTTTAGCTGGCTGTTGACTCACTTTTCATGATTTTCTTGTGTCATTCTCATTTCTCTTCCCAGTTTCCCCCCACTTCTCTTACTTGATTTCCAAAATCCTTCTTGAGCTCCTCCATGGCCTGTGAGCAGTTCATATTTTTCTAGGAAGCTTTTGATATAGGAGTTCTGATTTCATTGTTTTCCTCCAGTTCCATGCTTTGATCCATTTTGTCCCCAAAAAAGAATTGTATGGCCTGATTGCACTTCCTCGTCTTGCCAATTACTTGACTTTTGAGCTCTTTGCCATGGTAGAACTCTGTCTTCAGAATGGAGAGAGCTTTGTCCCAAATTGCTGGGGTTTTTGCAGCTGCTGGAGCTATTAGTTGGGCACCCTCTCTACAGCCCCCACAAGCTCTGGCTCACTGGCCACACACCCCAGGGCCACCACCCAAGATGGCAATCCAGATCCAGGCAGGTCAAAGCAAGAGTGATTACCCTCTGAATGGTTTCTTGGTCCCCTTACAATCTGCATGGCCAGGAGCTCTGAAAGAAGCCACAGGGTGCCACACCTCCTGTCACTTCTCACCCCAGGGGCAGGGGCTGGACTTTGCTGCTCCTTCACCCTTACAACAGAGTTCCCAACTGACCTGTTATTTTCTCTTTGGCGTTTATGGGTTGAGGAGTCTGGAAACCACCACAGCTGCTGGTGATTCACTCTCCTGAAGTCTTCTCTGGCCACAGCTGGTAAAGGCTGCCCTGGGGCCGGAACTATGGCTCATTGGGGACTGCACTTGGCTTCCAGCATGCTGCAATAGACCTTTCCTGTCAGCCTTCCAGGCCACCTTCAGCAGGAGATTTGTTTCTCTCTGTCTCTTTGTGGGTTCTGTAGCTGTAAAATTTGTTTAGAGTCATTTTTTTTAACAGGTATTGGAGATGGTTGAAGCCAGAGCCCACGCCAAGTTTGTGTGTTTACTCCACCATCTTGGCTTTGCCCTCCCTCCCCCAAGCATTTTTTTAATTAATTAATTTATTTTCTTGTTTACATCATTCATTTCCATGAGATTTTGTGTTACAAATTTGCTCCCCATCTTTCTCCTACCTGACACCTCAAAACATCTCACTGTATAACCCCTCCCCCAATCTGCTCTCTCCTATGTCCTCCCCTTGGTTTCAGGCTGGGCTGGTTTTGGCTCCCAGCGCTGAGATGATCCCTTCCTGCCAAGCTGCCTTCAGCGGGAGGTGTATTTTTGTCAGTTTTAGAGCCCTAAAATTTGTTTAGAGTCATGTTTTATGGGTATTTGAGGTGGCTGTGTGGGAGCTGTGGAACCTTGCTGCTCCTACGCCGCCATCTTGGCTCTGCCCTGCTGAGCATTTTTTAAAAGTGTGTTTTTATTGGTATCCTTTTTGTCATTAAGCTTTCTCCCAGTAAACCTCTTTTACTCCTGGAGAGCCATCCCATATAAACATAATATTTTATATCAGAAAGAAAAAGGAGAGAAAAAAATCAGTAAAACTGATAAGTATGTTGAAAAAGTCTGAAAATTAGGCAATATTCCACAACTGTGGACTTCCCATCTCTGCAAAGGAAGGGCATGAGGACGTGCTCTCAAGTTTCTTCTTTAGGGTCATGCTTGTTCTTCGTAATTATTTCTGATTATTTTGTGGTGGTTATTCTTTCCATTTACATTATTGTAGTCATGTATACTGTTTTCTTGACTCTGCTTATTTCTCTCTGTTATTTAAGCCTTTCTGTGGTTCTGAATATTTCTCATATTTGTCTTTTTGTTGCTGTTGTTCAGTCATTTCATTTGTGTCCAACTCTTCATGAACTGAGGCAGAGTTAAGTGACTTGACCAGGGTCATGCAACAAGGAGGTATCCAAGGCTGAATTTGAACTCATGAAGATGAGTCTTCCTGACTCCAGGTCTGGTAGTCTATCTGCTGTGCTATCTAGCAGCCTCATACACCACAGTAATTATTTGAAATTTCCTGACTAAATCAGAATGAAACCAGATGTAATGTTCTGCATCCTGTGGCAGGTGAGTGAGCATTTGTCATATTGTAACACAAGATCAATACAGATCTCCTGATAGTAGGTCTCTAAGCAAATGTAAATTTTCATGTGAAGTTCTTGTACCTGTACCTTTTTCCCTTTTTCCTGCTTTCTGTCTTCTACCCAGAACTCTTTTTTTTCTTAAACCCAGTTCACTCTGCATCTCACAGATTTGACAACAATAGGTCCCTGCCCTAGCACCACTTAATTACTATTTTTTGACCCTCCTTGTTCAGAGTGAATGTAAATAGTAACTGTTTCTCTTTGGGCCAGCACCCCAGAGGGTCTTCCCCTATCAGAGTTTTTTGTTTGTTTGTTTCTTTGTTTGCTAAAGGGGCCATCCCTTGACTCACTTCTTAAAGAGGCCTATTCCCTGAATGGGCTTTTACCTCACTCAAAGTGAGAATCTGAAAAGACCTTAGCCTAAAAAGGCCAGGATCTCTCTCCTATTGCATCCTGGGCCATCTCCAATCATCCTGATGAATATCTGGCCACTGGACCCAGATGGCTCTGGAGGAGAAAGTGAGGCTGGTGACCTTGCACAGCCCTCCCTCTCTCCAATCCAAGTCAACTGCAAGTCATGTCCTCATCTCCCTGATGTCATAGTCCTGTTCAAAAACAAAGGACAAACACTAGTAATTAATTACTTCCATGTATTAATGGGGAGCTGGAGCTAGCTTATACTGGCTCATGAGATCCTGTTGTTAAGTTTTCAGTATGCGTATTTACATTTCAGAAATCAGCAATTGCTGCAAATTTGTGCTTGATAATTGTCTATACTTAATAATATGGTGGAGAAAATGTTAATAATATGGGTTAAACTTAAAAGTATACTGTGTATACTTCTCCCTATCTCCAGGTGCCAGGAGAACCTGTTGTTAAACATTTGCCAACACATGATTGTACAAATCGTTTAGTCATTTCTCAATCAGTGGGTTTGTTTGTTTCAAGTTCTTTGCTACCACAAAAAGTGCTGCTAGAAATATTTTGGTATACGTGAGTATTTTCTTCTTTTTAGTGAGCTTCTTGGGGCGTATGTCTAGTAGTGGATTTTAGGATGTTTTAATCAATTAGTTTCCATAATTCCAAATTGCTTTCCAGGATAATTACACTGATTCATAGCTCCACCAACAGTACAGTACTGTGCCTATCTTTTCTACAGCCCTTCTGATGTTGAATGTTCCCATATTGTCATCTTTGCTGGATGAGAGATGAGATGTGGAGCACTTAAAAATGTATTTATCAGTAACCTTCATTTCCTCTTTAGAAAACTTCCTGTTCATATCCTGTGGGAATGACTCTTATTTTAACATATTTGTATCAATCTCTCATATATCTTGGATGTTAGAACTTTATCAGAGATATTTGAGGTAAAGATTTTCCCTAATTAACTGCTTTTCTTCTAATTCTAGCTACATTAGTGCTATAATAATATAATGTTAAAATTGTTCATGTAAGAACTTGGTAATATTATATAATAGAAACTGACAATTTTATCTTCCATGATCACTTCCACCTCCATTTTAGTTAAGAATTCTTCCTCTAGTCATGGTTGTCAAGGCATTTCCTTCCATTTTCTTCAGTTAAAACAAATCTGATTTTTTACATTTAAATCATGTATCCATTTGGAATTTAGTGTGGTGCAAAACTAAACCTAATTTCTACCAAACTACTTTCAAATTTTCCCAGCAATTTTTGTCTAAAGGGAGTTCTTACTGTAGCAGTTGGTCTCATTGGGTTTTAAGGTTATTATGTTCAACTGCTTCTGGTTTTTGCCTTCCTAACCCATTCTAATGATCAACTGTTTTATATTTTCAAATTGATACCAAATAATTTTAATGATTACTGCTTTTTTAACACAGATTGAGGTCTGGTAAATCAATTCCCCTTTTATTCCTAACTTTTCCCCTACTGTTTTCCTTGAGATCCTTTAACTTTATTCCTCCAGATGAATTTGATTACTGTTTTGTTTAGTTCTAGAAAGTAACCTTCTTTGTAGTTTGACTGATATGACATTAATCAACAAATTAATTAAGGTAATATTTGCCAAATTGATATTCCCAAAGCCCAGATCTGACCATGTTATTTTCCTGCTCATAGCCTTCAGTGGCTTCCTATTACCTTTAGGAATTTAAATTCTTCTGTTTGGTATGTAAAGCATTTCACAACTTTGTTTCAACCTGCCTTTTCAGGATTGTTACACATTACTGCCCAGTGTATATGTCTTCTACTCATAACTTACATATGTGTACGGTCTCTCTGTTGATTCTGGGTATACTCGAGGGAGTTGTTACATTTTTATTTTGCCATTTCAGTCCATTCTTTTGAGCTAATTGTCTTTTAAAAGGTAACTACATCAGTGGGGGCTCATGAGCTACAGGTTTAGCAGTAAAGACTCACTAAGTAACATGAATGTTGGGCAGTTGTTCTCTAGTGGACCAAACTTGTGAGCACCAGTTGGAGGTGGGGATGGGGTGGAAAGGGAAGTAGCCCTGAGCAGTTACACTAAGATATAATCAGTTTCTGTGGCAAAGTTCTTTTTTTTTTTCATTGACTTGTTTATTTACTTTTGGTTTACAAGATTCAGTTCCACAATCGCTTAAGTTTCAAATTTTTTCCCCTCCTTCCCCCCCCCC
>CM053583.1:146623126-146658600 GCA_028627135.1 Pseudochirops cupreus
GTATAAGCCTCTCGAGGTAATTGTGAAGTCCATCTCCTTCCCATTTCTTATAGCACAATAGTATTCCATTACATTCATATACTACAACTTGTTCAGCCATTCCCCAATTGATGGGCATCCCCTATATTTCCAGTTTTTTGCTGTGGCAAAGTTCTACAAAATCACAAAGGAGAAAGGGAATATTTAGTGGCTGGGATACACTGAAGAATTGTCTTTTGGGGTACAATTTAAAGGACAGATAGGATACCAATAACAAATATTTTTAGATAGGGAAGAGTAGTATATAAGTGGGGAAAAGTGGGATATCTTTGAGAAGTGATGAGGGGTACATAGAACATGTGAAGGGTATAATATGGAGTAAACCTGGAAAAGTAGTTTGGAGATGCATTTCAGAGTGTCTTAAGAGCTAGTCTGAGGTGCCTCTACTTTATTTAGTATAGGCAATGGGAAACAGTTGGAGCTTTTTGAGAAGGGTTCTGATAGGATAAGGCTGGTGCTATTGTGAAGGTTAATCTGTCTGTCAGTGATGAGGTGCTTTTGTGGAAGGCAATATTTAACCAACATAAATAGCACATGATTAACTTGAAATAAGTTACAGAGTTTCCGCAATGCTTCTTTTACAAGATTTGATGGTAGAAGATAAAGAAGGTAATATGCTAGGGGAGAAGGAGTGCTGACTCTGACCCCAGAGGACTTGGGTTCAAGTACTGTCTCTGATGTTTGCGTAAGTAACTTAAACTCCTTGGGCCTCAGTTTCCTTGTGTGAGATGAGAAAATTAAATAAAATGGCCTCAAGGGTCACGTCCATTTGTAGGTTTATGATCTTATGTTCTTGGCTCTCCGTGCATCTAAAGCTCAGCTTTCTTAAAGTGATGTTCTGGATGTTAGGCTGGCTATTTTTTTTTGACAGATATAATAAGCATGTTCCTTTTTCTGTTTTTGAAAGTAAGTTTTATTGATGCCTTTATTAAGGTTTACTAAAAGGCTATTTAGAATATCTGCTCTGGCTTTTGTTTTTCCTCTTGTGGGAGTCAAAATGCTACTGATGTGGGACAGCATTTACCTTCATGAGGTGTTGCTAGGGTTAGGGTTCTCCTGCTGCCAGTCTCCATAACTAGAGCATCAAAGTTACCTCAATCAGGTCACCCATGTGTATTTTATTAAATTGTGTGAATTCTAGTTTCCTTAGATCCATTTTAGCTAAGCTGCCCAGGAGGAATAGCCCTTTTACACACATTCCTTGGAAATGCCCTTAGAGCAAACCCTTTAGGTTCCTAGTTGGCCCCACCTGCTCTCCAATAAGTCATATATGGTGTTGACCTACCACATGCTGCTTTTACAGATTTACACCTTCTGTGGATACTTGCATTCTGTAGCCCTTGTATTACTGCCTCAGCAATGGACTTGTCCTCTCTGTGGCAGGTTTAATAAGACAGGTGTCTAACATATTGAAAATTCAATCTACACCATTTAATTTTGAGCCTTACACAGAAAGGAGAGCATCAGGAAGAGAAAAAGAACAAAGAAAAAAGTCATCTGTCACATATATGTCATCTCAGTGATGGGGTTTGTTATGGTTGTAAACAATTTAGAATTTCATATGGGCTTTGATCATTCCACTCAAGGTAATATAGGTAGAGTCAATGGAATATAAGCTCAAAGAAAGAAATCTAGAAGTGGCCAAGGGGAAGTATTTGTCAAAGTTTTTTTTTCCCCCCTGGGGACAGGGTGGTGCAGGAGGTGTTATTGATATTACAATAGAAATAATGACTTTTGCCCAGATTTTCTGGGAGAGTTAAATACTGGCTAAGGTTAATGGCCTTCAGTCAATGTCGCAGTCGACCATTAATCCCCAGGAAATGCCCAGGGCTGTGATCATTATTGCTCAAATAATACAAAAGTGGGCATAGTTCTCTTGTCTTATGGAAAACATAAATTGCTCTTGTCCTTTCTCGGACCCCTTTCCTGACAATGAGAATAAACTTATCTGGAGAAAAAAGCCACGACAGTTTTCCTAGCAATGCAAATGAATGGGATAATTTGAACTAAAAGAAGGACTATAAAGCAACCTCAAGCTATGGATGATTTAGTAAGAAGTAAGTAAAGATTGTGTCTCCAGGACTCACACACAGCTGTAGTTAAAACTTTGAGGAAAGTAGCATGTTTGGCAAACTATCACATTGAGGACAATGGACAATTACTGTCATATTAGGTCTTTCAAGTTAAAATCAGGGTTAAATAAGCAGCACACTTGTGGGGGGGGACAGATAACTACAAACAGATGAGGACAGTTCAGAGAATCTGAAAAATCAGTCCTTTTTATTGTAGCAAAACAAAATTGAAATAGCTGTATAAAAACTTTATTCTAAAAGGTTGGAAATAAAAATATACGGGAGGTGAAAATATAAAGAGAATAATGATTTTTACATCAGTCTTTTTATGGGCAGATATGGAATATCTTTAAAGATACTTATGCATGAGTTCATTTATCAGTCAATCATAACATTTATCAAGTACCTATTATGAGCCAGGCACTGGGGATAATAAAGTAAAAAAAGAAGACAACATATACATTTACTAATGTATAAAAATAAATGCAAGGTAATTTTTTGGGGGAAGAGAAAGCAATAGCTAATGGGGGGGATTGGGAAAGGTCTCATATAGAAGGTGGTGCTTAAGATGAGTTTTGAAGGTAACTATAAGGCTTCTAAGAGGACTACATTCCAGGAGTGAAGCTGTGAGTGATGCTTTGCTTGAGTCCCACTTCCTATGTATTTAGAAGATCTGGAGCCCTAGGATCTTATAATCCTAAAACTGAGGTCTAGAATCTTTGATCTGCAGATTGGTGCTCTACCATTTCACATTATGTGGTCTTCAAGAAAATGGAAGGAGAGATCATAAACTCCTACACATAGACCTACGGAGGACCTTAGAGGTCATCTGATCAAACTCCTGAGGAACCGAGATCCAGAGAAGTTGTGATTTTCCAAAAGTTATAGAAATAGGCAGGAATTAAGCTTGGTCTCTCTGGTGACAAATCCAGCTTCCTCTCTACTGCACTACACCCCTGCTAGCGTCTACTAGAAACAGCAGAATATTTACCCTTTGTTGTCAAAGAGTATGTTCGAGGAAGGGGGAAAGATCTATGATCTTTTCCTGAATTTAACAAAACAGTGTGATTTGATTAGAATGCAAGCAAGGATAGTCAAATTTTGTACCTGTACCCCTAGTTCTAGCACAGTGTCTACCACAGAGAATGCCAAGTAAATGCTTATTGATTGATTGATGGCATCATCTATGCCATATTCCAAAGACTATACAAAACTGTGTGGCACAGTGGAAAGAGCGTTGGAGTAGGATCCAGGAGACCCAAGTTCTAGTTTCCATTCTCTATCTGGAATCAATTTACCTTTCTGGGGCTTACTGTGTAACCCTGGTTTTCTCATCTGTAAAATATGGGTAATAACACCTATTTCACAGGGTTGTTTTGAGAATTAAATGAGTTATGTAAAGAGTGATTTGCAAAGTTTAAAACTCTATATAGATGTTAGCAGTTGCTTTGATCATTTTGCCCTGGAAATTACAGGTGGAAAGATAAGAACATACATATGCCTTCTCACTTGGCTATCAAATTCACTATTACCCATTTTTTGTTCAATCTTTTCCAGACCAAAGATTACTCTTCTTGTCAGAGAAAAAAGAATTAATGTATAAGTAGAATAGTTTTACCTTCTCTTTGTTGTCTGTTACCATCTTCATATTCATCCTTAGCAATGGTCCTGTCCCTTATTTGCTTCTCCTCTTTTGCTATTATAGATAAAAATCTCATTTTGGTGTCCTTAAGATTCCTTGACAATCTCAATGCATTCTCAGTTTTAGTAGTTCTGATACAGTCCTCACAGGACTGTACTCTGCTTTTGACTTAATCCTACATCACTAGTCCTTGCTTCTGTCTTCTGTGCATGTTAGTTATTGAATGCTTTGCATTCTCTCTCTGTCTCTATCTGTCTGTCTCTCATTGACCCCTTAAGATATCTCCCCCCTTTCCTCTTTACTGGCGTTATTTTTTTTATATTTTCAGGATCTTGTTCTTGATAGCTTCCTCTCTGTGCAGAGTTCACAGACTTGGTATAATCCTAATCTATGAGACATAGGAGTGTGCTGATAAATGTTTAACAATTGGTTTTCTGGGGGAAAATATATCCAGAGCACACTTTTAAGTTTAATTTGCATTATTAATATTTTTCTCTATCACCTTCTTAAATCTGTATAATAAAACAATATACCAAGAGCCAATTTTTTTTTGGCATTTGTTAATTTGTGAAGTGTAGATGTTTGAAAATTTAATAATCAGCTTTCTGGAGATACGTCTCACACATACTTGATAGGATCCTTCCTATTCTTTTCCTGAATACTTTAAACCTATTCTTCGAAAATTCAGGACACATATCAGACAATGCCTTGTTTTCTTCTCCTACTCTATGGACAATTCCAGGACAGAGTAATCATTTTTCTCAAGGTTCTAGTCATTTCTATCTCAGTGACCACTTCCTTCTTATTGGTGAGAATTAATCCCAGAACAAAATTTTTTCTAGTTCTTTACTGCACCTATAGAAATATGAACTTGTTATTAAGGCAAAAAAAGAAATTATAAGCTGCTGTGCATTGGGAAGAGGTAGAACTCTAGCAGATATCTGTGTAATTTAAGAGCCCCATTATCCCGGACTTATGATCTGTTGGCTAAACTCATTTATTTCCTTTTTCTGTCCAGGTGGTCTCCATTATCAAGACTCCATTGCATCCATTGCTCTTCCCTCATGTGGTCTCTACCATGTTCACCCTCTCCATTTCCTAGATTTCTTCTCATAAGTTAATCTATTTAATATACAATATTATCTCCCTTTCCATACTCACCACCTCTTCCTGTCCTGTTTTTTTTTAATAAACTTTTTTTTACCCAGAGACAAGTGCAAGTATTATAAGGTCACATTTGCTGTCTTCAATTAGGATCTCAAGTTCATTTTCTTGTTAGTGAGCTTCAACTGAATTAAATTTTTCTTCTGGCTCCCATGGGAGAATATTGTGGGAGGAACAGGAGAAGAAAAAAGGATTTGAGCTAAATAAGGAGAAGGAAGTCAAGTAGGTGACTTTGAACAAATGAAGTGGAACAATCTTTTACTTTGGGGAAGAGAAATTTATAAAAATTGAGGAGAAATTAGAGAAAATTTGAAGACCAGTCTCTAGACTCGGATATTGATTTAGATCCTACTTCATGTTTACAAGGAAAGTAGTATGGAGTACGATTAAGGTATATATAAAAGGATTAAGGAAGATCAAGGAGGATTAGTGAATAAAACCTGAAGACATGGATGCAAGGATAAAGGAGACATAGGTAGTAACTGAGGGGACTGTTATGGGTTAAGCAAATTTATAGAGAGGATCTGTGGGTGCATCAAAGTAGGGAAACAGGAGATTGGTGCAAGGCAGAAGAAGAGGAAGAAATTGGTGAAATAAAGAGGCATCTAGTTCAAGATAGAGAATGGTACAAGATGGAAAGGGGGGCTGACAAAGTTGTTGTTGAGATAAAGGAAGGAAATATGGGGGGTGATCATCAAGAAGTGATACCTAGCTGTAAAATGTTTTCACCAGGTGCTTAGGATTGAATATAAACCACAAGTAGTTTCAAGAAACAATGTTGAATGTGTCAACCATTATGGAGAATAATGTAGTGACTTGAATCCAATGATTAATGTTTATATTTCTGCTGTAGCTAGGTGACTATTACCTATTGTTCAAAGGTAGGCTTATTTCCCTTCTAGAGGAGAAGGAGAAGGTAGTCAAAGAACATCTCTCCATACTCCAGGATGTTAGAGAGAATTAAGGGCTCCTAAAAGAGAGAGATGCAAGGTTTCAGTGGGAAAAGAGGGATCTGAGATGGAGGAGAGTAGACTTGACTCATTGCTAGGAAGATGGAACATAGAAGAATGTTACATATAGGACAAGGAAGGAAAAGAACAGCGGTACCATGAAAGTTTAAAAAAAAATTGAGCCTCCTCCTGATGAGGAGAGAGCTTGATTTTCTCAGAAGAAACTGCTTGTCCTTCCAAGAAGTTATCAGAACACTGATCATCTGTAAAGAGGTAGAGAAAGAAGGGGTAATTAGTAACTGGTGATTCCCTGCTGTGGGGTACTGAGGTTGCTTTTTTTAAACTTGGTAATGGGAATAGAGATGCCTGTGATCTTCCTGGGTGCGTGTACCCAAGACATATTAGAGAACTTTCCCAGGCTTTTTACATGAATGACAATTACTTGCTGTCAATGATCCACAAAGGCGCAAAAGGTATTACCAGAAGGGGTATGAGGCCGTGGGCAAAAAAGTGAAGATAGGAGCACAGGTTGTATTTTCCCCACTATTGCTTATTCAAAGCAAGATATGCATAAATGAAAATTTAATTTGCTAAGTGAAATTTGGCTAAGAAGGTACTCTCTGAGAATTGAATTAGAATTTCTGGAATATAGTATTGACAGATTCCTGGTAAGAGATGGAAACACATGTACAAAGTTTAAGTAAAAAAAAAAAAGAGGAAATAGAGATCCAGATGTAAATTTGACTTCATAGGTATCACTTAGATTTAGTGGGATGGTAGCCAAAGGTACTATTCTCTACTGGTTTCTCTCCTATGTTTTCCACCCTTCTTTCTCTGTATCTTTTCTGGATCATTATACAGTTCTCTGCCTGTTGTTTTTCTGTAGATGACTCCCAGATACATAACCTAGCCCCTGTCACTGCACTGAGCTTCAGTCCCATATCACCAATTGCCTTTTTGATATTTCAAACTGACTATTCTAGAGAAATTTTAAATTAAATATGTCCAAACTCACTATTCTTTCAATCTCCCAGGATCATAATTTCAACATTATTCTTAACTCCTTCCTCTCTACCTAACATATACATTCAATTCCCAAATCTTGGTATTTCTACTTCCACCATATCTTTATATCTCACTTATTCTTTCTACTCACACAGCTTCATCATCCCTTACCAAGTCACAATCTTGGATCAAGTTTTCTTCTCATTCTAGTCCATTCTACAGCCCGCTAAAATAGATTTTCTTACATGTGGATCTGACTATGTGACTTTACTGCTCAATCAGTTACTGTGACTTCCTATTGCCTCTAGGGTAAAATACAAACTCTTCTTTTGTTTAGAATTTAAAGCCCTATACAGGGGGCAGCTAGGTGGTGCAGAGAATAGAGCACTGGTCCTGGAGTCAGGAGGACCTGAGTTCAAATGCGACCTCAGACACTTAACACAAAAAACTAGCTGTGTGACCTTGGACAAGTCACTTAACCCCAATTGCCCTTCCTTCCTCTAAAAAGCAAAAAAAAAAAAAGGCCATGTACAATCTGGTTCTCAACTTTCCAGTTTCACTGGACCTTACTCCCCCTCCTTCATGCTGTTATCCAGCCAAACTGGACTTCTCTCTGATCTTCATACACATCACTCCTCTTACCCTCCATGCTTCTGCATCAGCCATCACTCATGCTCGAAAAATATTCCCCCTTACCTTGGCCTCATGGAGTTCTCCTCCTTCAGGATGCTGCTCAAGTACCATCTTCTACATGAGGCTTTCCTGATCCCTTCAACTGCTAGTATCTTTCCTCTCAAACCATTTTGCATTTAACTGCTTTGCATGTGTGTCTATGTTTGTATGTATGCATATATGTGTGTGTACTTATGCTGTAAATATTTTTATATATATACTTGCTATCTTTCCCCATTTGAATGGAAGCATATGGAGAGTAAGGTTTGTTTCATTCTTTTTATACTTGTATCCCTAATGCCTAGAAGAGTTTCTAGCATGCAGTAGGCGCTCAATAAATAGTATTGTTTGCCCATGTCTCTGAATGAGTTTAACTTATGCAACAAAAACAGCATAGATAAAAAGGGATGGGGTAGCATTGTGTATTAAGAAGATATGCTAATTTAAGGACATCTAGGGACCAGAGTGGGGAAAGCATGGTGGAGAATATTGGGGTGAATTTAAAGGATGGAGAAATAGATCTGTTTTTGTCATTGGCCCCCTTAACAGAAAGAAGAAACTGATGAGGGGTTTGAGAAACAGATCACAAATCTGGTACAGAAGCATTATACAGAACTTATAAGTGACTGCCATTATCAAGACATTTGCTGGCTCTTTCTCTGTCTCTGTCTCTCTGTCTCTATCTCTCTGTCTCTGTGTCTCTTTCTTTCTATGTATCTCTTTGTCTCTCTCTGTCTTTGTGTCTTTGTCTCTCCCAAAAGTAGAGTAACTTATAACTTCCTCGTTTACCTTAGTGATAATTCCATCCTTCAAAAGTTGAATGTACAAACAAGGGACAATTCCATTTCCAATTTTATTCTCATTAATAAGGAGGGACTGGTTTTGAGAGCAAAAATGATGGTAACTTTGGAAGAAGTAACCACCACATTTCATAGTTTGTTATAGAGTTTCTGGGAAGTCTTTCAGGCCACCTAGATTTTGGGAAAGCAAAATTCAGCAGCATGACGAAAACTCCACCTGTACCCCTAAGATCTCAGACTTCTTGTTCAGAATTTGATAACCTTTAGAGATTCCTTTGATGATATCATTTATAATGTTTGAATATTCAGAATTCACTTGTAGCCAACCAGTTTGACTTGGTAGGATCTCAATCACTCCCTGGATTCATGCCCTGAATACCTATTGCCTTTCACAACAGATCTCTGTTGTTATTATTATATTAACAAATAGTACTTTATTAACCTTAAATACTTCTCAGCAAGAAACAGCAATCACTCCTTCCTTCTTCTTCCAATGAGCATTATTAAATGTCACCTGAGGATCAATGTCACTATTCTTTGAGGGACAAGCAGTTGCCCTCATTTCCAGGAAGCTCTCCATATAAGTTACTTAGTTCCCAAGTGTTCAGTGGTCCTTTATCTTCCTTTTCTCCTCCCTATGACATTCTAAATACCTGACTGAGGTTTAGATTCCATTCTTCCCCTTCAGATTCCTTTTCTTCTTTGTTTGGAAACCCTTCCTTGTTGTTTTTTTAAAGGGAAATTTTATCCCTCTGATAATATAGAGGCAATCTTTGAATTCCTTTACATACTACTGTTTGAATGTTTAAAAGTATCTTTGACCCTTTCTTTTTTATGTTCATTGTCATGTAAGATATCTAGCTATTTTTGGAGGAAAGTTGAGGAAAACATGAGTGACAATGTAGCACCAAAATGTGTAAAATGTCATTAGTGCAGTTGGTAGAATAATGACATTTCATTCACTAATGTTAAGTTTTGTAGCAACAATACATCTAAAATAATTTTTAAGAGCTAGAAGTAACCTTGAAAATCATATTATGTAACCCTTCACCCTGTCCCTGGTAGCACACTTTAACCATCTTGCAGATGAGGAGCATAAAGCCTAGATAAGGTAGGTGATTTGCTAAATGCAAAGTTACTAGTTACTGATAGAGCTAGTATTAGAAACTAGTTTGCATAATGCAAATATTAAATATCTCGTTTGATCTTCACTGTTGCATATGGATGTGGAGATGGATATTACTCTTTTCATCTTTCTGATGAAGGAACTGAGACCCAGGAAATTTAAATAATTTGCCCACCGTCACATAGTTGAATCAACCAACCAATCAGTAAGCATTTATTAAGCACCTAGTATGTACAGGGCACTGTGTTTGACAATGGGAATGCAAAGATATAAATAAAATAATCCCTATTCTCAAGGAATTAACATTCTGTTAGGAGAGAGAGAACACGAACTAAATGTGTTCAAAATCTGTACAATATAAATACAAGGGAATTGGGGAAAGGTGGGCACTAGGAGACCAGGGGATCTGGAAAAGCTTCATGGCACTTTCCAGTGCTTGAGAAAGAAGCAAGCGATTGTAAGAGGCAGAGTAGGGAAAAAGTACTTTGAACCCAGTTATCTCTTAGCTTTCAAACCAGTGTTTCTCCCCTTCATCACGTCTCTCAGAAAATAAGTTATTAGAAAACATGATGTTTTAGATGAAATAAAAAGTGGAAGAATGGGAAAATGGAAGCAAAGATGAGAATTCATTGTTGGTAACTTTTTAAACATTCCATGGAGGCAATGGTGAAGGTTTATTGTATGGGCATTATAATAGCGGATAGATTGAGTTAAAGTCTTTAATGGTAACTTATATTTCTATAAAATTTTAGGTTTGTAAAGTTCTTTACCATAAATATTTGTAGAAGGTAGTCAAGTAGAATCATCCTTATTTTGTAGTTGAGAAAGCTAAGGTACAGAGAGGTCAATTAGCCTTCCTAAAGTCAGAGAAATTCTAATTAATATCGGAAAATGTGTGGTTGCTTCATCCAATGAGTTTTCTATTTATGTAAGCCCTAATAAGTAATGTGCCAAATGCTGTACAATGGGGTGTATACAAAGTATACCCCCACAACATCATACCTAGCACCTCATACCTCTTATCTAATTTTGTAAGGCACTGGGCTTGGCTTTCTCACTCCAAACCTGATCTCAAATTAGATTTCAAGAGATGGACCACCACCACATAGTTACATTCAAACTATTTCACAGACTGAAAGGTAACATGTTTCCCCCATTCGTCAATCTAACTCTTGAGCCCCCATCCAATGTGTTTTCTAGTTATACAACCAGCCAGTCACAAAGTAATACATCCAGCATCCAGCTAGTGTGTGAGATTTACACAACCTGCCATATACCTAATGGCTTTTAGATCTTAAACCTATTACCACTTAAACCTAAACTAATATTATGTAGTAACAAGGTAAATGAAATAATATTGTAGATAGTAATATATTAAAGCAAAAACACAAATAATAAAAAAATCACAATAAAGATATAAACCCAGATTCTACTCTCCCATCCTTTCACTCAATGCAGAGGGTGGTATACACTTATAAGGATTTAACAGAGAGGCACATATGCAAATTAACTGATATCATCATGTTTTGTAGCTCTGGAGTGTCCATCACAAGAGTTTGTTTTTTGATGTCTTTGAAACTGTTTCTTTACACTCATATTTTTCTAATTTTTATCAAATTGAGTCATCAATCCACAAAGTTAACAAAGAGATCTGAGTCCTCAAATCTATGCAGCGGATCACTTTGCTTCAGAAGCTGTCAAAATCCAACCAAAAAAGTATTTCTTCATACATACATTTTAGAATTATATAATAAATCAATGTTTTTAATATTCATATTAGGTATTGAAATGTTCATTGATAATATTGGCAATATCCTTCATCATTTGATGGGTGAAATCTCTTCCTTTACACAAAGACACTTCCCTGTTTATCATTAACTATTCCTTAGTAAAAGGGCTTTTAAGTACCTTACATAGGATGAGGGAGCTAGTAAGGGTCACAGCCAGGAAATATATTTAGGTGTTCTGACTCTAAGTCTGGTATTCTCCCTGAGAGCTATATCATGGAAAGAAATTCAGTTGTAGTCTGCCCCTTAGCTGAGTGAATGAAGTTGGTAGAAAAACATTACTTATATTCTCCCTAATCCCATTCTTGTATTAAGTTATAGTTGCTTATTCTTTGGGGTACTACAGATAATAGTCTTTTAACTGTTAAAGAGGAAGGAGACAGGCAGTGTTTCTACAGTTAGTGTGAATTCCTTGTTGTTTGATGATAAAGCAGATATTCTTTTATTTTATTTTATTTTTTGTGGATGTGTACCTCTACACTTCTAGCTTATGAATATATTGGTAGAATTTCAATTTCAGACACTTCTTTATCTTGATAACAGTAACCATATAATGGTTTGTTCTTTCCTCAAGTCCTATTCCTAACTATGTCCCAATATTTAGATTTAATTACCAGGTGCCATTGCTAGCCTCTCATCTGATCCCATTTACAATAATAACTGGGTTCTAAGAAATTACATACTCTTCTTAGCAGTTGCTTACTACATCCATCACCAGAAAGTACTCTGTCGTTCTCAGAAGGTAGGAGATCTCTTTCACACAATTTTATTACTTTCTGGGTGACTGTGCTCACCTTGGTAGTGTAAGGACTATGGTTAATTCGTATTTGCTCAACCAGAAAAGTTCTAAGCCTCTATCCCAATGGGAAAACTTACATCCTCCCTGAATCTTCTATATTCTGCTGAAGCTTAATCATGTAACCAGATCATAATAGTATCTACTATCCATGCAGATAGGCATACATGTTTAACTGTATATATGTTTTTATTCTTTGGAACATAGTCAATAAAAGGAATAAAACAAATGACTTCAGATTATTTATGAAGTATCTATAACTTCTTGCAGTCTTTAAGCAATTTATAGCCATGGTCCCAAGGAGTTTTAGAACACATCTAAAACATAGTCTCAAAATTCTCAAAATTCATGGCCTCCTGGGTGAGGTGGGTGGCCAGTGTCCAGACTTGGGATAGGTCTTGGCATATAATGTCACTGCTTTTCTGCTTAGCATTCTATTGTAGCCAAGGACTTCCAATCCATTTTGCACCTATTTTCTAGGGCATGGTTCATTAGTTGAATTGTATAGGATTCTTTCATCTCTTCTTGGTCATTCTGTACCTCTGTTGCCTTCAATTGCCCTCTCTCCTAGTATTCAAGTTTGATCTATCAATGAATAAAAATCTCTTTTGTTTCAATCAACTTAGCTTGGTTATTGCCTGCTTGAGAATGACAGAGATACTTTACATGTGCATTTACTTATATAGCTTCTGTACATTAACATCTTGACATAGACATTTATCCCAGTTTTTCTGGAGAGTGGACCAGTAAGCAGGATTCAGTTGGAAAAAAACAGAAACAACAACAACTCCAAGCAACAAGTAGTATTTATTAAACTTCTAGTTCTATCATCATCATTCTCATTAGTAGGAACCTGACTGAACCAATTCCTATTAAGACCCAGCCTAATGAATTCCCACTAAGAGAGATTGCCTTCCTTGGTTTGGTCATATCTCAATGTTCACAGTTTGCCCTAAGTTTTCAACTTTTAGGCCTCAATTACTCACCTGGGTGTCTTACTTGCAAATATCTAGCTTTATTTCTTGTCAGTTGGCAACCTGGACCTTTTGGTTGTTTACCACCAGAAACTAATCAAGGAAATGGACATAGTTGGCATGTTCTTTCTCATATTTTCCTTACAGTACTATCTATTAGGAATTGTTGATCAATCATTATTGGTTGCCTTCTGCCCCTTATGATGCATTAATATGTGCTTTCTCTCTCTCCCTCTCTCCCTCTCCCTCTACTTCTCCCTCTCTTTCTCCCTCTCCCTCTCCCTCCCTATCTTCTATCCATGTATTTCTCTTTTTATAGTGCTTATTGTAGTAATTAGAGAATTCACAGTAGAGAATATAAAACCGCTACATTTTAAACAAAAAGCAATTTTCTTAGACTGTGTTTCCTACCAAAGCCTTATCTATAGTGTTCCTGCTTTGGCAGAGTCTTCGCTACTATTCTTGCAAACCAAATGTCTCAGTATCATTCTTTGGATGGGAAGGTAAAATCCAGAGCACACAAATACATCACTCAAGATACAGTCTTCATTGTGTCAGAAATATGGATGGTTTCATTGATAAAGCTCTCAGAGCTATACACAACCAAATTATTCTTCCTTTGCGTGGTGGTTTCTATAAGTCCAGAGGTTAATTTATTACAGAGAAATGCATCTATAAAAGGGGGTTTGTTTTACATGGACTAAGTGGATCTGGAAACTAGTTATCAGAGATATTTCTGACAGAAAGCCATAAAGTGTAAGTGTAACACATTAATGCAGTAGGCTAAGTTTCCTAATGATCTATAAATAAAAAGAAAAACATGTCTTATGGGCATTGGTGAGTTATAGTTGCCATTACAGATGATAGCACAAAATGGGAGGAAGGGGAGTATTTCTCCTTTAAAAAGTTTTTAAAAAATGGAAAAGTGACTCCCTTTCTTATGTAGACGTTTTCCTTATGAAGAATATGAAAAAAATAAAGATGGAATATGAACATGATTGCCCCTCAAAAGATTTCATTTTCCAAGGTAGTTCTGTTCTTTGCTCATGAGTCTCTTCACAGAAAAATAATCAAGCTTGAATTTTCAAATGTGAGTGGGCAAAGTATCAGAACATTGCATACAAAGGCTTTTCAGTCTTTTAGTTTGCACCACTCCATGCTTTATGACTGTCTACACAAGGTCCCATTAGTTAGTTGAGCAGCAAAAACTCTATGCCCTTGTACTACTACAATTTTTTTGTGTGTGATCCACAAAATATCTACATTCAAAAGTCCTTGTACAGTGGAAAGAGTGCTGATTTAGAGTCAAAAGATCTGGGTTTTAGTCCTGGCTCTGTCACTTACTACCAATATAGTCATGGACAAATCATAACCTCTCTGGGTCCCAGTTTCCTCATTTGTAAAATGAAGGGGTTGAATTTGATGATCTGTAAAGTCCTTTCCAGTTTTTGTTTTTCCTTTAGAAAAAAAAATTTTAATCAGCAAAATCTGTCTTCTCACCAATCATCCTTCTTCCAACATGAAAACACAACAAGAACAAAATCCATTACTAACATGTGTAGTCAATTAAAAAAATAATTCCACATTGGCCATGTCCAAAAATACATCTGTCTAATTCTGGATTTTTAGTCCTTTACCTTTCTATTGGGAGGTAGGTAGCTTACTTTATCTATCACGAGTCCTCTGGAATTTAGGTTGGTCATTATGCTAATAAGAGTTCAGTGTAATAGTAATCTCTCACATTTATATACTTTAATTTGATTATCCATTCCTCTATTTATGGGCATCCCCACAGATTCCCATTCTCTTATACCTCAAACAAAAAGTTATACCTATTTTTGTACATCCTTAGAGTTTATTTTGCTTTGGACTAATAACTCCTTCTTTAATCTATTCTTCTAATTGCATTTCCTCCCTTCTTTCCTTCCTTTCCTATTTTCCTATTGATTGAAGTCTATTTCTGTACCCAACTATATGTGCACATTCTTCTTCCTCTTGATCATTTCAGATGAGAGTAAGTTCAAGGGTCAGCTACTTCCCCCATCTTTTCTTCCTTGTTTGTATAGATGTGTATTTGCATTCCTTGATTATGTAAGATAATTTCCCTAAACTTCCTTTCCCTTCCCAATCTCCTCAGTATATTCCTCTTTTCTTCTCTTTCCATTCTTCTCTTAAGATCATCATTACATAACAGAACCACTCCCAGGCTTTGTCTGATTGGACTTCCTCTACAATCCTTGATGATGGTAGGGTTCAGAGATAACACATGTATCATCTCCCCTAATTTAAATCTAAGTAGTTTATCCTCATTTGGTTCTTTATCATTGTTTATTTATGTTTCTCTTCACTCCTGTGTTTGCACTTTAAAGTTTCTACAAAGCTCAGATCTTTCCTCAGGAGTGGTTGGAAGCCCTCTACATTAAAGGAAACAAAGAAACAAACAAACAAACAAAACCTCTTGTTCTTCTTTTCCAGGAATTTTAGTTGTATTTTTGCTCAAATTGTGTTATTCTCTAAGGCTTTGCCTATACTTGCTTTGGAGCTTTTGTCTTTTTCTGAATTTGTGTCTTGAGTTTCCCTGCCACCGTATAGTTCTTTATGGTGGGAGCCTTTTTTTTTTTTAATTCATCTAGTCTATATCCTGAATTTAGACTTGATGTTAGGACTGGGCTCTTTGGCTCTTCTGAAAGGAAGGGTCTAAGTTGGTCCTGTTGTTGTTTTCTTGGGAGTATTAAATATTGTGTCACTCCAGGATATCAAGGAAAATGGTTATCAACAAATTTTCAACACTCCCAGAGTGATGTAATCCAGGGCAAAGCCTGACTGCTACCCTTTGGTCTGAGCTTTGCAAATTTGGGTTTGGGTTTGAGTAAGAGTAGTCTACTGCTATACTCAGCCCCTGCCAGCCAGCTGGGTCCTTTCCAGTTCTAAATCCATGATCCTGATCATATTATGTGATTATCCTATGACTATCCTCTGATAGCCTATTAAAAAAAATAATGAATACATCCATCTCACACCTCTTGATACTTCATTTTCCCTGGTTCCTATGACTTTTTCCACAAGCCACTGAAAACACCAAAGTTGAGGTGTTGGAGGGCAGAGTGATCCATTACAAAGAATTCTGAAAATTTCCTGATTTGTGGTACTATTTATATTTGTCTGCATTAGAGGTCTTCAAAACTCTAGAATGCAGCCTGAGCCAGATTAAAATTGAGATTGGGAAAAGATTGAGAAATGCTTAACCAAATAAATAAAAATATAATGCAACTTAGATAATGCTAATTTGTGGTCTTCCAAGTCAATTTTCTTTGCAGGATCCATTTCTATTTGAGTTTAACGCCACGTATCTATATGATAACAAATGATTGCTTGAGTAGCTTAAAAATTGTTTTGACTAGTCTATTTATTTGACACATCATTTATCCCACCTACACAAGAAGCAGTCATTACTAATGACTAAGATCTAAGTTAAGTTGGCAAATCCATTTATGCTGTCTTTTTAAAAACCTGCATCTTACTCTCTGGTAATTAACATAGGAGTGAATTAATTTAACAACTATTTTTATCTATAGAAGACAAATAAAATTACCTATTAAATTGCTGAAAAGAATGTGGATACCTAAAGTTCTGGATGGGTCAGTCAAAGATTTAAGGAATAAAGAAATTAACAGATCTTTTAATTTTGAAGACATAGTTTTAAAAATGAAAGTATGAATTTGGAGAGGGCAGGCATTGGTAGTCATATGCATCAAAACCCCTTCTTCCTAGTGCTACAGTCTTAGGCACGTAGAAAATCTCATCAACTTTTTCAGGTCATCAGAATATCATTAAATATTTTTCAAATGTGTTTATTATTGTGGTTGGTTTTTTCATACCTTGCTGCTTGGAGGAATCCATGTTCTTCTCAGTGTAATCACTTTCTCTCCCAATTTACCATACATTCCTTTTATATTATCTCATCTTACCATGGGATTGCTCTTCATGTTTAGCACAGTACAGTAAAGAGGACACTAGATTAGATTTGGAGAATCTTGGTCCCCTCTAGGGTCTGTTATTTCTATAAGAATCACTTCATTTTTTGATGCTTCATTTTCTTCATCTAAAATCAGAGGATGAGACTAAATGATTTCCAAAGTTCTTCCTTGCTTCAAATCCTATGACCCTCTGTAGAGAGCCCACCCATTGTAAGCCTTCCTCTGGTTCTCCTTATAACCTTATGAACACTAGCGTAGCACTTGGGTTGTCCATCTGGTATCCATCTTTTGCACACTAAGGCATGAAGAGGTTGTGATCTGTGTACCTATAACAATGAAAACATGTATCTTTTGATGTAAATGCTTCCAATATTAAATATTATATTCCAAATCTATTTTTTCTTTTTTTTAAACATCACATTTATGAACTATCCAACATTTGGGTCGTTCCATTGAAATCGTCTTCAACTTTCATACTGAATTTTTTTTCATGGCAAAATATGCTGTCTTCCTCATCCACCAGGTTTACAGGGTAACATGAATTCTGTGCTTAGGCACAAATGAAAAAAATATAGAAGTGAAATTTATCCTTCTTAGCCTTTTCTTTTTAACTTGAAGATTTGTTAGATAAATAAATGGAAGTATCTCCTCTGAAATTTCTCACTCTTTTATAATATATGGCTGTGGCTGGTAAACATTGCTGAAATATAAGTAAAATTAATGTCAAATTCAAGCGCTGGTATTTAATTGTGGTGAACAAATTTTTATTTAGTGGTATTGCATTTCTCTTAAATCCTTAGTGGTCTATAGTTAGTCATATAAATGGTATGGGTGTTAAGTATATGATTTTCTTAATTAAAATATACACAAAGTTGCAGTCACTTTTGCTTTTTTGATTGGGAAAGAAATTATGAAATGAAATGTACTACACACTTAAACAGGGCAAACAAGTTTAGCTCTCCATAAAGGAGCTGCATTTATAAATTTCAGCATTAAATTCACTACTGCTTTGCTGACTAATAAAATGGAGAATGTGTGCTTTTATAGGTTTATAAAAAAAGGCAAGCCATAGTTTCATGAAAAATATCTTTCACTGACTGAATACAGGTGGCTACTTGTTTAGACTTTGAAGATGGAAAGGCTTAGTATAGATGACTGAAAAAGGTAATATGGCACAATAAAAAAAAATCTTCCTTTCTTTGCTCATCAATCCTTTGGGTATTCCATGTCAAATAAATGCTACAACAATTTACAGGAAAAGTACACAGTGGGAGTGCCAACATTAACACTTCTTAGGCTTGGATGCCAGCCAGATGTTTCACACCAATATTTAACGTGAACTAAAATGCCTTTTCCATTGGAAGTGTGAGCTGCAGCTCACTTTCCTATATTTGGCAACATGCTTATGTGAAGTATGAAGTCAAATGCCCATGATGCTCTCTTTATTTCAACCATGATAAATTGTGTTCATTTGTTTAAGTGCATGTGGCAGCTTTAGTGTTCCTACTATAAATTTTGGTTAACGTCTATTGACATGCTGTATTAAACTTAAGAAAAACAAATTACACTTCACCCGTTTTAATTGACTAAATGTGTCAAAAACACAGTAAGTCTAACGTGAAGGGTCAGAGCCTCAGACTACACTGTAATGGGTGTCATGGCAGGGATCCAGCTTGTCTTCTACATTTCATTTTTCATCGAGTTTTAGAAGAAGGCATACGTTGAACATTCACTTCCCCTTCACATTTGTACTTCAAAGTTGACTGTCTGCTATGTTACGACTAGTGTGTGGATTTCTCTTGGGCTATTTAAAGTTTCCTTCAGATGAAGGTGGCTCTTCTGGTGAACACTGATGTTCTTCTGTAAACATGGCCTTGGAAATGGACTTTGGCATCCAGAGGAATGAATCACTGATTTATGGCACATGCATAGATCACTGTAGTATTCCCTGGCAAAGACCAGCTTCAGAAATCTTGTCTCCACTTCTATGAATAGATGAGCAATGATGTGGTTAGGTGCCAGATTAAACTTGGCACACTCTACACCCCTGGGACTTGATTTGAACTTGCCAGTTTTAATTCATGAGCTCCAAGTTAAAGGCTTCAGATGACCTTTTTCCTTCTCTTAAAATAATGAGCTTGATTCCTGAGCATTAACTAGTGACAATTAAACTGCACTGTCCTCCCTCTTGCCTTCTGCAACCACCCACCTTCTTCAGTTACTCTGTCTTTCAGAGTTATCTCTATTGATGCTTTTTCTCAAAATTAACCCCATTTAGGTTCTGAATTTATGTCTGGAAAAACTTGGAGCTCAGCAGGTGTTTGTGAAGGTTATGTTTAGTATTTGGGGAAAAAAATCCCGTGAATTCTAAACCTAAGAGTTTATTTGGTTTTCATTGGTACCCTGATCGATTTCATTCCTTAGGATAGTGTTCATATAAGAACCCATGAGTTTTACATGGCAATAACCTATAATTGCCAATATTTGTTCACCTTTAATAAATTTAGGTGAGGAGTAATTGAGAAACTTTGATGGCTGATGAATCCCTTGCCTGGGCTTGTATTATTTTTGTCATTCTTCAATATATTTTTTGTTTTCAATGTAATTGTGTTTTCACTGATATGGGCACCCTCTTCTAAGATATTGATCACTGAACATCCTCTGCCTCTTTTTGTCTATGACCTCTCATAAATCCATTGCATGGAGTTGACCAGATTAGGTTAATGCACCTTTACATGCTTTTAACCTTAAGTGGATATGTGGAACCTGCTGGATATCCATCGTGTTTTAAAATGACTATCCACTTAAAAATTGTTATATGTTTTTCTTATTATTTTTCTTTATACTGATTCTCCTGAATTATTCCTCTTTCATAAAGTTCCATAGCCCAATGACATTTAGTACTCATGTGTCAGTTACTTTTTGCATGGTCTTCAACTTCCGTTCTTTAGAAGCCAGTCAACATCAATGGAAGAATATTGCTTTAAAAAGATGTCCTTTGGTTCAAGAAACTTACTGTCATTAAAAAAAAAACTTACTGTCATTAAAAAAAAACTTACTGTCATTAAAAAAAACTTACTGTCATTAAAAAAAATCTTACTGTCATTAAAAAAAACTTACTGTCATTAAAAAAACTTACAGTCATTAAAAAAAACTTACTGTCATTAAAAAAAAACTTACTGTCATTACAAACAAAAACAAAAGCAAAACTATATAAATATATATACATAAAGATGTGTACATGCCCATGTGAGGCTTACTTCAGAGATATTGTGCATTTCTGGCCCACTGCAATAAAACTAATATTACAGTAAAGCAAATCAAATGAATTTTTTGGTTTCCCAGTGTGTATATAAAAGATATCTTTATGTTATACTGTAATCTATTGAGTATGTAATGGTATTATGTCTAAAAATAAATGTGCATACCTTAATTGAAAATACTTCATTGCTAAAAAATGCTAGCCATAGTCTGAGCCTTCAGCAAATCATTATCTTTTTGCTTGTGGAGGGTGTTGCTTCTATGTTGATGAATGCTGACTGATCAGGATGCTGGTTGCTGAAGGTTGGGGTGGCTGTGGTAATATCTTAAAGTAAGACTACCTGGAGTTTGGTGCATCATCATGATTCTTCCTTTCACTTGAATGCTTAGTGGTCATTATTTGGCCTAATTTTAGTATGTTGTGTCTCAGGGCATAGGGAGGCCTGAGGAGAAGGAGAGAGGCAGGGAATGGCTGGTTGGTGGAGCAATCAGAACACATATGACATTTGTCAATTAAAGTCACTGTCTCATATCGGAATGGTTTGTGACAATTATAATATTAAAATCTAAGATTACTGATCACAGACCAGTGATATAATAATCAGATGCAATAATAATAAAAGGTTTGAAATATTGTGAGAGTTACTAAAATGACACAGAGATATGATGTGAGCACATGCTGTTGGAAAAAAAAATGGTGCCAATAGACTTGCGCAATATTGGTTGCCACAAACCTTCAATTTGTAAAAAAATCATAATATTTGTTAAGTTCAACAAAGCAAAGTACCATAAAATGAGGTGTGCCTGTGTATGTATGTATGTATATATGTGTATAGACATATGGTATATATGTATACATATGTATACATATAAATAAATAAATATATTTATATATACAGACATGTGTGTATATTGGTGTATATACCAATGGACAAATTTTATGAATTATTGATCAAATTGCATTCGTAAGTCTGGACTGTAGGCATTCTGCATTCATTTACTTTTCCTTGTGTGGCCAGACTCTTTTGAATGACTATACATGTTATTTATGAGGTTCTGAAATGTTCTGGAGTTTGATGCAATAATTACAATGTCTTGTGCAAACAAGAACAGCTAGAAGGTCATATGATCCATAGTATTGATTCTTAACCCTTTTTTTCTGCTGACCAGAAGGTGGGCTTGCTCTCTGCTTACTGGTAGCTTTTGTGGATGCCAATGGAAGAACATTCTCACTGTGCTATTTTGGAAATGTTGTGGTAACTCCTGTCAGGTCACACAGATGTGCCTTGTACTAGGAAAGAGCCTTTGAATCCAGATAGGAAAAAAAAAATATTCTCTGACCTCTTTCAGTTCATTCTTCCACTATTACCTGAAACCCCATGGGATACAAACTTGTGGAAGGATATCTTCATGGTAGCTCACTCTCCTCATGGGGAAGGGGAGAATTCAGTTGTAAGAACGACACATCCTTCTTGAAACAAAATCCTGATCTTATTTTCACTCTGAAGTCATTCTTCTTTAGATCTGCTTTCTGGTTTCCTGTCTCTTATAGAATCAACACATTTTTGAACTGGATGAAGCCTTAGAAATCATCTAGTCTAAACCTTTTATTTTATGCAGAGAACACTGAGACCAAGAGCAGTGAAGTAACTTGCCCAAGGCCAAACAGTCAGTAACAACTCTCCTAATCTCCTAGAGTATGAGTCTGATTATGTTGTCCCTATTCCCTTCTCAATAACTTTCAGTGGCTCTGTGTTATCTCTGGGATCAAATATAAACTCCTTTGGTATTAAAAGTTTTTTTATAACCCACTCTCTTTTTTCTTTAACAATATTTTATTTTTTCCCCAATTACATGTAAATATAGTTTTCAACATTTATTTTTGTAAAATGAGTTTGAAATTTCTCTCCCTCCCTCCTTTCCCTCCTATTAGAATGTAAGCCCCTTGAGAGCAGACACTATCTTACTTTTCTACTTACATCTATAGCACTTAGCACAGTTCTGTGCACTGTAAGTGCTTAATAAATGTTTCATGCATTCATTCATGTCTTGAAAACTCTTCCTCCTCCCTTTTGTCTCCTAGTATCTCTAGTCACCTTCAAGACTAAGTTCAAATGTGTAGCAGCAAGCACCCTAGTATACCCAGGATGGCTGCTACAACAGGTTCTTTGAACTGCTTTTCTAAAGAAAAGCAACTCAAAAAGGGTTAACAATCTTACTGTAATCAAACATATATATCATTTGCCTAGTTCAGGGGGGAAAGTCAACACCCTGACCTTCAGAGAGAATACAAACAGAAGTTACAAGCAGACAAAAATACATACAGAAAATAACACAATTCACCCACAGACAGGTGTCTGACTGTCACATACCTACATAGTTAGTTACCAGAGAAAGAAGCACCAACATCTGGATTTTTCAAAGCCAGGGGGCTCAATGGCTGCCCAGAGTCTTATCTGGCCAAATAACACAGCTCTACTTATAAGTAAGTCCCAAAGCATAACCTCACATCAGAGTATATATAGCCTTCTCCAGGGTCAGAGAATATCACAACCCTCATGACCCACTGCCTAGTTACAAAGTAAAAAGGTATGGTGTTCCTGAAAAACAAGCCTCCCTTAAGCAAGCTTCTCCTGTTGGGCTCTGCTCCACCCTTCAGCAAACACATCTCACCACAGACTCCATGGGACCACATGCAGCCTATTAGGAGGAAGAGTATATTTTGAAATCAGGGAAGGTCCTGAAATTTACTTAGGCTTATTAAGGGGCAGGGAAGATCTTCCAATTCCCTTACCATTACAAAATGGTAAACTTTTGCTGGCACTCCTAGCTTCTAGTGATTTTCCCTTTAAGGTCACCTTCTAAAAATGTGGTGTCACATGTTGTTACTCCCATTGGAATGTAAGTTCCTGAGGCCAAGGTCTGTTTTTGCTTATTCTTTGCGTTCCCAGCACTTAACTTTGTACCTGGAACATAGTAATCACTGTATAAATGCTTGTTGATCGATTGATTCCTAATATGCCTTACTGAACACTAATCTGCTCTGGATATCATTTTTTTTAAGACCACTATTTTAAAATTTTCAAGGAGGGGGAGAATGGCTTACAAGAGAGTTTAAGTGTAAGTTATTCTAAAGAAACAATATTCTTTATTTTTATAGATTCTTTTAAAAAATTTAAAATTTCTGTCATTATCTTGTTATTCTTTATCATCCTGTTTCCTGCCCCACAATGCTCTGCATTACTTTGGGTAGATGGAATCATCTTAATGCTTTTTATCCCACTTTCATCTACTCCAAGTTTGCATTCTATTTGCTAGTACACTGCGTTTGAATTTTTATATCTGCCATTTCCACCTTTTCCACATGAAATGTAAATGAGGATAGAAAAATGGATGAAATTAAGCCTTTTGACGTTGAAAGTTTCCTTGGGGAAGGAATATCAAGTGATTAAATGCAAAGGATAGATACCATGATTCTTTTTACAGTAGCAGAGGGGAGGGTCATGTAAGGATCTGAGATAGGAAGGCATAACTGATTAGGACTCTTGTCTGCCAAACACCAGAACTACCAGATGAAATGGCAAACATTCATTTAGTCAAAGGGTTTTATTTACATACTGCCATATGAATTACATGGCTGATATTTTTTCCATGAATTGAAAGATATTTTTGAATGACTTTATTCAATTGACCACTTATTTTATGTTGTATAGATAAGGCAGACATACCCTTCACATTAAGAAGTTGGAATGGAGAATGAAGTGAATGTAAAACTGTGGAAGTTCAGAGAATGCAGTGCCCTTTTTTTTTTTTTTGGATTGTGGAAGGCATACAACTAATGCATGCCTTCAACTAATATTAAATTAGAGCACTGTGAGATTTTTGAGTTAGGAATCATCTATTCCAGTTCAAACAAACAGACTCGTATTAAGTTCCTACCACATACAAAACTATGTTAAATACTGATGATGAAAAGATTAAAATGGCAGTCCCTGCCCTCAAGAATTGACTGGGATATATTTGTGAAGTGCTCAGCACAGTATCTGGAGCATAGTAAGCATTTAATACATGTTTTTTCCACCTCTCCACCCCCTCTCCTCCCCTCCCTTCACTTCTCCTTCCCTTCTTTAGCAAATTCTACTATGCTAGAGAGGCCTTGAGAGCAGA
Source organism: Pseudochirops cupreus (assembly GCA_028627135.1). NCBI lineage: Eukaryota > Metazoa > Chordata > Mammalia > Diprotodontia > Pseudocheiridae > Pseudochirops > Pseudochirops cupreus. The sequence goes on from CM053583.1 coordinate 146,647,559, forward strand.
ATCAGCAATAGACTATTCTTATAATAACATTATCACCAGCAGCCTGGCCATTTCATGCTAATTTCTTTGGACCTGGCAACTAATGAAACGTAGAAAATACATGATGGTCCTCAGCCCTGTGCTACCACCTTCCATTTAGGCCATTCCTGTGGCAAAGCGTTAAAAATAGTTTTTAGATCATTTAGAAGCATTAATTTAACTGTCACTCTAAATATGATAACCTTGTTTGGTGACCAAGGAGTGGGTATGCTTCTGGATGAACTGAATCATAACAATACCCAAAATATAGAAGGAAGATAGAAGTCACTAAAAAGATAGTCCATTGATCTCTTTTGGGGAAGCAGATAAAGGAATTGGTTTGATTGTTCTTTCTATGGCAACAAGAAGGATTATTTCATGGGGCACTGGACTTTCTCATACTGCAGTGCTCCAAATAAGTATTTGCAGAAAAAAGGAGCCCATGAAGATAATTGTAAATTATTTACCAACACTTGTTAAAGAGAGTGAAGAGGTAGAGGGCTTACTGCAGGGATGTGTTGGAGCTAGTCAATTGTTAAATATTCAACGTGAGCACTTACTCCTCAGAAATCAGCAAGTGCTACAAATCAGGGTTAGATTTATTATTTTGTTAATGTCTAGACTTAAGAAAGTGATGGGGAAAGTGTTAAAAATGCATATTGAAGTATGTGAATATCATCATCATCATTTTTTTGAGAACTGGTTACTAAATATTGACCAGCATACCTCTAGGCGGGTTAAGTAATGCTAGAGTCTCTGAAGAATTAAAGTTGTCACAGTGGGCACGTGTATCTTGCAAGGTATTTCCAAGGAAGAATTGCATGGGAGGAGGGCTGTAAAGAATATCACTACAGAGATTTAGAGTCAGAAAAAAAGAGGCAGTGTGGTCACATTGGGAAAGCAAGTGATATAATAGTGGATACTTTGCGTACTTCAATGGTCGTGACAAAATGTCAAAAGGTCTACATGAAGGCCCCTGCACATTAAGTTGGACCCTTATGAAGAGACACAAGAGGACACGGACAAGAATTACACAAGATGAGAAGGTGTTATTGTGTTGTGGTCAGCATTATTGGAGGGAATACCAACCTTCGCAGGCACATCAAAGTATTAAAGCCTTCACAGGACTGCCTTTATGATACTGAAGAAATTGTTTACTTGGTCAGTTCTGTTAAGTAGAAAAAGACAAAGGCAGAAACAACCCATAAAGCATGAAATAATACTTTTAAATGTGTTTGTGTTTATTTGTGCCTCCCATTTATTGTTATCATAAGTATGAATTGGAATAGCTTAATATCTAATTTTAGGCAACTAGATAGTGTAGTGGACAGAGTGCTGGACCTGGAGTCAGGAAGAACTGAATTCAAATTTGGCCTCAGACACTTACCAGCTGTGTGACCTTGGGCAAGTCACTTAGCCCTGTTTGCCTCAGTTTCCTCATCTCTAAAATGAGTTGAAGAAGGAAATGGCAAACCACCCCAGTATCTTGCCAAGAAAACCCCAAATGGGGTAATGAAGAATCAGACACTACTGAACAACAACAATAAATATCTTATCTCTTGATAAGTGTGGAATACCCCCTACAGAGAAACCCACAAAACATTTGATATGTCATGGATTAATTTATATATGGATTTGCTCTCTGATGTATTAAGAATCTCTTTCACTAAAACATGGAAAAAAATATAATAGTAATAGTCGATACTTATATGTCTTGAGCTAACAGCTAAAGATATTGTTTTAATTTGGTGCTTTGATTTAGTTAATGTCAGGAACTCTCAATAAGAAAAGTCTAACTAAAAGTAGAGATCTACAACTAATTTATGGTCTTAAAAATTGTCTGAGACACCGAGAAGTTAGATGATTTCCCAGAGTCACACAACCAGTATGTGTCAGAAGCAAAAATTTTGGCCTTTCTGATTCCAAAACTGGCTTGCTATCCTTGTGACATTGTCTCTCTTCCTCATTTGACAGACAAAGAAACTGAGGCTTGGCACACTTCAGTGACTTGCCCCAGATTATCCAGAATGACCCAAAAGTGTTAGGGCAGTGTTAAGCTTTAAGAACTAAAGACTTTTGGGACAACCTGTATAGCTAGTTAATATCAGAAATCATATTCAAAGCCAGATCTTTCCAATTTCAAATCCAGTGCTCTGTCTACAACACCCCACTACCTCTCTGACGTTGAGGGCATGTCTTAAAATTCTGATCTATTTTATTTATTTCAAACCAATCCATCTAGTTGGAAAACTATGACAAATTGTAAAAATTGACAGCCCTTGTAGATTAACTGCAGTACAGAATAGTGCTACTGTTAATATCTCAACATAGTAAAATACTCAATCTTCTACATGATGTTTAAGGACTCAATTCCCAATGGTCATTCATAATAAATACCTTGCATAGCGCCTGTCTTAGTCATGTGGTAATGGAGTTTATGATTTCCCCGTGTTTATTTTGAATTATCCCTCACTTTAAATTTTTCAAATTATGCACTATCACCATCCACTACTCCATAATGGTATAACAGTAACAACAACAACAATAACGATAGTTAGCATTTGCTTAGCACTTTAAGTTCTGTACAGTGTGTGTACATGTGTTATCTCATTTGATCCCGTTATCCATCACTGCCCATCACACTTCGCCATTCCTTGGGATTCTCAACTGCACTTCATCATATATCATCACTTTTTAGCCTGCTCTGGTCACTCCATCTCGCACTTCATCACTCCTCGCATTCTTTGGGGGCTTTCAACTCTGCTACAGAGTTCTGTCCGCTACTCTATCATTTGCAAATGAAGTATAAATCTATCAAACTCCATTACATTCCTTGTTCTCCATAGATCCGTATCACAAGCCATTTTTATGTCTGGCAGCCTTGGACTACATCTGTCTAAATTTCTCAGAACCAAAAAGTATGTTTTTAAAGGGTGAAAATCTTAGTTGATGAGCCACAATATTGTATTTGGATTTCATACCTTGACATACTAGTATTGAGAATGAGGTTGCACCCCTTAAAGTTTGAAGAGGCTCATATTTGTTCATTTAAATGAAAGCAACAGACTTTGCCACGTGTTCTGCCTGTATGATAGATTCTAAGCTAGCAATTGTTGGTGTTATTGGTGGTGGTCTTTTGTTTACAAAGAGGAACAAAGATATCACAGGGGGATGTCTTGACTTGCTCATAATTGGATGTAAGTGAGGCAGAGTTGCGCAAAGCTGTCACCTTCAATGGCTCTTCCAGAGTCATCAAGGTCCAGTAGCAAGACAAAAGTCAAGCTACTGGTAATGGCCCAGGATGCAGTAGATGACCTTGGTGTCTTCTGTGTTTGACCAAGCTCTAAACACTCCATAGCTCCTGCTTCAGTTGCCTTCCTGGCAATTGGAATAAATTACTCTCATCTACCCATTCTGATGGGAGGAAGTCTTTACATGCTTGGGGGTAGACATCCTCCTAACTTACCAACAAGTTTGAGGCCTATTGCTTACCCTCAACCTAGTTTAGGATGTCCGTGAGATGGTGTGGATGCTGCACATGCTACAACTTCTTGGAGCCACAGGTGGGAGTTGGGTGACAGGTGGACACCAAAGGCAGATGAGCAAGCCCTGAAAGGGCTCAGCAAGCCCTCTCACCAGAAGTGCTAGGCCTCCCTGAACATATGTCCCAGCCTAGCAGTGACTGCTACTCTGATGCTACTGATCACTGGATTGCTTTCATTTTTGTAGATAAATTAATTTGGAGGCAGGAATTATCAGAATGGGACATAAAAACTAGAATTTAGCCTTAGTCTTTCCAAAAACCAGCTGTGTGATCTTAAGTAAATAAAATCTTGTTCTGGTCTCAGTTATCACAGCTGTAGAAAGAGGATAATAGTAGAAGTTGGTACTTTTAAAAAGAGTGGTATCTTAAAATATAACTTTATGAAGAGTCACATCATATTTCACCCATATTTAAATATCAGAGAGATTTTACCAAATCGTCTGTGCTGATTTATGTATTTTTGTTATTTAATGTACACAAGTTAATATACTACAATAGAAAGACCAACTGCTAATTATTTATTGTCTCCAGAATGCCCTTTTATAATGCACATATACCTTAGGAACTGAAGGGAGGTCCCTGGGGTATTCTTGTAGCCCTCTCTCATAAGCATACCAGTACAAAGAGTTTAAATCAGATTAGCTTATTGCCACTTTGGAATGAAAGAAGAGACTGTCTTCTAAGGAAGAAATATTGAACAAGAAGAAGCAGAGGCTGAAGAAGAAAAAAGTGTGATGGAAGGGATACTTGAGGGGTCAATAACCAAGGAGGAAAGACCTAAGTGGGGCATCTCAAGGAAAGTTTTATGCTTTAGGCATTGCAGGGGATGGAGGGCTTGAGGCATAAAAGCTTTCTGGGCCTTTGGCCTTATTTTAAAAGGAGGGGGGACTAGACAGTCTCTGAGGTCTCTTCCAACTTCAAGTCTATGACCTACCAAAGTGTGAGCCCCTTGAGAAAATTCAAGTAGCCTTCAAGAACTCTATATCATAATGGGACACTGAAGCCTGACTTTAGCAGAGGATTATTGGAATGCACAATGATAACTCTAAATTCTCTAAATGTTGCATCTTCCTGCACCACCTAATACAGTGCTGTGCAACCATCAGGAAATGAATAATGAGCTCATATCAATTGGAACAAATTTGAAATAAATTTTGAATTTTTGAAATTTGAATCAAATTTCACACATGAACTCGTTTGATTCTCACAAGAAACTTTATGAGATGGATAGCATGACTTGATGGACGATGAAACTGAGATCCAGAGAAGTGAGATGATTTTTCTCTGGGGTCATACAACTGGCAAGTGGCCAAACTAAGACTTGATTATTAATGATTATAAAGCACAAGTATCATCTTTGTGCATTTCTCCTAAACTAGAAGGCAAGTTGTCACAGTCTTAGAACTCCTTGCATTCACTGAAGTCTTGCTGGGTACCTCCCCTCCATTCCCAAGTACTAAATCTTGCTGTTAATCACATATGTTACAGTTAAATAGGCAGGTGTGTGTGGTCAATTTTTAATTTTGTTTTTATTTTACTCTTTGGTCTGCGGAATTTAAGACTTTGTTTATTCCAAGGATTATGAGAAAGCCCTGCCTTTGGAGTACACCATAAAAATTTACAGAGACAATGCTTTTTTCTTCAGTCAAAACAATGCATTTAATCTATTTTAATGACAGCATAAAACTGTAACAGGTTTGAAAGTTCAAGAACTTTGGCATTTGTTGTTGGTGGTTTTTATCTTTAGCCAGAGGCATGAGGATAAAAATATATATGGTTTGCTATATCATAACCCTTGGCGGGTTTGAGAAACTGATCTCTTAAAATGTAAATTTCAGAGACCTAGGAGAATAAATGCTGAGGAATATAGAGCAACAGCCCCCAAGAAATTGTAGTCATTTGGTATTCAACCAGACTCATCCATAATTCTGTTAAACAAGAAGATTGTCATGAATTGGCGTTAAGGAAATGAAAACTTTCCTGAAAAAGCCAATGAAAAATTCACAGTATTGATGTTATCAGATCTTAATGTTAGGAAGGAACCTCAGACATGGCTGAGTCTACTATTCTCATTTTCAGAATGTGGAAACTGAGACTTGAGCAGTAAAGTGATTTGCCTGTGGTTACATAGCAGCAAAAGCTGAAATGAGGAGCTTTGACATTTATTGATATGCTCTTGGGATTTTATCATTGTAGGGAACTCTTGACATGGAAACTGAACATTTTGTCCACTGAAGCAGAAACAACAACTTATCAATGCTTTTTAGTCTTAGAAGGTTGCCTGTGAGAACCAAGAGGTGTAATGACTTTCCCAGGGTCAGACAACTATTGTATGCCAGATTCAGGAACTGAGCCGAGGTCCTTTTACCCTTATGCACTGTGGTAGAAAAATATATAAAGCTTTTTTTTTTTTTTTTTTGCTTTTTGGAGGGCAATTGAGGTTAAGTGACTTGCCCAAAGTCACACGCTAGTAAGTGTATCAAGTGTCTGAGGCTGGATTTGAACTCAAGTCCTCCTGACTCCAGGGCTGGTGCTCTATTCACTGCACCACCTAGCCACTCCTATGTAAAGTTCTTTTGAGATCTAGTTATGTATGTAGTCATACCCTTACTTTTAGCTTTTTGAAAAAGAAATCTAAGATCTGTGGTTTTATTATGTAGGGTGTATGCAGTAAGAAAACTCTCTATATCAGTAGAGATCAATAACTTTTCTACAGCTTAGAAGTTTCCTGAAATACTCAGAGGTTAAGTGACTTGCCCAAAGTCATACAGCCATGTGTATATTAGATGTAAAACTTGAACCCAGGACATCCCGACCCTAAGACTAGTTCTCTATCCACTGAACCATGCTGCTTGTCTTCCTTTCTGTTAGCAATTGGTAAATTGTAAAACTTAACAGTTCACCTGATGCTCTTACCAGAGGAAATACTTGCCCTAGACACATATGTATTCAGCTCACTGGATGATTATATAATCCTCTGATTCACTTCAGTTGTAATCTAGGAAGCCCTCTTTAATCAAAATAACTTTTGTGCTTTGGAAAACAAAAAATAGTATTAAGACTGAAGGAATCATTGGCTCTCCTTCCTTTTTAGGAGAGGCAGGGTGGAGCAGTGAATTGAGAGCATTATTTTCAGGAATTTCTGGGTTCAAATCCTACTGTGGCAAGTTATTTAACCTCTCTGAGTCTCCAGGCAATTCTCTAAGATCACAAATTATTGGGAAGTTAGTATCAATTTAAAATCAATTGTAATGGAGGGAGGAGGAGTCTAGATGGTGGCATAGAGAAGCATTCAGGCTGAGCTCTCCCAAATTCCCCTCTAAAATTACACCCCCGGTTGAATTCTGGCATGTCAGAACTATCAAAAAGGCCAGGTGAAATAATTTTCTAGCCCAAGCAACTTAGTAAGTTGGCAGGAAAGGTCTGTCTCAACAGGGTGATGGTGGCACCTGGAACACAGTGTAGAGTGAGACTGGGCAGTGCAGGCCTTTGTGGCACCAGCAGGGGGCGTTGGAAGTGGCTGCATTGGTTGCAGTGGCTTCTGGACTTTCAGCCACTGCCAGTGGTGACAGAAAACTGGTCATAAAGGTTATGGGCATCCCTTACCAGAGCTGGATTCAGGACCCTGCTGCATTGCCCATACATAGTTCTAGGTCACAGCACCAGGGCCAAAAGGATTAATAGCACTTGCAATCTCAGGGAGGCAATGGCCAAGGTGGCAGTTCTAGGGAGAAAAGGAGTATTTGTGGTTGCTCACAGGGGAGTAGAGACCATGGTCTCAATTTCAAGACAGAGGGGTACACTGGCAATTGTGCATTCAGGAGAGCTGAGCACCTCCTGGTCACAGTTGCAGGGCCAGGAGGAGTGCTAGCACTGGTGGTTGTAGGGTAACAAGGTCCCTTCCTGGATAAAGACCAGAGCACAGATGAAGAGGGCAGTGTCCATACCTCTCCTTAGATCATACCACCTTGGAAACACTGAAAACCTACAGAATCCTAGAGCTAGCTCTGAAAATACCAGCAAGAAAGGCCTGAAGCATGGCACAGGAATCCTTCCACACTTGAAGCAGAACTCGACTTTAACATAAAGTTCAAAGTCAAGAAATAGGCTGGAAAAAATAAGCAAACAATGAAAGAACCTGACCATAACAAGTTATCATGGTGACAGGGAAGATCAAGACATAAACCTAGAAGATAACAATGTCAAAGCATCTATAAACAAAACCTCCAAAAATGAGAATTGATCACAGGCCCAGAAAGAATTCCTGGAAAAGATCAAAAAAGATTTTATAAATAAAATAAAAGAGATAGAGGAAAAATTGGAAAAAGAAATGAGAACGGTGCAAGAAAAATATGAAAATACAGTCAATAGCTTGGTTAAAGCAGCACAAAAAAATTACTGAAGAAGGTAACACCTTAAAAAATAGAATTGACCAAATGGTAAAAGAGGCACAAAAATTCACTGAAGAATATCTTAAAAATCAATGGCAATGGTCATTTAAAAAAAATGTGGATATTCAGATACAGAACTAGACCAAGACTATACATTCCTTTTATTTAGAGCTTAGACCATCAAATCATATAAGCAATTATCACAATTGTGTGGAGTTATTGGTGAAAAGTTGCTTCAAAAGATTTTTTTTTCCATTTTTAATGGGAAAAATTCCATTCCCTTCCCACTGATGTCCAAAGTAGGACTGCTTTATACTCAGTAATAGACTATATGCTGCAATATCCACAAAGGAAGCATCTACCACCCTCTTTAGCCTTTTAAAATTCCATATAAAAAGAGTCTTAAATAATAACAAAAATCAATATTTGGATCTGAGTTCATATATGAATTAAATGAAAATTCTGCCAGTATGAAGGCCACAACTATCTGGCCTCAGGGCCATCAATAATAAGAAATCCCAATCAACTTAATTCTGCCTTGTTGAGAGATCCCCAACTACTCTTGTCAAGAAAGGAGGCATATACATACATACATATATATAAATAACTGTTTCACTTTACTTTCAGCATCTCTGGCTCACATTCAGTGACATAAAACTGTCCTTTGTCCTAAATTTTGATAGACTTGACAGACCAAGACAAATGGTTTCCTCCAAATCTAAGCCTGAACTCTCTTGTTGGCTTTGAAAATTCAATGAAATTCAATTTCATTTCAAATCACTACAAAATTATAAGCTGTTATACATTGAAGAAATGTTCTCATGGGAAATGAGCACAAACCTATAACACTGTCAATAACTCTTTTCACCACTGACTTCATAATCACAATTTACTGTTGGAGGATTTGATGATATTTTAATATAAAATTTCAGCAAAGTATTTAAAAGCACTACACAATTTCCCCAAAGGCAATCTGCTCTGCTTTTTTTTTTTTAACTTTCAGTATTTAATTCTAAATTTAGTTCTCCATGCTCTATGTTTGTCCAAAATTTATGGACTGAAAGACCAGCTTTATGGGTTATTCATACAACTGCATGTCATAGTAATAAACAGTCTTCATCCACTTGATATTTCCTGTGTGAAGAGTTAGGTCGAACTCCTTGGAGTGATCGTAGATTGGGTTTAGAGGCTCCTGTGGTGTTTAGGGAGTTGATGGACTCGTCCCCTTAAACAAGAGCACTCCCAGTATCATCTAAAAGAAATCGCTCTTCTACATGGGCTCAGGGCCAGACACCTTTCATGACAACAGCAAACATGTAACTGTGTGTTTTATAGTTTACCCAATAGAGACAATCAGAGGGCCATTGACTGTAAGTTTACCTCTCTATCACTACCACTCTTTCACTTATTTTCCATCTCTTTCTATCTACTGGCTCCTTCCCTGCTACCTACAAACATGCGCGTGACTCCCTCATCCTCAAAAAGCCCTCACTTGATCCTTTCATCCCTGCTAACCTTTATCTGAGATCTCTTCTGACCTTTGAAGTGACTTAGTTCTTTGCAAAGGCAATCTGCAATAGGTGCCTCCACTTTTTCTCTTTTTACTTTTTTTAAACTTCTTATAATCTATTATCCAGCCTCATTATTCTACTGAAACTGTTCCCTCCAAAGTTACCAATGATCTCTTAATTGCCCAATGCAATGACCCTTTCTCTGTCCTCATTCTTCTCAACCTCTCTTCAGTCTTTGCTACTGTTCCTCACCCTCTTTTCCTGGGTGTGCTTTTCTCTCTAGGCTTTCAGGATACCTCTTTCTCTTAGTTCCCCTCCTACCTACTAGGCCACTCCTCGGTCTCTCCTGATGGATCCTCATAAGCACAGGTGTCCCACAGAGTTCTGTCCTTGGCCCTCTTTTCTTTTCCCTGTATTCTATTTCACTGGGTGATCTTATCAGCTCCTACGTATTTAATTACCATCTCTGTGCTGCTGATTCTCAGTTCTACATAGCCTGGACTAATTTCTCTGCTGACCTTCAATCTCAGAACTCCAACTGCCTTTCATATATCTAGAACTGAATGCCCAGTAAATATTTAAATTCAACATGTCCGAAATGGACCTCATTATCTTTCCCTCTAAACCTTCTTCCCCTCATAACTTGCCTATTACTATAATAGGGGGGAAGTTCTGGTGGGGAGAGATGCAGGGAAAAACCTAGGCCACGTAAAAACAAATGAGAGCAATACAAATCTATTTTTAAAAAGATCAACTCTATATCTTCTTCACCTAGCACAGTCTCTCTTCCCTTCTTCTTGCTCTCCCTCATTTTAGGGCAGACTGTTCCCCTAACCCAACTGAACTACTGCTAATTTAAAGTATCCCACAGCATGAAAAGAGGGTGGGAAGCCCTCCTCTAGATTACCATTTAATGGACCTTTGTAGTAGTGTCTTAGAGGGAAAATGGGACTATAAGCTACAAAGTCAATTGCTTAGAACATGCTGCTAATGAAGTCAAGGTCATAGTTTGATTCCCCAAAGAGGTCAGTTGAACAGGGAAAATGCTCTGCTTCATGGCTAGAGAGGCCTTGCCTTACACCTTGACAGCGATTTCTAAAATGTTTTCTGAGACTCATGAGATAACTGCGCCAGGGTATATAGATGGTTCAGGTCAGCCTAGTAGCTACTGATGCTATGTTGGGAGCACAGGGCCATTTTCTTACCGAAAAGCTAGCACACTTAAATTGTCTTTGAGTATCTTCCATTCGAATGTAAGATAAAATGTCATCTAATATTTGCTGCTTCTCCCTTTTCCCTTAACCTATGGCCATTTGACTCTAGGGAGAATGTAAGTGTTTCTAAAGGATCATTAAAAAACCCCCAACTCTATGGTATTTTGCTGATGCTACAGAATTGTAAAAGCTATTCATGGAGTAAGAGTGGTAGAAATCTTTCTTTTTGTTCCTTTTAAACATAAATAACTGAGAATTCATTTGGCACCTTAGACCGTCAAGCTCAAAGCAGTAGTTAAATGATATAAGTTTATGTCGAAAAGAAATCCTATCGTATTTTTCTCTCTCTCTCTCTCCTCTCCGC
>CM053583.1:146667773-146687496 GCA_028627135.1 Pseudochirops cupreus
GCTGGGAATCTGTCACTCTCTGTCTCCCAATGGGTTCTGTCACTCTTAAATCCGCTCAGATTTACTTTTGAGTTCCCAAGGACGAAATTCTTGGGGAGCTTGGAGAAGTCACTGCTTACTCTCCGCCATCTTAGCTCCGCCCCCGTATACATCTTTAAGATTTTTAAAAATGTTATAGGAAATATGCAGTGGTGTGAAATAACAAAGTGTAAAGTATATATATTTCTAAAAGTTGACGATTTTCTTATTTTTTTTAAATCAGCAAAAATCTGTCTTCTCTTCCTCCCATGCTACCTCTACCCCCAATTGGGAATGAAAGAAAAATAGGTTTTTTTGCTCTTTTTTTTTGGAGGGGGGAGTGCAGGGTAATTGGGGTTAAGTGACTTGCCCAAGATCACACGGCTAAGTAAATGTTAAGTGTTTGAGTTTAGATTTGAACTCAGGTCCTCCTAACTCCAGGGCTGGTGCTCTATTTACTGTGCCACGTAGCCACTCCAGAAAAACATTTTTTAACGTCACTTTTGTTGTTGTTGTTCCGTCGTGTCTGACTCTTCATGACCCCATTTGGGGTTTTCTTGGCAAAGATACTGGAGTAATCTGCCATTTCCTTCTCCAGCTCATTTTATAATGAGGAACTGAGGCAAAGAGGGTTAAGTGACTTGCTTAGGGTCACACAGCTAGTAAGTGTCTGAGGCCAGATTTGAACTCAGGAAGATGAGTCTTCCTGACTCCAGGCATGGCACTCTACTTACTGTGCCACCTAGTTGTCCCTACCATTCCTCTAATTCTCTCTTCTCCTTTTCCCCTTTTCTCTCTTGTTTCCCTGTTGAGTAGAATATATTTTTGTACCCAAATATGTGTGTGTATGTGTATGTGTGTTCTTCCCATCATTCACCAGTTCTGATTCTAGTGAGGTTCAAGTAGCCACTCCACCCTCTTTCTTCCTTGTTTGTGTAGATTTCTACTTGAAATTTATGTGAAATAGTTTTCTTTAACCTTCCTTTTCCTTCTCCTCCCACAGTGTGTTCCTCTTCTCTTTTTCTGTTCTTATTTTAAGATAAGCAAGATGTAGCAGGACCTTCCCCAGGTCTTCTGTTTAATTAGACTCCTTTGATTCTTGATGATGCATTAGGGTTCAGTGTTTAATCCCTTATAATTATTTATTAGTGTTTCCTTTTTTATGTTTCCCTTGACTCCTATGTTTGATCTTCAAAGTCTCTACACAACTCTAGTCTTTTAATTAGGTATCTTTGGAAATCTTCTATTTCATTAAGAATTCATTTTTTCCTCTTGGATGATTATACTCAGGTTTGCTAGCACATGATGCCCCTATGCTGACTACCTGGTGTCTCCCTGCTCCCAACAGTTTTCCAACTTCATCTTGCGTGTTATTTTCCCCCACTAAATTGTAAGCTTCTTGAGGGTAAGGACTATCTTTTTTTTTTCTTGTTTGCATCCTCAGTGCTTAGTACAGTGTCTGGCCCACAGGAGGTGCTTAGTAAATATTTGTTGATTAGAACTGAATTGATTTCAACTCTCATAGGCTACGAAAGTTCTGGAAAGAGAATTATGGAAACTGAACTTCCTAGACTAAACTACATGGACTCTGGAGGACTGGGCAGATGCCAGTCTAGTCAACAGTTGGAAGAACCAAAACTTCCCTTAAAGGGATGGAGGGAACTGTTATGTCTAATTAGTGAATTTGTTTCCTTCCAACCAAAAAGAATAAGGAGGACAGGCCAAAGGTAGCAGAGAAGGAACCTGTATGTGCTGAAGGTTTTTAGCTTTCTGGAGTGGTTCAGGAGAGGGGGGAAGAAGGAGCTGTCTGAGGTCAGTAAAGGAAGAATATTTTTTGTTGGTGAAACCAGATGGCAAGGCAAGATTTCCGTGGAATCCTAGTCCTTGAGGCTAAGCACAAGTGAGGTGACCAAAAGGTTTTTTGCAGAGATAAAATTCTAAGGAGAACTTGCTTTTGTTCTTGTTTATGGGGCAGACTTAGAAGTTCCTACTATAAACCTGGTACTTCAGTACTCAGAGCTAAGGTCCACATTCTATCTAGCCTGAGTTTGCCAAACTAAATTCTTGCACTGGAAATTTTGAATTTAATATGAGATCCAGTTTAAATAGGAAGGTTGAAAACAAGCAAAACTTAGAAAGCAGAGATGGAAGGTGGGTCAACAAATCAAAAAATTATGAAGCACCTCATAAGTGACAGAACCATGCTTAGTATTAACAGCACAAAGATATAGTAAAATAGTTCTTAATCTCAGAAAGCATACATTCTAACAGATGGAATCAATCAATCAATAAACATTTGTCAAGTGCCTACTATGTGCCAGGCACTGTACTAAGCCCTGGAAATACAAAAAGAGGCAAAAGATAGTCCCTGCCCTCAAGGTGCTCACAATCTAATAACCTAATTTACAACATGTAAATAAAGATCTACAGAACAAGCTACATATAAGATAATTAGGAAATAATTAAAAGAGTGAAAGCACTGAAAGGAAGAGGGCTTAGGGAAGGCTCCTGTAGAAGATGGGGTTTGGGTTGGGACATAAAGGAAGCCAGGGAGGTCAGGAGTCAGAGGGGAAGAGGGAGAATGTTTGCATATGTGCATGTGTGCTGTGTGTGTGTGTGTGTGTGTGTGTGTGTGTGTGTGTGTGTGTGTGTATGTGTGTGTGTGTGTGTGTGTTTGTAGATCACCTCCCCTGGGTCCCTCCACTGATTTTCAATCACACTTTCAGGTTTGGTTCCCAGAGGGTGACTATGAAGAGAAATGGAAGATCATGGAAGCCCAGTTGAGTGTTCCATTCAGATATTAGGGTACCCTGTATATCTGAATTACTAAAACTATAGCTCCTGAATGAACATCTCCTTTGTAGTCAGAAAGGAGATGCATTTTGCTCAAAGCCAAGGCATTTACTAAAATGGAATAATAGTAATAATGTCAAAACATTTCCCACATAAATTTGGGTTTCACTTTTACAGTGATAGTTAGAGCACATTTTACAATGTGCTCTTCATTACTGAGCCACAAGTTAAACAGTGGGGACCCAAGGGTGAGGGGTTACCTGATGTCTGGAGGGTTAGATTTTTTGTCAATTTTATAAGAAAATTCATCTTCTGGAGAGGGAGTGATCAAGTACTGAGTCTTCAGGGTCAGTCATTGAGGAGTATGCTCTAGTTCTCCAGTGAAAAACATAGAGAGAGAACACATGTGGACAAAGCAATTTGTGAGTCTGGTATTGTAGGGCTTCAGAGTCTTTCTCTCACTGAACTTGACAGTTTACAAATGTCATCTATAATAAAAAAATGTAAGTTGCAATGAACGTAAGTTGGATGACTGCTTGGTTCATTGGCATAAGCTCATTGATTATGTATGTATTTAGTGTTTGGAATTGTGCCTTTTAAGTGACTTGCCCAGAGTCACAGATTGATTGTTATGTTTCTACTTTCTTATGCTGCTCATCCTGCATAACTCAGGCTCTCTACTCAATGCAGCATTTTTCTTTTCTAAATCTAGGCTATGCCTATCTGGATATGTTGCATGTGACAGCAATATTGTGTGGGGTGCAATGTGCCAGGAATATCTGACAACTGAGCAATGTACCACCAGATTTATCCAGGCCTCCAAATCACATTTTTTGAATGCCAGCCTTCTGCGCAATGATTGCCCTGGTATTTCTGAGGTGACTTTATAGTTACTTCTCAGCGAGGCTGGGGATGTTGAAATGAAAAAAGCCAGAAATTCTTGTAATGTGTTGGTAATATGACATGACATCTGAGTGCCAGAGATCATTGTCAGAAGGAAAGAATGGCTGTACTTACCTAAGAGTTCAAATCCCCCTTTCCTCCTTATTTGCAAATCCTGAAGAAAAGAAGACAGCTCCGTGAATTTATGAGCTCTGCGAATATAGCTATGAACTCTAATATGCTCTTCATTACTGAGCCACAGGTTAAACAGTGGGGACCCGAGGGTGAGAGGCCACCTGATGTCTGGAGGGCTAGACTTTTTGTCAATTTCATAAGAAAATTCGTCTTCTGGAGAGGGAGTGATCAAGTACTGAGTCTTCAGGGTCAGTCATTGAGGAGTACGCTCTAGTTCTCCCATGAAAAAGCTAGGATCAACTGGATCAACTCAGCCACTTCAATTCCCTTCCTCCCTCCATCCTCCAGGAAAAGATTTTTTATTTCCTGGGCATTTGCATGGGTACAGACTTATCCTTCATAAGCTAATTCTTAATGAAAAAACTTAGCCTATGAAGCAAGAAAGAGAGACCTACTTTTGAAATAAAAAATTGAAGCCTGTTCCAAAGCCAAAATCTATGGGAACCAGAATGGGAGGGATGGAGAACACTCTTCCCTTCTACGTTCCCAGAGCAATAAATCTCTACTTAGAAATATATCTATATCTATATTTGTATGTGTATGTATGTGCACATACATATACACATATTTATATTTTATATACATACACACAGATATATAGATTGTTGTTGTTCAGTTGTTCCTTCATGTCCAACTCTTCATGACCCAATTTGGAATTTTCTTGGCAAAGATACTGGAGTGATTTACTTTTCCAGAGGATGGATTAACATAATCAGAGGTTAAGTGACTTGGCTAGGGTCACATAACTAGAGTGTCTGAGGCTGGATTTGAACTCAGGTCTTCCTGACTCCAGGCACAGACCTCTATCCACTAAGTTACCTAGCTGCCTCCCAGGCAAACAGAAGTTAAGTGACTTGCAAGGTCACACAACTAGGAAATATTTGAGTCCATATTTGAACTCAGATTTTACATATATGTATACATATATATGTGTGTGTGTGTGTGTGTGTGTGTGTGTGTGTGTGTGTGTGTGTGTGTTTGTGTGTATACACATACATTCTATCTCTATCTATCTATCTGTCTGTCCATCTGTCTGTCTGTCTATCCTTTCTCTTTTATAAGAGGATAGATTGGTAGATTGGGTAGACTGGATTCCCAACTTCATCTATGTATGGAATTGCTTGTGTGTAGATTGAGAACTCTGAATCATACAGGCTTAAAGAGCTGCGTAGAAGTAAGTTAAAGTGACTTGCCCTGGGTCACACAGTCAGCATATGTCAGAATCAGAACCTGAACCCAGGGCTTCCTGATTCCAAGGCTAGATCTTTAATGGATACACATATATGTGTTATATATCTATGTACTACATGTCTGTATATATGTGTGTGTGTGTGTGTATATATATATATATACATATATATATACATATGTATATATATATACATATATATATATGTGTATATATATATATATATATATATATATATATATATATACATACAATATGTATATATGTCCTCTGTATTTATAAGTCCCTCGAGAGCAAAAATATTATTTTGGTCCCTGAAACCTGATAGGGTGACTTATACATAGTACCTATTTAACACTTTCTAGTTAACAATGAGGAAAATGTCATCAAAAATTAAAAAATAAGATTGTAACTTTGAATTCAAGATTACTAAGAAAATGTAGCTTCTTTTTGGTGGAATGGGAGAGAACGTGGGGAAGATGTTCCTTCAATTTACAATATCACTAGATTTTTGGTTTTGGACATTATATTTAGAATAATTACCATTTTGATATCCCTTAAAGAATTGCTGTGGTCCAAAATTTCATCAGTTTGTGGCCAGTCTTCTGGACATGACCATCTCTGAATTTAGTGAGTAATCCTCAGGCAACAGACACATTTCCCTTTGCTGGACCCATACTCAAAGTGATTCCAGGTTGGTAAGACCTACTAGAGTTTTCTCTCTGTGGCAATAACCTAATTTCATTTCATTTCAATTCCATGACTTTTGAGTGAGTAACATGTGACAGGTACCATGTAGGCACTAGTGGTTACAGAGACAAAAACAAAATGGTCCCTGCCCTCAAGGAACTTACATTCTACTGGGTAATTCAACATAAAAGTAAACACAAAATATATACAAAGTAATTTCAAAGGGAAGAGAATACTAATAACTTAAGGGGACTCCAGAAAGTCCTCTCTTAGGAGGTGACCCCTGAACTGGGTTCAGAAGGAATATAGAAGGGAGGGAGAATCAGAGTAGAACTTCAGAAGACATGGAAGAATCATTAACAGAGAATAAGAATGGAGTTCCGGGGTACCAGAAATTACTAGGTACTCATTGGATTCTTTGTTATCTAAGACAGGTATGTGCCTTGAGGCAGCTATGTGACTCAGCAGGGAGAGATTGCTAAACCTGGAGGAAGTCTCTTGATTTAACTCCAAATTATGGTGTGTATGTGTGTGTGTGTGTATGTGTGTAATATACATATATGTGTATGTATTTGTACATGGTTGTTTGCATGTTGTCTTTCTCATTAGGCCATAAATTCCTTTAATGCAGGCAATGTCCTTGCCTTTCTTTGAATCTCAAGTACCTAGCAGAGTGCCTGGTATATAATAGGCCAAGTTAAATGACTTGCTCTTGGTCACAAAGCTAATAAGTACTTATTTACTGCCTGACTATAGAATTAGATTTAAGGAGTTTGTGACTGTGTTTCTGTTCCTTAATATTATAAGATCTTTTCACAAAAATCTCAGGAAGTCTTCAGTCAATACCTGCTGTGATGTTGCTTGGCTTGCCTTTCCAACCATTATCTCAATTATGCTTCCTTCTCCAAATGATTATAATTGTCTCTAAAAATCTTGTTGTCTTTTGTCTTCATAGTGCAATCATTCCCTTTCTTCCTTCACCTCTCCCAATTTTTTTTCTTTTGGACCGTGTCTATATCACAATCTTTCAGTGGTTCAAAAGTCAAAACAAGTACATTGGTGGAATCGGTGATTCACGGTTACTCTGGCTGGACCATTGGCCTGACCTGTTATGGCAATTCCTATGTCTTTAATTAGTGGCAGTGAATCATCATCCTGAAAACAGTTTAACAAGGAAAGAAACTGTTTCCCTTATTAGTTTAACTGGAACAGTTAGAACTTAAAATAATGCTAGAAATTCTAAGGCTGAATTTCCTTTTGGGCAAAAAGTTTGGAGTTTTGCGAATTCATTTAGAGTTATTTTAAAGCCCTAAATTATACTTTAGTGAGTATGTTATTATTTGACTAAGACCAAAAGTGTTTCCTTTTTTAGTAGAATAAAGCTAAAATGAGAGGCAGCTTGACACAGTGGCTGCAGATCTAACTTTGAAGTCAGGAAGATGTAGATTCAAGCTCCATCTCTGAAAATACAGGCAGTGTGACCTTGGACAAATGCTTTAGCCTGTCAGTGCCCCCAGGCAACCCCAGAAGATCTTGAGCTGCGCCTTTGCATAGGCAGAGGTAGTTTCTTCTCCAGGAATTATGTATGCTAATGAAATCTTGATTTAGGTGGAAAAAAAGCTCAAACAAACCTTTGATTGAGTAAAATTGAAAGTAGCTCATTTAGGAAGAAGGCTGTTAGGAGAAACTGGCTTGGGAGCTTAGTGATTTGACTTTCACAATTACTGAACTGAATAACTGAATGAGTCCTTTTCACAGACCATATAGCTCTAGAGAACTGCACCTACCTGGACCTACCTGGAAGATAAGTCACAGGAGTGTTTTTCTCCACGTTTTACAAAGGAGTAAAAGGAAGATCTTACTAGTTAAATGACTTTCAACTCCATGATTTTTGAGTGAGTAACATGTGACAGGTACCATGTAGGCACTAGTGGTTACAAAGATAAAAATAAAATGGTCCCTGCCCTCAAGGAACTTACATTCTACTGGGTAATTCAACATAAAAGTAAACACAAAGTATATACAAAGTAATTTCAAGGGGAAGAGGATAGTATTAACTAAGGGGACTCCAGAAAGTCCTCTCTTAGGAGGTGACCCCTGAACCGGGCTCAGAAGAAATGTAGAAGGGAGGGAGAATCAGAGTAGGTCTTCAGAAGACATAGAAGAATGTCACAAAGCTAATAAGTTTAAGAGCGACAGTATCAATCCAGACTTTTTTTCTGCCTCCCAGTCTAGCACTTTTCCCTTTGTCACACTGCTTCTCTGTATTAGATCCATCAGTACATTGAAGTATTGAATTGTTATATATTGAAGTGAATTATTGAATTCATATGAATATGAAATAAACTGATTTGCGTGTGTAGGACAAAGTGAGGCTACAGAGTAGTTGCATATGAATTACTATTGGGGGAAAAAGGACTAAGAATTCAGTGGTTAAAATAGTCAAAATATTCACTTTGAGGCCTGCATCAAATTTACTGACTTCACCTCTTCCTTTAAAGACAGAAGACCCATTCAACATAAGTCAGGCAAAAAAAATAGCATAAAAAAACTGAGAGTCAGTGATAGGTTCAAGTCTTGTCTTGACACATTTTAATTCTGTGACCTGAGCAAATCACCCTCTCAGTGCCTTACAGTCCTCTGAGTCTATATGTTTCAGTTGATTTACTATTATCAGCAAGAGCTGTCAATCAGCACTGGTTGAGGGAGTTTCCTTCTTAGGAATTCTCCACATGAATGAAAATATAGATGACCCCCCCCCAATAAAGGATAAAACATGTTAATCTTGCCTCCTCCTTCCCTCTCCCAAATGAGATTCCATCACTTTAATTGATTGACTCAGGAATGAAACTGATTAAAATGTGTGGCCAGTGAGATGTCAATATTATCCAGATTCCAGAAGGTCTCTCTAAATGAAATTGATGGCTTTGCAAATATAGTTACTAAAAAGCATCTACCTGGAGAAAACTGAACTCCTCTTATAGGTTCCTTTTAGGGAGGTGGGACCATTAGGTTAAATTTTTAGTGTATAGGAGCTTAGCAGTACTGTTTACAATGTAACACCATTTGTATAACTCCCATTCCTGTTTAAGATGATTTTAACTAAAAAGTTGGATTCAGTGCACCTATAGAAAAACTTACTTAAATTCCTATTATTATTTCACTTCCTTAGTTTCAAAACACCAGCACATGGGGAAAAACCCATAGAATTGTGAAAATATACTGTTCACATCTGGCTAGACAGATTGAAACTTTCTGATGGCTTAATTTTTTTTTCTATTTAAAATAGATTTTTTAATTGATTTTTTTTAACATCACTGAGATTTACTGTTGTATCCACCCCCCCCCCTTCCTGCCAGAGAGCCATCCTCTACAACAAATGCTTTTTTAAAAGAAAAAAAAAGGAATAAGGTTAAAAAAAAACCAGAAAAATTTATCAATATATTGAAAAAACTCAAGATTATACATGTAACTGGGCTTCTAATCAAGTCTGGGGATTTTGTGTGTGGCTGCAGAAAGATTTGACCATCATTTTCTCAGGTAATCTAGATTCATTTCTTCTATATGAACAGCTACATATAAAAATACCTCAAGACTGATTGGAAACTGTATTGCATAGGCAATATTCCATATCTTTGGCTCCTCCCTTCTGTAAGAGAGTGGGGAGGAAGTTTCTTTTCATATCTCTGTTTTGTTTGTTACCCCTTTGTTTTTTATAATTTTGCAATATTAATTTTCTATTGTATTGTGATGGTAGGTCTTTCTATCTATATTATTTTAATCATTATGTATATTAGTCTCCTGGCTCTGCTCACTTTTCCAGAAGCTTACTTTGCATTATTTTATGTCAATATTTCCATGCATCTCTGTATTCACCATGTACTTTGTTTCTTATGAGAGTAATTTTTACATGACCTCAATATACCACAATTTTTTTTGTTTAGCATTTCTCCAAATGATAGACATCTATTTGTTTCGAATTCTTTGCTACCACATAAAAATATTTTTGACATAAAATATTTGTCTTTTTTGCTCTTAATAGTATTTCATTTTTCCAATTACATGAAAAAATAGTTTTCAACATTAATTTTTGTAAGATCGAGTTCCAAAATTTCCCCCCTCCCTTCCCCTCCTCAAGATGGCAAGCAATCTGATACAGGCAATACTTGTACAATCATCTTAAACATATTTCCACATTAGTCATGTTGTGAAAGTAGAAGCAGAACCAAAGAAAGAAAAAAACAAGAAGGAAAAAACAAAAAACAAAAAAGTTAAAATAGTATGCTTTGACCTGCATTCAGACACCATAGTTCTTTCTCTGAATGTGGATAGTATTTCCCATCATGAATCTTTTGGAATTGTCTTGGATCATTGTATTGCAAAGAAAAGCTAAATCTATCATTGATTATTTCACAATGTTACTGTTAATATGTACAATATTTTCCTTGTTCTACTCCACTTTGCATAAGTTCATGTAAGTATTTCCAGGTTTTTCTGAACTCCACCTGTTCATCAGTCTATAGAACAAATAGTACATCCATTACATTCATGTACTACAACTTGTTCAACCATTCCCCAACTGATGGACACCCTCTCAGTTTCCAATTCTTGGCCAGCACAAAAAGAGCTGCTATAAACATTTTTGTACATGTGAGTTGTTTCCCCTTTTTTATGATCTCTTTGGGATACAGACCTAAGAGTGGTATTACTGGATCAAAAGGTATGAACATTTTGGTTCCCTTTGGGCATGTTTCCAAATTGCTCTCCAGAATGGTTGAATCAATCAGCTCCACCAACAATGCATTGGTGATCCAATTTTCATACATCTTCTCCAATATTTATCATTTTCCTGTTTTGTCATGGTAGTTATTCTGATGGGTGTGATATGGTACCTTAGAGTTATTTTGATTTGTATTTCTCTAATCAACAGTGATTTAGAGTTTTTTTAATATGAGTATAGGTAGCTTTAATTTCTTCCCTCATGTTCATATCCTTTGACTATTTATCAGTTGGGGAATTGTTATCTATATATTTTAAAAATGAGGACTGTATCAGAAACATTGGCTGTAAAAATTGCTTCCCAGCTTTCCACTTTCCTTCTAATCTTGGTTGCACTGATTTTGTTTGTGCAAAATCTTTTTAATTTAATGTAATCAAAATTATCCATTCTGCATTTTATAATGTTCTTTATCTCTTGTTTGTTCATAAATTCTTCTCTTCTCCATAAATCTGGCAGGTAAACTATTCATTGCTCTCCTAATTTGCTTATTGTATCACCCTTTAAGTCTGAAGCATGTATCCATTTTGACCTTATTTTGGTATAGGGTGTGAGATGCTGGTCTGTGGCTAGTTTCTGCCATACCATTTATCAGTTTTCCCAGCAGTTTTTGTCATATAGTGAGTTCTTATCCTAGAAACTGGAGTCTTTGTGTTTATCAAACAGTAGATTACTATAGTCATTGACTACTGTGTCTTATATACTTAACCTATTCCACTAACCCAACATTCTATTCCTTAGACAGTACTAAAAAGTTCTGATGATTGCTCTTTATAATACAGTTTTAAATTTGGTATGGCTAGGCCACTTTCCCTTGCATTTTTTCACATTAATTCTCTTGACTTTTTGTTTTTCCGAATGAATTTTGTTGTTATGTTTTCTAGCTCTGGAAAATAATTTTTTGGTCGTTTGACTGGTATGGCACTGAATAAGTAAATTAATTTAGGTAGAATTGTCATTTTTATTAGTCTACCCATGAGCAATTGCTCTCTTTCCAATTATTTAGATCTGACTTTATTTATGTGAAAAGTAAAACATAAAATATTTTTGATGTATGAGGAACCTTTATTTTTGCCAATGACCTCCTTAGGGATAAATGCCTAGCAAATCTCAGGGTCAAAGGGTATGAACATTTAAGCTACTTTAAAAAAAAGTGTAATTTCAAATTGCTTCTCACAATGATTGCACTGGTTTGTAAGCTCATCAGTAATGCCTTACTGTGTCTGTCTTTTCGGAACCTAACCACGACCAGTTTTTTGTCATCTTTCTCAGTTTCCTGGGCATGTGATGGATGAATTTTGACCTCATCTTGCTTCACGTAGTTGACTGTTTAGTCAGTTCTCCAGGGTCAGAATTTAATTTCATTCTTTAAAAGGCAGTACTGTGCTGTAGTGTAAAAGACCATTGAATTTGGAGTCAGAAGATGTGTTCAAATCCCAGCTTTATCACTTATTGGTTATGTGACCTTTTATTTAGCTGTCTATAAAATGAGGAAGATGACTCTTACTACATAAACACAAGCTATTACCATGTTGCCATTACCAGTTGGCTAAAATGTGTTAAACAGTATCAAGATGTATAAAAGATCAATACTTTTTCTAAAATATG
This sequence comes from Pseudochirops cupreus, assembly GCA_028627135.1. NCBI lineage: Eukaryota > Metazoa > Chordata > Mammalia > Diprotodontia > Pseudocheiridae > Pseudochirops > Pseudochirops cupreus. The sequence continues at coordinate 146,679,926 of CM053583.1, forward strand.
GGCCTGGTAAAGTCCCTCTTCTACTTAGCAAATCCAATGGCTCCCTATTATTGTTAGCTTCAAATATAAACTTCTTTAGCATTTAAGCTCTTTACCTCCTGGTCCTTTCCAAGGTTTTGGTATATTACTCTATTACTCCCTTCCCCCCCTCCCCTCCCCCCTTCACCCATGCACTCTATGGTCCAGTCATGCTGGTTTTCTTGCTCTTTCTCAGATACAATAATCCATCTCTTGTCTTTGTGCCTTCACACAGGCTATCCCATATCCTGAAAATGTACTTCCTCTTCATCTCTAACGCTTAGAATTCCTTATCTCCTACTACCACAACCTTCCTGGTTTTCCAGACTTACAACCTAGATGTCATCCTCAGCTGCTCATTATCTCTTACCCACGGCAATGGGTTGCCAAGGTCTGTCCATTTTACCTTTGAAACATCTCTTGAATATGCCTCCTTCTCTCCTTGGATACTGTCACCACCCTGGTCCAATCCTCATCTCTTCCTTCCAATAGCCTGCTGGTGGGTCAGCCTGCCACAGGTCTCTCCCTGCTACAACTGATTCAGCCGCCAGAGATGTTCAATGACTTGCAAGGGTCACCTAACTTGCAAGAGCCTGGGGCAGACAGAATTTGAACCTAGGGCTTCCTGGCTCCACGTCCTCTATGACATTGCATTTGCTCTCTTCTGTCTAGGGACTTAGATCCTTCCAGTTTTTGCTTTTGGTTTTCTTTATATCCCCAGTACCTAGCACAGTGTCTGTCACATAGTAGGCAGTTAACACTTATTGATTGACTAATTGATTGATTTTCCAGTTCTATGATCTGCCTTTAGGTTTATTTTGAAAATATTTGATAGAATGTAAAACCATCCAAATGCTTCAAAAGAGACATTATATTGTATCATACGTTGCTTAAAGGAAATTTTGGCAAAAAGTACTGGCTGGTAATTCTATCCAAAATCTATGTTTTCAATGTGGAAAACTTAACAGCTTTAAAAAGGAACAGACAGATGGAATTTTGGTGAAGCCTCCAAGTAGGAAACATGATTTCATATGTATATTATATGCAAGTTTATGAATCTAGTCATAATGTCTGGAATGCAGGTAGGAAACTCTGATGAAAAGTAATGAAGTAAAACTACAAAATAAAACCATGCGTGACAAATCCTAGTGGATACCAATCCTAGAACTTTCAAGGAAGCCATTTAAAAATATTGGACATAATACCCAGGGGACTGAAGGATGTTGAGTTTTTCCAGTACTGACCCAGTGATATCACAGAGCAAATGTGATTGGAAATAAGCTGAATACATATATACCACATACAAGATGCTGCCTGCAGTGATTTCCTGAACCTATAATTGCAGAGTACATAGTACATAGACTATATGCTTGTTTGAAATAAGAACAAAGAGAGTTTATGTTCTTCTCAAATTTTCTAACTACTTGTCTGGGACAAAGATTTAGTAGTAAATTCTTAGCTTAGAAATCTATTTGACTTCAAAGGATGAGGTCCACTGAAGAAGTGAGATGGTAGTTGCATTGTAAATTTATCTCTCATGAAACGGATTTCAGTTCAATAAGCAAGCATTTTAAATACCTACTATGTGCAAGACATTATGTTGGGTGCTTGGAATCCAAAATCAAAGTGAAAGAATTGCTGTTCCTGGTTTAGTATCAGTATCATGTTAATTTCATTAAAATACAGAGGCTCTTAAGGAGCTGAGGGAATTCAACACGCAAATGGTAAAGCGAATACAAGATAATTTGAGGAAGCAGAAGGCACTGATAGCTTAGATTTCAGGGATTTTTCTAAGCAGGAAACAACTTAGTCCATATTTAGATGAATTTATGACACTGGGAGTTTACTTTTCTGAGGAAGAGAGGCGTTGAAAAAAATAATTTTTTTGAATAAAGGGATTCTAAAAATCACCTGGAGTGCAAAGAATGCCAGCTTTTCTTGTCCATTTGAAAGAACAAATAACTTTATTCCTTTTTGTGATAGATATAAGTTAAAACTATTTAAGAAACTGAAAAAAAGCCTCTATTCCACAAATTTAAAATTTTAACAAGGAGAAAATATTTACAAAATAGATACTGGATAATGGCTCACATCACATTTGTGTCTTACTATTCAGAAGAAGTTTGTGTTATGTTTGTACATGTGGCTCTCACCAACAACCTTAAATGCATCTATCGCAGGATCCATGATTAGTACCTTAACCTATGATTCTTTGGAAGTATGTTTCAGGGATTTTCTGTGGAGAATTTCCTTCCTTTTGGAGAAAGGGGCTCAATGTTTCTTTTGGGTGTTCATATATACTTATTTTGATCAATATGTTTCTTTTTAAAAATGCTAAAATGACTATCTTTTCAAATTGAAGCATTAATATGGATATTATGATTCTAAATTCTATAGAGTATAAAAATAATAGCCTCTAAATAACTTAATTTAATATACATATCCTTTAAGTTACTTCTAATAACTTGTTTATTTAATTTATTGAAAAACATTTAAGGATGGGGGAAATGAATGAGTCAGAAGTACAGCTGGTATATTAAAAGAGAACCTACATGACAAATGCCAATTGCCCTGAAGCAAAGGCATTTAATAGAACAAATAGAAAAAGCACAGGATGCTTTTTTATTGCATTATTACAAAGAGTTATAAAGCCACCAAAATTATAGCATAAAGTGAACTAAATCACTGATCCTACATTATTGAATTACTAATAAATCACAGTGATGACTTGTTAAATATAAGTAAACAAGTAGCAAATATGAGAACCATATAAAATAGTTGATATGTGCCCAAAGGACACTAATAGTTTCCAGGAGTAATAACCTGGGGAAAAAATGGAAAAAAAAAACCCTCATATTTGGTACTCACTTTGGGAATAATGAGTTGAATTGCTTGGGACATGTATCTTTGCCTCTATTCTGGTTGTAGAATTTTCTAAAATTTTATTTTTATTTTCAGTTTCAGATTTTCTTTTTCCCTTCACCTCTTCCCCCAATTATTTAAAAGGTAAGCAATATGATACCCATTATACATATGAAGTTATGCAAAACATAAATTAGCCATGTTCTAGGGAAAAAAAAAGAAAAATAAAGAAGGAAAAATATGCTTCAATCTGAACTCTGAGTCTTTTAGTTCTCTATGTGGAGGTCAATAGCATTTTTCATCATGGGATCTTTGGAGTTGGGATTACTGTACTGATCTGAGTTACCAGATCTTTCATAGTTGATTATCTTTATAATATTATTGTTACTGGGTACATTATTCTGGCTTTGATCATTTCACTTTACATCAGTTCATATAAATCTTCCCAGGTTTTGCTGGAACTGTCCCATTCATTTATTCTTTTCTTTTTCAAAATTTTGTTTTAAAGGCAAAGTTAAGTGACTTGCCCAGGGTCACACATCTAATAAATGTCAAGTATATGAGGTCAGATTTGAGCTCAGGTCCTCCTCACTCCAGAGCTGGTGTTCTGTCCACTGTGCCACCTAACTGTATCCCCCTGCATCTTTTCTTATAGCACAATAGCATACTATCACAGTCATATACCATAACTTGTTTAGTAATTGCCCCATTGATGGGCATCCCCTTAATTTCCAGTTCTTTGCCCCCACTAAAAGAGCTACTAAAATATTTTTACATGTATGGTCCTTTTCCTTTTCCGTTTCCATCCTTGTAGTATAGGCATAATAGTGATATTACTGGGTCAAGGGCGTGCACAGTTTTATAGACCTTTGCTTGTAGTTCCAAACTGTTCTCCAGAATGGTTGAACTACATTACAACTCCACCAAGAGTGAATAAATGTACCTATTTTCCCATACCTCCTTTAGCACTGGTCCTTTTCTGTCATCTCAACCAATCTGATAGGTGTAAAGTGGTCCCTCAGAATTGTTTTAATTTTCAATTCTCTAATTATTAGTGATTTGGAGCATTTTAATGTGACTATTGATAGCTTTGATTTTTTTCCTCTGAAAACAGCCTGTTTATAACTTCTGACCATTTATCAATAGGGGAATGGATCTTGTTTTTATAAATTTGACTCAGTTCCTTACATATTTGAGAAATGAGGCCTTTATCAGAAAAACTTGCTGTAAATTCCCCTTCCTAGTTTCTTGCTTTCTTTCTAATTTGGCTGCATTTGTTTTATTTGTGCAAAAATCTTTTTAATTTCATGTAATCAAAATTATTCATTTTACTTCTTACAATCCTCTCTGTCTCACATTTGGTCATAAACTCAGCTAGGTGGCACAGTAGATAGAGCACTTATCTTGGAATCAGGAATACTTATCTTCATGAATTCAAGTCTGACCTCAGATACTTACTAGCTGCGTGACCCTGGGCAAGTCACTTAACTCTGTTTGCCTCGGTTTCTCATGTATAAAATGAGCTGGAGAAGGAAATGGCAAACCATTCTAGTATCTTTGCCAAGAAAACCCCAAATGGGGTCACAAAGAGTTGGACATAACTGAAGTGACTGGAAAACAACAACAACAACAACAACAAAATGCCAGGAATCTTTTTCTTCCTCATGTCTATTTCCCGGCTTCCCTGGCTTCATTCAGCTTAAACCTACCTTCTGCAAAAGCATTTCCTGATTTTCCTTAATGCTAGAATCTTCTCTCTAAGATGATCTTCAATTTATCCTGTACATGTCTTCTTTTCTTAAATTTTTTTGCATATTTCCCCCATTCAACTGTGAGCTCTTTCAGAGCAAGGACTTTTTTTTGTCTTTCTTTGTAACTCCAGTGTCCAGAGCGTAGTAGGTGCTTAATAAAGGCTTGTTAACTTGACAACTAATTTATCCCTTATTGTGACACCAACTTAGATCTCTAGGTCCATCACCATCTCTATATAGTATGGTATGGTGGCAGCTACATGGGAAATGGAGAAAACATTCAATATTCTTTCATTCATTCATTCAACAAGTACTTAGTTTGTGCTTACTTTATGCAAAACACTGTGCTGTTATGGAGAAAAAAATTAAAAAATGAGACAGTCCTTGTCCTTAAAAGAGCCCACATTTTCCTGGTGGCGTATAACATTCCTAGATAAGAAATATAAAATGTAAAGTTAATGCAAAATTAATTTTTTGGTGGCAGATGGAGTGAAAATGTGGAAAAGTGAAACAGTCCTAGATGTGAGTGATTTTGAGCTAGTCCTTTAACTGCTCACAGCCTAGTTCCTAATCTGTACAAGGAAGAATTGAATTAGATGGACTCTAAGGTTGCTTCTAGCTCTAAATTTAAACCTGTGTTTCTAAGAACTGGAGTGATCAGTGAAGGTTTAGTGTTGTTGGAGGTATTTCCTGAGCTGAGACTTTAAGAGAGTAAGGAGTTTCAAGAGGCAAGATAAGGACATAGGAGACTCTAGATAAAGGCAAACAAATTCATGGAGGCAGGAGATAAAATGTTATGTGTTGGGAATAGCAGCTAGACCAATTTATTAATTTAATTATTCATTCACCCACTTCTATATAGCTATTCATCCATCTATCTATCATCCTATCATCTCTCTCCCTCTCCCTTTCTCCCTCTCTCTCTCTCTTTCTTTTTCTCTCTCTTTCTCTCTCTCTCTCTCGTCACCACTCTCCACTTACCAATTTACTTTTAATTCATGTTTGCCACTAGGATCTGTCATTCCAATCAGCTATACTTATTTACATCTGTTCATGGCAACTCTGTTTCCATGTTGGCACAATGCCTCACCCCATTGTATAAGTTCACTTGCTTGTAGTGGGTATTACTTCTTTCTAGTCTGTTTTATTTGCCTTTTAAACAACTGTTCCGCTGATGTTCCCATAAAACAATTAATAACACACTAGTTGATTCAAGGGCATTTTCTAATTCCCTTGAAAAATAAAGAATCATTGGGTCTGGTAGCAGGATTGTTATCCAAATGTCCTTGAGGACTGATTATCAATTAGGGAGATGGTGAATATATCATTAGAAGAAAGAATAGACTACTATTTCTAGATCTGTTAAAGATTTTTGTGTAGGACCTTAAAAAAGGTCTATTTCCCATCTCTACATTTTCCTATGTAACATCATTGGGTTTTATACCTGGAAGGTGACTTAGCTCAATTCTATTTTAAAGATGATATGAGAATCCAAGCAAGGTTGAGGGACCTGTCCAAATCATGGACTGGAATCCAGGTGTCCTGGCTTTGAAAACATTACACTATACTGGTTTCCTAAAATAACTATTTTAATTCCTTCTGTCCCATATCTGCCAATGGTGTTTCAAGTAACAAAATATTAAATATTCAAGATCCTGAACAAATATGATTCCAAAATTTCCTTCCAGAGCAATTTTTAAAGTATATTTAACCTTTAGTGTTATCTCTATTTCTTCATCATAAATTATCAAAAAGGACAATAAGGGGGGGTGGAGTCAAGATGGCGGCACAGAAGCAGGACAACTCTGTGAGCTCCCCTCATAACCACCTCACATACCTATAAAATATGACTCTGAAAAAATTTTAGAGCTCCAGAACCCACAACATCACAGAGAAACAAAGCTCTCACTGAAGGCAGCCCGGCAGGTGGATGGGAAGAGTTCGTTGCAGCACGCTGGGAACAGAGCTAAGCCCAGCGCGAGAACTGGTGGTTTTAGCCCCAGGCTGACCAGGACAACCCATGGTTGGAGCTTTCAGGAGAGCAGATCACCAGCAGCTGTGGTGGTTTCCAGAATTATCAACCTGTAAGAGCCAAGGACAAAGGGAAAGGTCAATGGAACTTGGCTAAATTTGGGGTAGAGGGTCCAACCATTTGCCTCCAGAGCTAGAAGCAGTCTGAAGTGGTGGCCCTGCAGCCACCTCCACATGGCTGCATCAGAGCTCCCAGCCTGCAGATTGCAGTGGGGCCAAGCAATCATTCAGAGGCTAAGTGCTATTGCCTTACCCTGCCTGGATTGGGATCGTGATCTTGGGTGGTGGTCCTGAGATGCATGATCAGTGAGCCAAAGCTAGTGGGGGCTGCAGAGACAGTGGCCTCCTAATAGCTCTAGTAGCTGTAAAAACCCCAGCAATTTGGGACAAAGCTCTCCCCTCTGAAAGCAGAGTTCTACTGAGCCCAAAAGTCAAGTAATTGACTGGCAACATGAGCATGCAAAGGAAGCAAACTAAGCACAGCAATCCAACTTTAGATTCCTTTTTTGGGGACAAAAATGGTCAAAGCATGGAATGGGAGGAAGACAACACAGTCAGGACTCCCACACCAAAAGCTTCCAAGAAAAATGTAAACTGGTTATGGGTCATAGAGGAGTTTAAGAAGGATTTTGAAAACCAAATAAGAGAAGTGGAGGAAAAATTGGGAAGAGAAATGAGAATGATGCAAGAAAATCATGAAAAGAGAGTCAACAACCTGACCGAAGGTAATAACACTTTAAAAATAGATTAACTCAAATGGCAAAAGAGGCCCAAAAAGCCAATGAGGAGAAGAATGCCTTAAAAAGCTGAATTTGCCAGATGGAAAAAAGAATCTCAAAAGCTCACTGAAGAGAATAGTTCCTTCAGAATTAGAGTGGAGCAAATGGAAGCAAATGACTTCATGAGAAA
>CM053583.1:146687996-146722411 GCA_028627135.1 Pseudochirops cupreus
ATTTGGCTTAGGGAAGGAATGACATACCCTCTAAATTGGGTGTCTTGCCCTACAGGAGAGTAGTGAGTAAAGAGATGAGAGGGGGGGGATGATGGAGGGGAGGGCAGGGTGGGAGGGAGGGTTGTTAGAAGCACACACTTTTGTAAAGGGACAGGGACAAAGTAGAGAATAGAACACGTGGAGGGCAGGATAGGAAGGAGGGAAATACAGTCAGTCTTTCATAATATTTTCATTGTGGAGATTTTCTGCGTAACTACACATATATGGCCTGTATTGAATTGCTTGTCTTTACAGTGGGGATGGGTGACAAGGGAGGAAGGGAAAGAATATAGAATTTAAAGTTCTAAAATAAAATGTTAATATATAATAATAATAACAATTATTATTATAATTATTATTTACATGCAACTGGAAAGTAAGATATACAGGCACTGGGTTAGGGAGATCCACCTTGCCCTACCGGAAAGTCAGAGGGGTGATGGGAGAGGATATAGGGGAGAGCAAATTGGGGGAGGGGGTATAGAGTGAGATCGCTGTTTTGGGGTAGTGGGTAGGGGAAAGATGGGGAGCAAATTTGTAACTCAAAATCTCATGGAAATGAAGGATATAAACTAAAAATAAATAAAAGTTAATTAAAAAAAGATATTAAGCCTCTTCCTTTAGGTAGAATCCAGTTTAGAAATTTGTCACAAATGATTGAAATGCAAGTTCTTGCCATGATCCAGAGCCTTAAAAACAATTGGTTTGAAAACCAAGCTAGGAAGGAGAACATAGCATCATATATTTAAATTTATATGGATTTATTATTCATAAGATAAAGAAAAATTTTATGACTTTTGTTATAACCTTTGCTTTTATACAACAGGTTTATTTCCCTATACTTTCCACCCCTGTGGAATATAATCCTGTAACTGAAAAAACAACAACATATCCACCCCCCCCCCCCCCCAAATTTAAGCAAAGCCAACCAGTACAGCCAATACAGTGACCATATTTGAGTGTGTATACTGGGTTTTACATCTGTAATTCTCACTGTTCTACTAAGAGAAAAGAAGTGCTTCTTTCCCTTGTTCTCTCTTTTTCCTCTCCTTCCTTCCTCCCTTTCTTCCATATTTTTTTCACTGACTTAGAAGTTTAATGCTCTTTGGAAGAATAAATTAAGTAAGAGAAATCACATCATTTATTTGCTGTGTACAATTCAACAATTTTAAGTCAAAGCAAGTTTATAATGATTGAGCACTAAATTCTGAGGGAAAGTATATACAAATTTCCTTGGGAAAACTAATAGTTTTATTTTTCCTGAGTATACATTGAGAAAACAAGATGAAAATTTCTGAAAGGCAGAACAAAAAATCCACACACACAGACACACTCCTCAGTTTTAAATAAATTACATACAAAAATGGTTTGACAAAAAATTCTTCCTATTTGAATCTAATAATCTTACAGTCTTTTCAAAAGAAGTGAAGCAAGATTTCTAAAAATCTGAGGAATTATGCTGATCTTCATGTGTTTCTTGTTTGCATAATTATTCTTGATTGACAAAAGCAATTTTGTCCTTTTACTTTCACTATATTCTTAGCTATATGTTGCATGACTTCCAATAAATTGTTCACTGTGTACCCGGTGTAATACTATTGGTTTAGGCTCCATTTACCTTGATATGAAACCTTTGGGTACAAACAAGCAGCAGCAGCAGGTGTCTCAGAAGTGTGATAGTGTCCTACATCATAGTTCATGACAGGCAGCTCCATCAGATATTTGGCTAAATGTTCTGTTTAGCATCCATCTCACCGGTTTTTGATGCATATCTTAAGAAGTAGAGTAGAGGTGGTTTATTCAATTCAGATTTGATTTTTTTCAGAATCAAAATGTCCATTTCTTAAATTTGGGAGCTAGTATACACTTTGTCTATGATATAACTAAAATCCTCAGGGTTTAGAGAGAATATTTCTTTATACTTGGAAATCAGAAGCAGAACTGTAACTCCAACAAAACTGAAGGTTCTTCTGAGACACTGACTGTAACTTGTAAGCAATGATCTGTGATCTCAATGTACATATAAAGACACTCATGCAGTAGACAGAATTTGCAACAGAACAGTGAACCAGGATTATACCCACTGATGTCTTTTCCATCTAAGAAATGTGGGTTTGTATTATAGATTGATGAACTTCAATTTACTTCATTACTAAACTAATTTAAGCTGAAGATTCTCTCAACGTTCATTATCATTGCCTTCTTGGACATTAGAGAAAGCTTAGTACGGGTCTTTGAGACAGACCTTTTTGGAGCTAAAGGTCCAGACATTCAGTAGCTGTAGCTTTTGCTTCTCTTACAGTATTTTTTGTCTTAACTCCTCCCCTCCCTTGTCCCACTTCCTCGCCACCCCTGCCTCTTATGGGCACATTGTTTTTCTCAACTGTTTTGGCTACTTGTGTTTCCCTCTTTCTAACTTTGTTTCCAATTCCTTCCACAGAAGCTCTTCTAATAGTTTCTTGAGGCTTTAGAATTAATTCCTTTATTATCGTGTTCTAAATCACTGGATACCATAGAATATGGGGATAGTGGAATGGGTCCCTGGGAATGTCTGAGAAGAAATCAGGAGAAAGGAAGTCTCATGGTAAAAGGTGACCCTTCTGTCAAAATTCATATATGATGCTACTAGTGCCCTCGTTGGTCAGGAGGTAGATATCTTTATCAAGCTAGGTCACCAGGACCACAACGTTCATTACAGTTCATCAGAACTTGCACTTGTGCGCGTCTGTGTGGGAGAGGTGTTTCGTTATCTTTTGCTTCATTGTTGCTACTGGGTACATTTTTTTCCTTGTTCTGCTTGCTTAACTCTGCATCATTTCATATTTCTTCTTTCTCTGAGTTCCTTGTATTTGGTTTTTTAATAGGTATGATTTTTTAAAATCCAGATGCAATGAATAAGGTATTGTCACCACACAAGAGTAGCCTGTTTTTTATTTTTATTTTTTTATTTTTTATTTAATTTTTTTGTTTTTATTTTTTTACTCCTTCCCATCAGACCAAAGTTTATCTGTGACAGTGTAGATATTGAGCAACCAATATTTTTTAGAAGTGAAATTATCATCTACATTTAAATTCAAAATGTATTTCCATATTTATTATGTACCTACTGTTTATTTTTAAAAATAAATTTGATAACCTTTTGTTTTTGCCTCAGTCATTTCTTAAGATATATTTTTACTCCTTTCCATCGTCAAGATTTGAAATTGAACCACGGGATCCTCTCTTATAACAAAGACTAGTATGGATAGGGACTGGCCCTGTGATTTCATTGGTATTAGGGAACTCCCAGGTTAGGGGACTCTGAATATCAATGTAGATTGGAATCTTCTCAGCAATTTATTTTGTTAGAACTTTTCCTAAAGCACTGAAAGGTTAGGGAATTAGCTCAAGGTCACAGAGTCAGCACAGAGGTGAGAATTGAACCTAGTGTAGTAGGTAAGTTGCTGAACCTGGATTCCAAAGATCTGGGTTCAAATATGACCTCAGGCATAACTACTTGGACAAGTCATTTAACTTCTATCAACCTCAGTTTCCTCAACTGTAAAACAGGCATAATAATAGAATCCATCTCCCAGGGTTGTTGTGAGGATAAAATGAAATAATACTTATAAAACGTTTTGTAAAACTTAAAAGTATTAAATAAATGTTATTCTTCTTCTTCTTATTATTATTACTATTATAATATTCCTAGGTCCAAGTCCAACTCTCAACTTTATCCAATTTGCCAGGGCTAGCTCTCTATCCAATTCGCCATCTTGCCTTCATGTGATAAAGAATCCTACCATATAACAAAGGGAAATATTTAAGCAAAAACATTGATGCAGTAACCAAAGCTTGCTGTTTAAAGGGCTCATGTCTCCATAGCAACCAAAATGAGAGAATGCACCTGAATTTGACCAAAAATTATAATATCTTAAAGGACAAACCATGTTACAGAGGATGTGATCAGATCCACAGTTTGTAGAAAGTACCAGCAAGGGTGAGATGACTCTCCTCTTGCTAATGACTGCATCATTCTTATATCACGTGTCAGTACAGGGCACACTGTTAATTCCTTCTTCTTTTGTATCTCTATGCATCTCTGTGTCTCCTTCTTTCCTTTCTGTCTCTGTCTCTATCTGTCTGTCTCATGTAAAGTATCATACCTTCAGTCTGCTGGCTTATCAGGCTATCATGGTTATGACAAGTACCAAAGAACCAAGTTATCAGTTGTTACCCATACCGGTATCTAGACATCACTCTTCCTATCATGACTTTTCTCTGTGATTGTCAATGCCTCACATACAATTTAGCATGTGTTATTTCATCTGACCCTAAAGGCTGTGAAGTAGCCAGGGCATGGCTTAGAGCTGTAAGTAACTGGGCAGGGTTACTGGGACATGGTGTCATCACAGAGAAATTTAAAGGTCACTGACAACATTTGCTGTCCTTCAGTAACTTGGGAACAACTGAACTTAGCACCTAGTTAACAAGTATAATCAGTTAAAATAGTGAATTATCAGATGGTCTATTTCCTCTTCCTCACTGTCTTCCCTCCATCCACACCCCTGCTCCAAGTAAATTTATCTTTAAATGTTGATTTGAGGGTATATTTCATCTTACTTGTCCTGGGTGAATTTTGATGGTAATTGTTCCAAGGGCAGAAATGGTCTGGCATTGATTAATATCCTGGTTTTGAAGATGAGCAAATTTATATTCATAGAGAGAGGAATAACCTATTCAAGGTCATGCAGCTAATAAATAACAGAACTGGGACTAGAATTCAAACCTTCATTTTTCAAATCCAATGCTCTTTTTAGATGTCACCAAGATAATTTTCCCTTTTTTTCCAGTAACCTTTTTTCCTAACAGCAAATGATATCTTCCTAGGGGTGGAGTCATCTCACTTTTTTGCCTATAGGTAACTAGTCAGATCAACAAGTATTTATTAAACTTACGCTATACCAGACACTGTGCTGAGTGCTGGGAATTGCATAAATGAAAATTTAAAAAAGATGCTCTCTCTTAATGGGGGAAGGCAACACATAAAAGGAAGCTGAAATAGGTAGAAAATTCTTATTTATACATGGATTTTTCTACTTAGTTCAACAATGTCCAAGAAACCTTGTTAACCATGAACACTTACTATCTCCCCTTTACTCCATAGAGTTTCATAAATGCTCACTCAGTTTGCTTGAAATGAAGAGCTCTTCTTACACTAATCTTTAACATTTCCAGGAATAATAGATTGATTTACACTACCAATCCACCAAGGGTCCTTATGTGGAACGCCTGAAACATGTAGTCTCAGTACCAGAAAACAGTTACTTCTGAGTCCCAGCCATGTCTTTGAATGAAAAAACAGCTCTGTCTTTTGACTATTCTTTATCTCTTCTTTCTTTTCCCTGACACTGTGACATAATTGATAGTGAAATGATTACCTTGTCATGGAAGTCAATCATTTGCTACTTTCACCTGAAAGTTTCATGGATTTTGTAGTCTCTGGGGCTAGAACCTTTGAAAGAAAGAGTCTTAGAAATCATTTAGTCAAAATCTTTCATTTGATGAGAGGAAATTAATTTATTCATATGATCAGCAAAGGAATGGAGAGGGTATTGGATGTGACAGAACACTTGGGTTCTAGTCCTGACTCTGGCACTCTTGTGTGGTCTTTGGCAAGTCACTGACTCTCTTTAGGTCTCAGTTTCCTCTTCTGTAACATGAGTATAAAAATACCGGCTTTATTGATCTCACACAGGTGTGTGGATCAAATAAAATGGGACAGCATAAGCAGATAGGCATAGGAACTGGGTCTGTGATTTCACTGATATAAGGAATTCCCTGATAAAGAATCTCTCACTTTACCAATCCTGATTGCTCCTTCTCTTTGACTTATAGTCTTAAAGACAAGCCTAGAGTGCTAAGAGGTTAAATGAATTGTCCAAGATCCCAGTGAGTATTTGTCTGAGACTTGAATTCAGGTCTTCTTGGTTTCAAGGCCAGATTTCTATGCATTATGCCAACCAAAGAAAAATATCCTTTGAAAGGTATGAAATGGAATAGGTTGAATTTAATAACAGTCTGCTGCCACAGACTGTTAGCAAAGTAGCTAATAACTAGCAAGTTATTACCATTTGAACAGTATCTCTAGTTACTGCTGTTTGGTGAATGAAAGAGGTATTCTGTTGATCTCAATGGTTTTGAGACTGCTTGAGTTGATGCTGCTCCATAGAACCAAATCCATGTGTGTATTTTAGGTGAACCCACTCCACTTATCTAGGCTTTCCTTGATGAAAAGCCAACCAAATTTACCACTGTATTTTCTGCTACTTGCTTCTGGTGGAAGAAAGGTGAAGAATTAATACAATACCATATTGGATAATCAAGAGGGTATCATAATCCAGACATATTAAACTTAACAGCTTATTGTAACGAAGGCTATGCCATTACATTTAAGCAGTTAGTGTATTTCTTTTATGCCAAAGCTATTAAAAAATAACAAAGGCCTATTATGTTAAATGTGGGAAACCAAATCATTTAAAAAAAAGATGTGATTAATTGTGTAAGCCTGGACCTTTTAAGTCCATGTGGTGAGACTGATAGCATGGGAATGGCACTTACTGCCCTCTCAGCATGTGTACAACGATGTAAACAAAAAGTTAAAATACAGCTTACAGTCTCCCTGGCATTCATTAACGTAGCATAGAAAGCAGGAACTAACCACACTCTACATAAAAAGGCTTTAGAAATCTGCATCTGCTTACATTAACATTATTTGATCCACGGGTGCCAACTATACGCATAGAACACTTTATTTATAGGTCTATGGAAGTCGAAAACTTTCGATCACTGAAATGTGTTATTCATTAATTCATATTTTTCTCAGCCTTGCATTACTTTTTGAACCCATCCAGGTGTTTTTAAAATGCTGGGGGTAATTTAATGCAGAGCAGAATTCACATGCACCCTATTTTTCAGTGCTTAATGGTAATTGAACTACTAAGGAAAACTCCTTACCACTCATTTGATAGTTTGTCAATTTGTTTACAATTGGTTAAAGGTAGAGTACCATAGATGAATACTTGGGGAGCCTTTCTGGATCTAAAATCCACATGGGAGAAGGAAAAATCCTGAAGAAAGGATTTAAAAGGCTTTTCCTCTCAAAATTCATTCTGAAAGTCAAAAGGTAACTTTGGATTATTTTACCAATACAGTACAGGGGAAATTTATTCTGTGTAACATTTCCAGAAATATCACATTCATTAAAATAAAAAAAAAGGTCTCAGCCAAAGGCCCATAAAGTGACGTTTCCGCTATATAATATTTTCCTGTGTAAAATGTTCAAAAAGCCCAGCCCTTTGGAAAACATTACAAAGGAGTTTCCTTGTAGATCTGTGTTTGTTGTAAAATTTATTTTGGGTAGTTTTGTTGGTCAGTGTTCCCTAGCTCTTCACGGCTTTAGTCTACTTGGAAGAAAATTGTTAACTGCTTTAAACAGTTATCAGCACAAAGCAGAAACTTTTTTAAAAGTTGACTGATATGGGTGCTATTCATTGTAGGCCTATCAATGGCCATAGTGAGGTGCCTTTGGTCTGTTCCTTATGTTTTTCCTGAATTCAGTAAAACCCACAGTGGATGGAATGTAGAAGGTCTTTTACATGAGACCTTCTTCTTCAAGGGGAGCAGTGCAGTATAATAGAAAAAGTGCTAGGTGTAGTGTCAGAGGTAGAAGTTTGAGTTCCAATACTGACTCTTACTAGTCGTACAAGCATGGCCAAGTCACTGACCTCCTGTGAGGCTTAGTTTTCTCATCTGTAAATCAGGGATAAGGATTATTGTATAATATGCAAGGGTGGATGAAAGGAGAGCATTTTATAAATCTTAATGCCTTGGAGGAGCTTTAACAGTGTGCTTGCTTTATTTAATACTCTCAGGTATCTGTCAGTACCTGGTTTCCTATTAGTGAATCTCTGATTTTTTCCACATGCTAAGGACCACTGCTTACTGCTTATGCTGATAACTAGAAAATAAAATTTAAGGATATCCTAATACCTGACAGTTTTCCCATAATATCAACTCTAGGATTAAAAAAATGACTAATAAAGAATTTCAAACATTAATGTGCATATATGTACTCACACATAGAGGCATAGAAAGTCTATTCTCTATTATTTGAATTTTGAGGCTTCAAAAACCATTATTTTCTTAGTGATACTAAATGGCTGCAAACCATGGAACACCATGATCATAGGAGAATGAAAATTTTAGGTAACCCAAAAGGCAATATATAGTGATAGGCAGGAGGCATTTACTGATCATTAAAGATTCAGGTGTAAGAAATCATTGTAAAGGAACTATATGACTAGAAGAGGAGATGATGTAGTGACAGTGAGGGATAACATTGAGTAGGTGGAGTCTGTCACTGGTACCCATCAAATATTAAAAGGCACAGAGGAAAGCTTCCAACAAGTTGGCTAGATTCGTTATGAGGGATATATGGAAGCACATGTACAGGAATTGCACAAAACAAGAAGGTATGGAGAGTTCATTCTCCATCAGCGGAGAGATTACCCACCTTAGTGAAATCATAGATCCTTTAGAGCAGCAAAGCAAGATTGTTTAGAGTAAATTTTGAATACACAAATGGTTTTCCTATGACCTTTATGCTTTGAGAAAATTTCCAGTATGGCACAGGGGATGCGATACTTTCTTATTACAATACTATATATAACAACCAAGGTGAGGTATGGTTGGTGAATAGAAGAGTGGGAGAGGTTTGATGAAAGAGTTGGTTAATTGCTTATGTAACACACATCAAGAAGGCAAGCTTGCTGAAAAAGCATTATAGAATGAATTTGAAAGCCTATAATAAGAAGAAATTTAGGATTATCTTTGCCATTTCCCCTTTGGAATAGTTCAGGATTGAGCACTTAGACTCAGAAGATCTGGGTTCATGTCTTGACTCCATTATTTACTAGTTAAGTGAACTCGGGCAAGTTATTTAACCTTGCTTAGAGTCAGTTTTCTCATTTGTAAAATTAAGGGATTAGAGTAGATAACCTCTAAAGTACCTTCTAACTGTAAATCAAAGATTTTATGATTAGAATTACCAAAGTGATATGAAGATGAATTATATTTTCTCTGAAATGTTGTTTAAATAAAGCCCAAACATTCTTACCTACACACCATTTTCCTGATATGTTCCTATTAGAATATAAGAGTCTTAAGGGCAGAGATTGTCTCACTTTTCTATGTATATCTCCAAGGGGTAGTACAGTGTTTGGAATATAGCAAAAATTTAACGAATGCTTTTAGAATTTATTCATCCATTTAAGGAAATTTATAATTGGCATGATTTTAGATTATACATGAGTATACTTTTTCCTTTGAAAGATATTTCATTTTAGGAGCATAGCCCACATTTGGACCCATATTTTGATGAATGTGGAATATACAGGGATGATTTTGTGAGAATTGCCTCCATAGAATAATTAGAAGGTTCTTCAAGTACCATCTCTTTTCCCCAAATTTCTTTACTATCACTTGTTAGTGTCTGAAATTCCATTATTAGAGATCTATTGCTTAGAGTCTTGAATAGTTTAACCTTTTTGAGGATAAAATGAGATGATATTTGTAAGCTCTTTGCAAACCTTAACTAATAATGCTTGGTATCATCATCATTTTTACTATAGAATTTCTAGAGTATAAGTAGGTACTTAATTCTGTCTTTTGTTGAATCAGTGGCAAACATAGAGAAAGAAGAGGATGCATGTACTCCAATGTTCTCTTCTTTCCCTTCACTGGCTTACAGAGCTGTCAGTTAGCACCAGATCAGCAATATCTGTACCATCACGTAATGATTGTTATTGATGAACATTTCAGAAACAGCTTGTATTGCTGTATGTAATCACTATTTCTGAGGCTTCATCAGTGAACACAGGGACAGAGACAGACAGACAGAAACACACGTGGGGGGAGGGAGAGAGAGAGGGAGAGGAGGAAGGAGATGTGATGTGATGATAGAGTTGATGGAAAGCTACCAAAGACAAACTTTTCCTCACTCTTGATTTGGCACAGGGCTAGAAGATTAAGTCTATGGAATTTCTGACTATATGTCACCAACTAATCAAACATTTTTCACTTGGATGCATTTAGCAGGAGCCCAAGTTACTTAAAATTTTCTGTTATTTCTATGCTTTCATTCATTACAATAAATGATCATCCCAGAACTTTGTTACAATCTCATGATTAAAAATGCTGACCATTATAGATATTTAGGATATCTGTATTTTCCTTCCGACCTCTTCTTTGTCTCCCATTACTAGTAAAAAAGGAAACTCATTTTGAAGTTTAGAGAAATAGTGGCATTAGATCACCCATGTGGAAATTGCATAGCACTACAAAATAACTTAGTCAATGGAATAAGCAAGTTTCTTCTTAGTATTTTTCTCTCTCTCTCTCTTTTTTAGTGTGTTGCCTTTGGTTTTTATGCCATAATCACTTCCTACTAGCTTCAAAAATTTATCCATCCTTCTTTAAAAAAAAAATAAGCAAAACTAACAGACACTAAACTACCTGCATACCAAATTCTATACCCATGGTCTCCAATATTTGTTAAGGGGAGGGAGGTGTGTTTCACCTTCAATTATCCTGGACCAAGATTAGTCATTACAATTCATCAGAGTTCAAATACCTCTTAATATTTTTATTTATGGTATCATTTTCTCTCTTCCTGTTGCCTTGTTCTCTGGTTTTAGAAAGAAAAATCAGCCTGTGTAGACAAGAATTGCTACTAAGTTTTTGTCTTTGTATCTTTCTCCTGCTCACCTGATTTCTCTCTGACTTTATCTCTCTTTGTTTCAGTCTGTCTGTCTTTTTACCTCCATTTCTTTGTCTCTGCCTCTGTCTCTCTATCTCTGTTTGTCTTAGTGGTGTAGACCTGTGGTTTTATCACTTTAGGGAAATCCTAGTTTTGAAATTCCTTTTATGAATTCAAATGGACAACTCTCTTTCTGAGAGAAGGAAAAAGTTAAGTGACTTATCCATGATTATGTAACCACCATGTTTCTAAGGCAGGACTTGAGTACAGATCTACCTTGACTCCTAGAGTAGCCCTTTTTGCCACTGTCATATTCCACTTATGTGGAAGAGATAATATATACCACTTCACTTTAAGTAGCTCTTAATATATAGCATTGTTGTATGTAATAGGTTAATTTACATAGTGCTTTACGGTTTACAACCTTACTTCAAATGTATCATCTCACTTGATCCTCAAAATGAATCTGTGAGGTAGGTAATACAAGTATTATTATGACAATACTTTAAAAAATTATATCTCAGGCAGCCTTATCATCACATCTATTCTAAGACCCTGTACTTGAAGTCAGGAGGACCCGTGTTCTAATCTTTCCTCACACATTTATGAGTGCTGTGACCCTAAGAAAGCCACTTCACTTTTCTGTGCCTATTTCATCCATCATTAAAATGGAGGTGGACTAGATGACCTCTAAGATTCCTTCCAAATCTGAAGCTATAATCCTACGATTCATAATCTTTCAGGACAAACCAGGTGGTCAGTGATGTTCTTTATTTTTTTTTTTTATGGCACTCCTGAACAGTCCCTTTGAAGCATCACAGCACAAAATGGTAGCCATGGGTAGAAGTGCAATTCTATAGTTCTGTTAAATATATTTTCCACATTTTGGTTTCTCTTATGATCTTGAATTAGCATTAGGAAACTTAAATATGCTTGTTAAATGTCTCCTGAGGAAATGGAAGCCTAATTATGAGATTTTTGTTGGGGGATGTTTACAGAGGATTAAGGCAGTATATCAAAGAGGCATTGAAAGGGGTATTTTGGGGCTTAATTAGGTGATAGTCATTAATTCATTGTCAGAGAGATGTTTAGTTCAGTCATTTTTCAGCTATGTCTGACTCTTCATGACCCCATTTGGGGTCATGAGAAACTGGAATGGTTTGCCATTTCCTTCCCCAGCTCATTTTATAGTTGAAGAAACTGAGGCAAATAGGGTTAAAGTGACTTGCCCTTAAAAGTCACACAGCTAGTGAGTGTCTAGGGTCAGATCTGAACTCAGGAAGATGAGCCTTCCTGACTCTAGACTTGGCACTCTGGATCACCTAAGAATAGCAATGGTCAAAATGAAGGTGACTTCAATGTGGAGACTCCTGAATTCAAAGCCCTGAAGATGCCATGAGATGTGCTCTAATTTAAGTAACAAAATTGACTATTCTATTAAGTCAAGTCAAGAAGTATTTATTATATACACATTATGATCGAGATGCAAAGAAAGACAAAAATAATCCTTGCCTTCAAGGAACTCACAGTCTCAGTGAAGCATGAAATGATGTTGCATGGGGCATAGGTCAACAGAACCTTTGAACTGACTGTCCACTTTTCTCCACAGACATTAAACACATTTCAGTTCTCATTAAATATCATTAAATACCAGTTAGGTCCTACCATGGAGCATAAGCTTAGTATAGACTAACCAACAAGATGCAATCTCTGCTCTTTAACAATCTGATAACAGTGACAGCCTTTACACTATTCCTAGAATCATTTGATCTTTAATACACCAGCTTTTCTCTAGCCTGTATGCTGTTTGGAGGTTCGGACATTTCATCAATTCTTGCAGCTGGAGAAGTACAGGTTAGCTAGGGGGCTGAAACTGCAGTTGGTACCCTGAGGCTTTGCCACTGAACCCTGCTTATCAGAATTCCATACCTGCAATGCACTGATGATTTCGGACATGACTTAAAACCTCCAGTGATGCTTTGATTTGTGCAGCACCACCACAGACCATAGGGTTTCCATTAGGGCTTCATGATTGCCACCATTATACCTTCTGTTAAGCAGCACTAATGTTAGTCTGCCAAAGCCACCTATTCCTCTTCCCTTCAAGCAGGAGTTAGATACAACACTTACAGAGAACTCATTTCTAGTGGAATATCCTTTAACTAAAATGTTATTTTAACTTAATAACATGAGAGTACTACAGAATTTTCCATTCTGGGGCCAGGAGACCCAGTAAGTAGGTAAAAAATGTTCTCTATCAGGTTGCTAAAACAAACTAAAGAGGAAAAAAAGGCAAATTTATTCAGTGGTTGTGATGCTGTGCCAAACTGAGATCACATTTTCTGAGCTGCACCTTTATCATAGTCACATTTTCTTACTAGCTTGAAATTAACTTGGGGAAACAAGCTTCAATTTACAGAAAACGGATGTGATTTTTCTAAGAAAATGCTATGTGCTAACAACATGCATTCCTCTAATGGCTAACGCGGTCTACATCTCAATTAATGTGTTCTTTGTCTACGCTCAATTGTCCAGTGCTGGGTTACTGAGTTTGCATACTCATCATGCCCTCAACTTCTTTTCTTTTTTTCTCTTATCTCCCTCTGACTTTTAATGCTCATATGTCCTGTCCTCCCATCAAGGTCATAGAAAGGAATTGGATAGAGATTTTTTGCCTCTCATTAGCAATTCTTGTAAAGATCAGGTAGAGCAAAGCTTGAAGCCGAAACTTTAAACTGAAATTGGACCCATTTGTGTTTTATAAAATTATTTTTTTTTAATCAACAAGCATTTAATTTTATTCTGTCTTACTTCCTATTTCCAGCTGGAAAAAAAGGTAAAAGAAAAATAAAACCTTTTTTTTTTCCATTTTTCTTTTTAATTTATTTTAAACTTAAATATATAATAAGAAAAGAAAAAGAAGCATATTATAAACTTCAATATTAAAGCTTAAAGACAAAATAAGAAAAGAGAAAAAGAGCATTGCCATTTGCACAGCAGAGGATTCAAAATATATAGCAATAAATTTCCATTTCAAGAAAGCCTGTGTAATACTCATATGTTTCAGAGCTGTCCATCTTTTCTTTACTTCCTTGTAAGTTTTCTTTTGTTAAAATAAAAACACTTGCAAAAAATTTGCCCAACCAAGCAAAAACAAATTCTGCGTGGGTCACGTCCAAAAATGTCTGTCTCCTCCTGCGTCTTGAGTCTGTTATTTCTTACACATTTGTGTTTTTGATTCTTCTATTCTCTGCCCCTCCTTCCTTGGCTTGAAAACTCAAGATTTGCTGGAAGTTTTCTTCTAAAATATTTTTTGTTGTTGTTGCTTTGGCTTAAGGAATGGAAAACAGACGCTTACATTCTTGGCTAAAGTTAAATAGTGCAAGGTCTTCCATTGATTCCATCATCTGATGCAGTGAAGGCGGCTCTAACCAATTTTGCAAGGCCTTAAATATGAGCACATGGG
Organism: Pseudochirops cupreus; assembly: GCA_028627135.1. Lineage (NCBI taxonomy): Eukaryota > Metazoa > Chordata > Mammalia > Diprotodontia > Pseudocheiridae > Pseudochirops > Pseudochirops cupreus. The sequence goes on from CM053583.1 coordinate 146,702,300, forward strand.
AGGACTGCATGTCAGATGACCACTAGTCAGCTTAGCTAAAATTCAGTTCCTTGCTAGAAGATTGGTCACCTTGTTCACATTTCATAAAAACCTTTTTATTAGGAAATGGAGAAATTGTGACCTACATCATGGATCTTGAGTCAGAAGGGACTCCCTCAGGAGTCATCTAGTTTAAACTCTTCATTTTACAGCTGATAAAACTGAGTCCCAGGAGATTAAATGATTTGCCTACATGTACACAGGCAGCAAATGTCAGAGGTAAGATTTGAACTCAGTTCTTCTGTGATTAAATGAAAAGGAGGTAATATAGACAGTAAGTTTGAAGCGATCATAGAAGGGAGAATTCTCTGTGGATTAGAGTTGCAAGGAAAGGTTTAAAGAAGAGGGATCGAAGTGGGCTCAGGTAGGATGACTAGGAACTAAATAAGCAGTGAGGACAGAGGAAAGGAATTCTAAGTGGTAAGAATGTTGTGAAAAAACACAGAGTCAAGGAATAGATCTGATTGCATGAAGGGTTTGCATAGGAAATAAGGGAATATAATGTAAGTAAATTGGGGTCAAGCAGTGGCAGACTCCCTCCACATTCAAGCCATACCAAGATATTTGAACTCTACCCTGAAGAACTTTGGAGCCACTGAAAGTCTTTGAGTAGGAGAGTGCTGTGACTGAAATTATACTTCTTATACTTGTGTGACATGGAAGGAATCACTAAATATCTTGATACCCAAGCACCTTTCTAAGACTATATATTGTTGTAGAAAACATGCTCATCTATTATCAGTAGATGGAGTTCAGCAATAGGAAGTCTCTACAGTGATAAAATCACAGATCTGGTAAGACATCAATCTCTCTCTGTTTCTTCTGAATATCTATGTATAATTTTCTTTTTTGTGCCTGTAGGTATAAACAATAGGTAGACTGTTGTTAAACTTACATGTGTATATGCCTATGTGTGTATATTCATTCATACATGCACACATGCATGTATGCTTATAAGAGTTTGCTGGTAAACTGACTCTAGAAAAAAACACCCATGACACATTTTAAGTTTAATCTGAATTTTAAGTTTAATCTGAATTATTACCATTTCACCTACCACTTTTTTTTAAAGTCCAGACAATCAACAGGACAATAGATCAAGAACTGATTTGTAACTTTTGGCTATTTGCAAGGTTTAGATGCTCATACTGAAAATTTAAAAATGGGTTTTTTTGAGTCAGCATGAACTGACTCCGGAACACCCCATGTGTATGTGTACAATATAATACACTCAGATGAGGAGTCATGTGATATGTATGTAGGTATGTATATGTATTTAGACACATATACTTATGTATGTATGTGTACTTATACACATATATGCACACATAAATATATGATAGAAAACAGCTTATTTTCTTTACTACATGTGGTAAAACAGGTGAGCTAAGCATAACATTTAAAATCTAGTGGGAGGATTTCTGCTTCTGCTACAAAACATCATATAGAAGTTGTTCAGAGAAGATCACAAAAATTATCCACTCCTTTCAGCAGGCTTGGAGACCTCCAGAAGTTTTAATTGACTAAGTCTCACATCTCCCTCTGAGTGGTAGGCAAGGAGCTTGCAGAGCAGCCACTGTAGTCTTTTATTCAAACCTTTAGCAAAAAGAAATGACAGGAAAATACTTTGCCAGGGTTGAATACTTACAGGGAGGGAGTAAAGATGAAACCTGTTAGAAAGACTAATCAATTGTGAGTCAATGGAATGAATCAAGGACCAAAATTGCAATGATAGATGGAGACCAGATGACATTCATTTGATAACTTGGAAGGAATGACCCTCCCTATTTTGCCTCAAGTTCCACCAAGAATTTAAATACTAAAGAACCAAACAGATGAGGATAACTCTCTATTTCCAAATAGAATCTGTAGTTTTCCAGAGATTTGATATTTTTTTGGCTGCTCTGGGACAGGCATTTGTGACATAGCCAAGATGAATCATTCATCCTTCTGGCTTGTTGAACCATATCTTGATTACGGACTAGCTCCAAAGGTCCTGACCCGTAATTCCCTTTTTTTGTTTTGCTCAGGATTTGTGTCCTTGCTTTTCTGCCAGGCATAAAGAGTTCTGGATCTGAACCCCACCCCCACTGTGGATTGGTGTGTTAGCTGCTGCCTTTCTGGAAAATGTTGGAAAAAGGTATAACCCTTGCTGCTGAGGTTGAGTCTAAATAAAAAGATTAAAGTGGTTTTTTTCAAGCTACTCTCCTCGAGTTCAGTAGAAGGTGTTACATGAACAACAGCGCTAAAAAATGTTTTATAGGAGACTTGTTTTTCACACAACTATTTCTTCCCTGTAAACTCCACTCTCATAACTCTCCCTGGTAACAGGGAAAAACATTTAAATCAAGCCAAATGACATTGTGACTGCATCTGACAGCACAGGCCACATGCCACGCCTGGGCTCCGTCACCTTTCTTTTTAGAGGGAAAAGGTACATTGGAGCATTGGTTCTTGAGACCATGATTGGCAGTTGCAAATAATCAGAATTCAGCTGTCTTTTAGTCTTGTTTCCATTTCCATCACTTACACTTGTTGTGGACATTGTTCTCAAGTCTTCCCATGTTTCTCAACACTCGTCGTACTTGTTACTTCTCATGTTTCAACATTGTTCTGTTGTGTTAACGTCCCATGGATTGCCTGGTCATTTCCAAGGTGATTATCTGTCCCCCTCTAATTGTTTGCTCCCAGAAAAATATTACTATGAATATTTTAGTGTATGTTGGGCCTTTTTCTTTAGCTTCCTTGTGGGTAAGGTCACTGGATCAAAGAGTGTAAAGAGTGAGTGACTCTTTTCAAAAATTATAACTTGTTTTGTAAACTGTTAGGCTAATTCATAGCTCTACCCATATTATCACAATTATTATGATTTTGGTCCCTGTCTTCCATATAGCTCTTCCAACATTGAGTATTTTAATCTTCTATCATCTTTGCCACTTTGGGGGGGGGGCAGTGATACCTCAGAGTTGCTTTGATTTGCATTTCTCCTATTAGTAGTGATTTTGGAGCAATCTGGCATATAGATGTTAGTTTCCTATTCTTTTTTTAAATGTTCATACATTACTATTTGGAAATCACATTTGGGAACATGTGTTTGTATCAACTCTCAAAACGTATAGCATCATAGATATTCAAAGCAATACCATTTTATCATATCGTTCTAACTTTGTTCATGTGAAAACTTTTTAATTTTATAAAATAAAAAATGTCCATTTTCCATTTTCTCTTTTGTGTTTTGCTCTATTCTTTGTTGGACGTGAATTTTGCTTCTGGCTATAATTGGGAAGGTCACCTTCCATTTTATTCTACTTTTTTTTTTTAATGCCAAGACCTGTTCCATTTGGAGCTGATTGTGCTTATTGGGATGCAAAGTATTATTCTAAACCTTACGTATGCTATATAGTTTTTGAGTTTTCCTCAGGAATTTTTTTGTCTAAGTGAGAGTGCTTCCCACAGTAGTTTGTGTTCTTGGGTTTATACATTATTTAGCTGTTGTGTTCAATTATTTCTGATTCTTGTTTATCCAACATATTTCAGTAATCTGTTTTCTAATTAATAAAGTAATATCACCATGAATTTGATAACAAAGAGCAGAAAAAAACCAATAGTGAATAAATTATTTATTAAGAATCATGACTCTGCTCTCCATAAGTAATAAAATAAGGTGGAATGTCAATTAATCAACCAACAAGCATTTTATTAAATGCCTACTATGTGGCAAGCACTGCTGAGTATGAAAAGAAGCCAGTCCCTGCTCTCAAGGAGTTCACAGCAAATGAGAGAGACAACATGTAAACAATTATGTGTGAGAAAGATATATTTGAGATAATTGGAGATAATCTACAGAGGAAAGATTATAGAATTAATAGGGATTTGAGGAAAGGCTTCTTGAAAAAGTTTGAGATTGTAGCTGGGACTTGAAGAAAGTCAGGGAGAACAGGAAACGGAGGTAAGGAGGGAGAGAATTCCGGGCACAGAGGAGACAGTGAAAATGCATAGTTGAGGAGATTAATTTTCTTGTAAGAGGAGCAGCAAGGAGGTCATTGTCACTGGATCTCTGAGTACCTTGGGAGATTGGAGAAATAGGAGGTAACTAGGTTATGAAAGGCTTTTAATGTCAAATAAAGAATTTATTTTTGATCCTGGAGGATCAAATAGGGAGGCAATGATGTTTATTGAATAGGAGTGGCGTGCACAGTGAGATGGTCAGACCTGTGCTTTAAGATCACTTTGATAGATGAATAGAAGATGGCCTAGAATTGGGGGAGACTTGAGGGAGGGAGACCAACCACAAAGATTTTGCAATAGTCCAGACATAAGTTAGTAAGGGCCTGTACCAGGGCCTATACTAGCATTGTCAGAGAGTAGCAGAGAGTGAATAAAAGAGATCCTATGAAGTTAGAATAGACAGGACTTGGCAACACATTTGACACAGAAGCTGAGAGAGAGCGAGGAGTCAAGGCTAGCCTGGGTGACTGGACAGATCATTGAACCTTCAGTGATAACAAGGAAATTAGGAAGAGATAAAGACTTGGGATAGGGCAAGAAGATAATGAGTTCATACTGACTTTAGAATGACTGTGGGACATACATTTTGAAATGTCTAATTGGTAAATGGAGATGGGAGGCTGGTCATATATCTGTTTAGAATGTCAGCTCATCCTCTTCTTCCCCTCCTCTCCTCACCTTTCCTCTCTCCTCTCCCCTTACCTGGGGGTGTTCTGCTCAAAGGAAGGGAAATTTTGATGGCCAAAAGCTACGTAGTTAGTTTGGAGCTGACTGGCTAGATTTCTTTCTCAAAGACCAAGCCTTAAACCCAATTCACTCAGGAGCTCATAGATTGAACAATAGGTCCTTGTCCAAGTACCACTTAATGGCTATTTTTTGGGCCCTCCTGGCTCAAAGTGAATGTAAATAGTAACTGTTGCTCTTTTGGCCAGCAGCCCTGAGAATCTTACCCTCTCAGTTTGAATTTTTTCTTATTAAAGGGGTCATCCCTTGACTCACCTACTTTTTTTTTTTCTTTTTGGAGGGGGGAAAGTAGGGCAATTGGGGTAAAGTGACTTGCCCAAGGTCACATGGCTAGTTTTGTGTTAAGTGTCTGAGGTCAAATTTGAACTCAGGTTCTCCTGACTCCAGAGCCAATGCTCTATTCACTGCACTCCCTAGGTGCCCCTTGATTTGGCTCTTAAAGAGGCTTATTCACTCAAAGAGGACCAAGACACCAGGGAGAGGATGGCATGACTAGCAATGAACTTTGATTTGAATGGGGAAGGGCTATGCTCTTCTAATTTGCTTTTGGTGTCACCCTTTACATTTAAATCATGTACCCATTTTGACCTTATACTTAGTATATGATGTAAGATGTTGGTCTATACCTAATTTGTTGTCCTATTGTTTTTCCAATTTTTGTCAAGTGAGTTCTTATCCCCAAAGCTAGGGTTTATCAAACACTAGGTTATCGTCATTTACTACTCTGTCTTGGGTATCTAATCTGTTCTACTGATCCATCACTCTATTTCTTAGCCAGTGCCAAATTGTTTTAATAATTACTACTTTGTAATATAGTCTGAGATATGGTATTACTAGGCTTCCTTCCTTTGTATTTTCTTCTTTAATACCTTTGATTTTCTTGACCTTTTGTTCTTCCAGATGAATTCTGTTATTGTTTTTTTCCTGACTCTATAAAATAAGTTCTTGGTAGTTTGAGTGGTATGGCACTGAATAAGTAAATTAGTTTAGGGAGAATTGTCATTTTAATTATATTAGCTTGGCTTACCCATGACCAATTGATATTTTTCCAATTGTTTAGATCTGATTTTATTTGTGTGAAAAGTGTTTTGTAATTGCATTCATATAGTTCCTGAATTTGTTTTGACAGACTCCTAAGTATTTTATATTGTTTGCAGTTACTTTAAATGGAATTTCTTTTTTTTTTTTTATCTCTTGCTGCTGGGCGTTTTGGATCATATAAAGAAATGTTGATGATTTATGTGGGTTTATCTCATATCCTGCAACTTTGCTAAAATTGTTAATTATTTCAAGTAATTTTTCAGTTGATACTCTAGGGTTCTCTAAGTACACCATCATATCATCTGCAAAGAATGATAGTTTTGTTTCCTCATTGCTTATTCTAATTCCTTTCATTTCTTTTTCTTCTCTTATTGCTATAGTTAATATTTCTAGGACTATATTGAATAATAGTGGTGATAATGGCTATCCTTGCTTTACCCACAACCTTATTGGGATGGCTTCTAACATTCCTATTACAGATAATGCTTGCTGATGGTTTTAGATACATACTGCTTATCATTTTGAGGAACTCTCTCTTTATTCCTATGCTCTTTAGTGTTTTCTTTTCTTTTTGTTTTTGCTTTTTTTGGAGGGGGGCAGGTAGGGCAATTGGGGTTAAGTGACTTGCCCAAGGTCACACGGCTAGTAAATGTTAAGTATCTGAGAACAAATTTGAACTCAGGTCCTCCTGACTCCAGGGCCAGTGCTCTACTCACTGCACCACCTAGCTGCTCTCTTTAGTGTTTTCAATAGGAATGGGTGCTGTATTTTGCCAATAAGTTTTTTCAGCATCTATTGAAATAATTATATGATTTCTGTTGGTTTTGCTACTGATATGTTCAATTAGGTTGATCATTTTCCTAATACTGAACTATTCCTGATATAAATCTCACCCAGTCATAGTGTATAATCCTTGTGATAAACTGCTGTAATCACTTTGCTAGTATTTTGTTACAAATTTTTCATTGATATTCATTTGGGAAATTGGTCTATAATTTTTTTTCTCTGTTTTAGCTCTTCCTGGTTTAGGTAGCAGCACCATATTTGAGCCATAAAAGGAGTTTGGTAGGACTCTTCCCCTTTTTCTTTCCCAAATAGTTCATATAGTATTGGAATTAATTATTCTTTAAATGTTTGGTAGAATTCACTGGAGAACTCATCTGGCCCTGGGGATTTTTCCTAGAGAGGTCATTAATGTCAGATTCCTGTTTTTTTGTTTGTTTTGCTCATCTTTTTTTCTTTTTTTCCTTTCTTTTAAATTTGATCTCTGCTCTCAGGGTAGAAGAGATTCTGTCTAGGGCTTCCTGTGCAGTCCCTGGTTATTTACCTGGTGCTTCCCTGATGTTGTCCTGAGGTCCATGGGACACCCTTGTGTCTGGTGCTGTATTTAGGAGGCGGGATCGGGGGGGTGGCTGGTGCTGCTGGAGGCTTAGGGATCTGGCAGTTTACCTGGTGCTAAACTGGAGTCCTAGCAGTAGAATCTGGCATGTGCTGAGGCTTGGTGGGACTTTTCTGTCTTCCCTTGAGGTTACACTGAAGCATGTGGAGGTCTGGACACTGGAGAATCCCTATTTGCCCTGGACTGTGCTGAAGCACATGGTGGTTCTTGAAGCTGGAGTCTGAGGACTCCCTTGGATATGCTAAGACACATGACAGGGTCCTAGTGTTGGTGTCTGTCTGCTGTACCACACTGGGGCTCAAGATCTCCCACCGGTTTTCTGAGGCGGGGCTTGTTACTGGCTTTTGGAGATGAGCTTCCTGTCCTGAAATGAGCTCCTTTTTAACCTGAGTGAGATGGACCTTTCCCACTGATCCTCCAAGTCTCCAGGTCTAAAAGTCCTCTCCACCTCATTTTTCCACTGGCTCCACTGTTCCAGGATTTGCTCTGGGGTACTATTTTATGGTTGTTTGGAGGTAAATATAGGAGAGCTACAGTAATTCATTGCTTACTCTGCCATCTTGGCTTCTGGAAGTAGAATTATTTTTTTACATTTTGTAGTTATTTGGAATGGGATATTCCTTTCTATTATTACTTTTTGCATTTTGTTATTAATATAATAGAAAGCTGTTGATTTTTTGAGAATTTATTTTGTAACCTAAAACTTTGCTGAAGTTATTAATTGTCTCAATATTTTTGCTGATTCCTTAGGTTTACCCAAGTAAACCATCATATTATTAGTGAAGAGGAATAGTTTTATTTCCACTTTGCCTATGTTTATTCCTTTATTTTGCTTTGTCACTGTTGCAAGCATTTCTAGAACTATATCTAATAATAATGGGGAGAGTAGGCATCCTTGCTTCACTTCTGTATTAGAAAAATTTCTAGTACATCTTCAATGCATATGATGCTTCCTTTTGGTTTTAGATAGCTACTTTTATGACATTGAAAAAGGTCCTTCTATGTGTGTACTTCATAGGGTTTTTTTTGTTTGTTTGTTTGTTTTTTAGCATAACGTGTTGCACTTTATCAAAGGCTTTTTCTGCATCAGTTTAGATAATCACCTAGTTTTGCATAATTTGTTTTTTAATATGATTAATTATGTTAATTGTTTCTCTAATGTGCATTTGATTAAGTTAAACTGTCCTATAATGGTGTTGGATGTTTTGTTTTTTAATATGAATTTAGCATAAACATAGTGTTATACTTTGTCAAAGGCTTTTTCTGCATCTTTTGAGATAATATGCATTTTTCTCAGTTGAACCATTCCTCCAATGTTGATCCATCCTTGCCTATACAGTATAAATCTCACTTAATTATAGTGAATGATTTCATATATAAATTTCTGTAGTGTGACAGGATTTCAATTAAAATTTTTAAGTCACTGTTCATTAATGATATTGGCATATAGTTTTTCTTTCTCTACTTTATCTGTACCTGTTTTAGGTTTTAGGACTATATTTGCCTCATGTAAGGATTCTGAGAGAGTGCTGTCTTTCTCTACTTCTGAGAATAATTTGTGAACTATGAATACTAATTGTTCCTTAAATATTTGATAGAATTCTCTTGTGAATCTATGAAAAATATATTTTTCTCCTCTGCTAGTTCCTTTTCATTTAGATCTAATTTCTTTTTTCTGGAATGGCTTATTTTAAGATCTCTATCTGGTCTTCTGATCGTTTGGTTATTTTATATTTTTAAAAGTATGCTCCTATTTCTTTTCTGTTCTCAGCTTTGTTAGCATTTAACTGTTAATGTGTTCTGATTATTCTTTTTATTTCTTCTAGTTTACTATTATTTCACCTTGTTCATTTGTTGTTTTATTCATTTGGTTTTCTGCTCTCTTCTTTTAAATCAGATTAATTAATTCGATCAGTTTTATCAATCATGTTAGTTTTTTTTCAAAGAATAAATTTTTAGTTTTATTTATCACTTCTATTACTTTTAATGTCCAATTTATCTATTTCTCTAATTTTTAATATTTCCCTTTTTGTGCTTATTTCACATTTATTTGTTAATTTTCTAAGTTTTGAAAAATGCATATTCAGTTTATTTACTCTCCTTTTTCTTTTTTATTAGTGTACATTTGGAAGCATACATTTCATTAGTGTACATTTTCCCCCTGAGAACAGCTTTCACTGGATCTCATAAATTTTGATATTGTTCATTGCAATTTTCTTTTATATAGTTATTGTTTCTATGGTTTGTTCATTAATCCATCCACTGGTTGAGATTTCATTGTCAAGTCTCCATTTGGATCTGTATCTTTTGTTTGTAGTATTTAAACCAGTATCTATTTTTATTGCATGTTGTATCAGCAAGCACCCTAGCATACTCAGGGTGGCTACTAGCACAGATTCTTAGATCTGCTTTTCTAAAGGAAAGCAACTCAAAATGGGTTAACAATCTCACTTTAATCAATCAAACACGTATCATTTACCTAGTTCAGAGGGAAAAGTCAGCAACCTGAACTTCAGAGAATCAAACACAAGTTACAAACACAAGTTACAAACAGAAAAACAGATCAGCAGACAGCTTCCAGCACCTGACCATTACATCAATTACCTATTCAGTTACCAGAGAGGGAAGCACCAACATCTGGGTTTTTCAAAGCCGGGGGACTCAACGGCTTCCCAGAATGTCATCTGGCCAAATCACACAACTCTTCTCAAAGTGAGCCCCAAACCAAAACCTCACATAGGGGCGTATATATAGCCTTCTCCTGGCTTGGAGAATGTTACAGCCCTCTTGACCCACTGCCTAATCACAAAGCTACAAGGCATGGGCATTCCCGAAAAACAAGCCTGGTGCCACAGGCTCCCCGTGACCACATTCAGCCTATTAGGGAACAGAGTATACTTTCAAATCTGGGAAGGTTCTCAGTCAAGTAGCCACTTTAGCAAAGGGCCTAGGGGCAGGGAAGATCTTCAGATTCCCATAACACATGTAGTCCACAAAGGGCACATTAACTATTTCTGTCTTTTTACCTTTGTTTGCTATGTCTCTATGCCCTAGTACATGGTCAATTTTTGTACAAATTCCATGTGGTGAAGAGAAATGTGTATATTCTTTTGCTGTACCATTTAGAAGATGCCCTAAGTCATTATCTCCAATTTCTCCAGAAATTTGTTAAGTTCTTTATTTTATTCTGTTAGACTTATCCAAAACTGAAAGAGGGATATTGAAGCATCCTGATACATTCTGCATGTATACTTCATCACCTGACTCCTAAAAGATATAAGAGAGACATGTTTTGTCACCAGTCTTTTGAAACTGTGATGGGTCATGGAATTGATCAGAGTTCTTAAGTCTTTCCAAACTATTTTCCCTTACATTATTATATATATAAATTACATTAGTATATGCATAAATTATTCTCCTGGTTCTGGTCACTTCAATCTTTACCATTTTTTATAAGTGTTTCCAGGTTGGTCTTAATTCATCCTTTCCCTCACTTCTTGTAATATATTCCATTATATTCATATACCATGGTTTTTCTAGTCATTCTCAGTTGATGGGTACTTGATTTGGTTCTAGCTCCTTGTTGCAATAAAATATATTGCACTACAAATTTTTCGATTTAATGTTGGCTGTATTCTGAAGCCTCAACATTGAATGTGGATGACCCTAGAATCTCAAGGGCTATGCCAATAGAACAGAATCTCTGGCAAGTCCTCCAAAACTATAAAGGTCTATTATCTGAAGACCAGCCTAGCTAAGCCCATAGAGCTTCCTAACTAGATTGGATACAGAGTGGTGAATTTCAGGGACACAGTAATTTATCTAAACTAGATACAATGGAGTTTTAATTGTAAATGGATAAAATGGTGGATCCTTACAGTATAGATGTGTAATGATACTCCATAGATTTTAATATGCTAAACTAATTAATTATAGTGTGAGATTTGAGAAATCAGGTTGCCTCCTACTTTGTGGGCCCTGTAACCTGAGCTCCTTAAATTCTTATCTTTCACTTGAGTATGTAGACCTGGGCCAAAATACATATAGTGGGTAGTTCAGGGGGATATGATGCCTTCCAACAGGATACCATGTATGGAAGACAGGAAGAGTGAAAACTCTTTCTCTTACATAGCTATAGATGACACCTGGGTAGCAAATTTTGTCTTTTCTTTTAAAAACTTAAAGAGGAAGGAAGGTTTCTTAAAGGTGATCCCTCTCTCATGATTGTTTAAAAACAAACAAGCAAACAACAACAACCCAACAAATCTATAGTTTATCATTAAAATGAATGCTACAGTGTCAATAAATATATCTAACTAAAGATACATTACCCTTCATATTTAACCTCTTTTTTTCTTAACTGATTGGTTTACAAACTGCATATCCATTCAGAGTAAATTATGTTTTCCAGAATTAGAATAACTGGGCATTAACATAGCTATAAATTAACCTAGAAAGGATTATTGAATGAAAAAGCAATTATTAAATCTATACTATGTGCCAAAAACTGTTTTTAAGTTCTGGGGATACAGATGCAAAAGCAAAGACAGTTCATGTTCTTGAGGAGCTTACATTTGAATTGGGGAAACAACACATATAGGGAAGTACAGGTGAGGGAAGACCATTTTAGCTGAGGAAGGGGGAATGGAACTAAAGGGGAATATATTGAACATTTTCCAAATATATTCTGCCTTAAGTCATTTACATTTATGAAATAAAATATTCAGGAAAAATGGCAGAGTTAATTTAATCACGGTTCAAGATTCCAGAACTGAAGGAGATATGGGGGTGAGGAGAAAAAAAGGTCACTTATATGTAGCAAAGAGGTTGTTATCCTGGAAGCTGTGGAGAAAATGGCTGGAGAAAAAGGAATGAAGTCAAGGATGTCAGAGGCTTTCCTGAAATAATGTTCCAGGAAGGAACATTATTTGTATAAATCAGTCAAGAGAGTGGAACACAAGTTTAGGGTTTCTTCCAAGATGCAGTCTCTGATATGGGCTTTGTAGGGAAGAGGCAGTGGAGGAGGTGGCTCAAAAGGAGAGAATAAAGTTGACATGGAAATAAGTAACACTATGTAAACACTATTAGATTAGTTCCCCATAGCTCAAGTGGGGAGATAGTTGAGGAAGTTCTCAAGAAAACATTTTTCCCAAAGCATATTTTTCCCCTTGAATGAACCAAATAAATTATCTTTCATTTCACTTGAAACTTTTTTTTAAATAGATGGTAGAGATCTCATCTAGGTGGCACAGTGGATAGAGAGAGCATCAGGCCTGAAGTCAGAAAGACCCAAGTTGAAATCTGGCTTCAGACATTTACAAGCTGTATGATCTGGCACAAGTCACTTAACCTTATTTGCTTCAGTTTCCTCATCTGTAAAATGAACTGGAGAAGGAATGGGAAACTACTCCAATATTTTTGCCACAAAAACCCCAAATGGGGTTGTGAAGAGTCAGACACAACAGAAACAACTGGGCAACAAACAACAACAAGAGATCTTAGAAAATACAAAAGACTCTTCATCTGGGATGTAGGGACCAAGAAGCCCAGTGACAGAAAACTGTTCAAGGATTCAGTACAAGTCGGTGGGGATGATGGGGATGGGATCTGAACTCCCAAAAGGAAAAGACCCAAAGACAAGTCTCAACTAAGGTCCTACCTTCTGCAAGCAACCTTTTACAGTTTTCCTTAGTGTCTTCCTCTGAAATTATCTTCAGTTCGCTTTATCTAGATATTACTTGCACATAGTTTGCTTGCCTGAGAGCAAGCAGTGACTGTTGTTCTTACTTTCTCCATAGCCATTATCACTGTTTTTGGCACTTAGGAAGTGCTTAATAAATTTTCTTGACTAGTTGGCTTGATTTGACTTCTGTCAAGAGATCTGGATAAGAGTTACTCGATTCTATTTTGTCTGGCTCTGGTCCACCCTTGTCCAATTTAAGAGCAGTGTGATGTTTCAAATTAGTTTTTGAATGAATGAATTGATGAAAACATTCTTCTTGAGTCTGTAATATTCCTTGCCTTCTGTATGTAAACATACCTTAAAGTAATCATTGGAAAGCATAACCTGAACCCCAAACCTCATGTAGAAGCAAGAATTTCTCAGAGTATTCTACTTCAAGCATGATTTATACATATACAGAAAGGAAATTAATCTAGAGGTTTCTTTTCTGGTCTCAGGTACTTCTGCAAGTCCTTTCTGGGATTCAGCACCAGCAATAAGTCTCTGTCTCTCTCTGTCTCTGTCTTTCTCTCTGTCTGTCTGTCTGTCTGTCTCATCCACAGACCAGCTTTGCTGAACAAGAAAATCTCCCATCTTTGCCAGGAAAACTCTTCTTCTTTTCAGTCTCCTTGTGCATTCAATATCCACCAAAAATTCAGGTTTTTTGTTCGACAGGTTTTCTTATAGTGTAACCCAAGATCAATTGCGTGTCCCTAGGTGGGGTTTAGAGTTTGAGCCAAAGCTAATCATCCTGGGATTTGTAGACCACTGTTATGAGGAAGAAAAGGAATCACAGCTGCAGGATGTCCCAGTGGGGAATTGTAAAAAGGTTTGTATTTCAATAGATGTGGAGGAGATATGGAATAGAGTGGAGAAAGAATATCAAGAGAGATTGCAAAGGGAAGTGGGTCACTGCAAAAGCTTTGTGGTATACCTCCTGAGATGGTGGACTGAGAATAGGAGGTAGATCGGGCCGAGAGAAAGCTTCCTCTTCTTGGGCTGAAGAATCCAGACTGAACCTATTTGGTGATTATCCCTTTGAAAACAGAAGACATTGCCAATAAGGTTTTCTCTTTTTGATATACCTCTCCCCTCCTTGAGCACAGTCAGGAGCTTTTCTGTATGATTGCTTTAGGCATTTTCCCTTATGTTGTATTTTATTCTGATTTTGAATTTCTCATAAAATCTATAGTTGCTATTGAGAAGCTGTCTATTCTATGTTTTGCCTTTCTGGAGTATGTCCAACATACAAATACAAAAACATATTATGCTGCAATAAGAAAACCATGGCTAGTCAGTATTTAATTAGCTGAGAAATTTATTTTCTAGCTTGATAGCTAAAGGCTGCCTGGGGCTTTATAAGCTGTTATGATTTTATTAATCAGTTGTATATTTAGATAAACCACCCAACAAGCAGACTTTTAAACTGAACTTGAGGCTCTCCTTTTGTCCCCTGACAAAGCTAAATGTGTCTATTGTTATAATAAGGCCTACCTCACTAAATTTTCACCAGCTAGGACGACAGTGAGAACAGACATAAAAAACTGATGACCCCTAGGCAAGGTCTTCACTCTCTGAGAGTGAGGGCAAAAGACAGGAAAGTTTAGCCTCTGGGCTGTCTGCAGAAGGAAATGGCAATCTTTTGGAAGGACTTATCTGTACCCCTTTACATACAGTGAGGAAGGAATAGGAAGAAGTTAGCCTGCTGATTACAATAATTGAGATAGTTAAAAAATGAAAGCAAACATTTAGAGAAAAACACAACAAAACAACACTTCCAAACAAAACAAAAATTCTCAGAGACAATACAGAGAAGAAGTAAATGGATTGGCCAGCAAACAGGAAAATTCACTTTCTTCCTGGATGGGCTGGGAAGAGAAGGCCACCATTTTGTTTTTTAGGCTTAGGTTTGTCAGTCAGTTGATAAGTATTTATTAATTATTTACTGTGTGCCAGGTGTAAGCTAAGCACTGTGGATTTATAAAGAAAAGCAAAAAATGAGGGTGGGGGTGGAGAATGCTAACAACTGCGTCAGTCAATAAACTCGTTTTGTAGGAATTGTCATGTAGGCTATGTTTAGAAGGAAGTTAGAGATTGGAGGAAGCAAAGGCAAGAAGGAAACACATGTCAGACATGGAGGGCCACTTGAGCAAAGGGATAAAACTGGAATTGGAATGCCATGTACAGGGCTGGTTAGTAGGAAGATTTGACTGGAGCAAAGAGAGCAGAAATGTGAAATAAGACTACAGAGGCTTGTGCAAGTTAGACTGTAGGAGGCTTAAAGTATCAGACTAAAATTGTATTATTTTTTCCAAAATGTGCTTTTCAAAATAGAAAATGATCTGCATCAAGAGCATACCATCCTCATGTCTGCAGGATGTTACAGGGGAGGAAGCCAATCATTACAAAAGACAGCCAAGCCTTTAAATTCTTATAGCCCTTTAAACATAGAACAATGAATTATCCTGGGAAGCAGGTTGGGGTAGATTTGGTGTGGTGTACCCTAATGAAGTTTATTACCAGTCTTGAGTTCGCAAGAACACACACACAGGTGTCTCTTGGCTGTCATCAGAGTGAGATGCTGCGGATTGCTCTCTTTTGGTTTCTGATTGTTTACAATCTCCTGCTGAGGCTGCAATATGCCTAAATTGTACTTAAAACACATAAATCTTCCTTCAAAGGTAGCTTGGGAGGCTGAAGTGTGGCTAGGGAATTTTAAACAGAGGAGACAAGTCATGCTTGCAAGGTCCTCCCTTGCCATTTGTACCAATTACAATACAATCTGGAATATGCAATGTTCATGCTAAGAGGAAAAAAAGCAAAGGCCATGATGAAATTAACATCTTGGTAATTACTGGACAAACCCCCTTCTATAGGGTTAACCTGGAAGATGCTGCTTAGGGAGAATGATTTGCCAAAAAAAAAAAAAGAAAAAAGAATGGTGGTTTCCACTCAGTCAGACTGGTTACTCAGAAGGTCCTTTGGTGGCTTCCTTTTGGGGATGATTGATATTTCATAAGATTAGCAAGAGATATCATTCACTGAAATTAGCTATTTCTGACCCACCTAAGAACTCCAGCTCTTTCTTATGATTGAAATCCAATAAGAATGGTCCCAAGTCCTCATATTCCCCTTATTTCCCTAATGTGTCATTAACATCACAAAACTGTACACTTGGCATTCTTCATCACAATTTATAGTTTTACAAATGAAGCCAGCAACAAACCGAGTGAGTCCCATACCTTGCACTTGGCTAGAGAGCATTTTCTCAGGTTTAGAGTAAAGTGCACTTTAGGAGGTCTCCAAGTACTTTGATTGTCTGGCCATGTGTGGTTTGTTTCTGCTTTTCCCCAGAAAATAGTTTTGTATCCTTTCATTTTATTCATGTTGCCGCTTAATCACTACAGGCTTCCTTGTACTTGGAAGTTTATTTTCTTTTAGTCTCTCCTGCCAAACAGATCATTTTCCACTTTCCGACTTCATCATCTTTATTATTTCTACTTGGAGAGAAGTATATATCCATACATTGTGTATCAAAACACTGCTTTTGTGCTAAGAGTTGTTCAGTAATGCCTAAAAACAAGGTTAATTTCTCCAATAAGCATTAAGTACTAGTTACTCAAGTGGTGAATATTTGTACATTTCTTGTATGCTCAGTATATTATGAAATTGTGACATAATTTAATTGTTAACATCTGCACTTTCATCATCTCAAAAATAATTTGACTTCAAGTTGTGCTTTTGTGACTTGTCATTAGTTATTGTTTCTTGAGGACCAATGACACTTTGCACTCAACAGTATTGTCATGGCTAATGTCTGGGGACCTGGCTAATTTCCACCCATGACTGGCAAATTGGTAGATTGTGCTGACACTTCCTTTCTCAGTCGAATGGTTTGTGTATTTAGCTGAGGGTTCCTGTCTCTTAATGAGTGTGTGGCAGTGATATCAAGTTGATGCACTAGAGTTATCTTCATGGTATTTTGTGGAAGCAAAGATGAGCCAAAGTCTGCCATTTTTCTTACCCGTAAAAATTGTTTTGAGAAGGATGGAATGCATGTTGCTTATGTCTAGACACATCATTTCATCAGCGTGGTGAAGCTTCTGAAATGGAAACTCTGTCCACTGCTATGGAGCACAGTTCTTTGGTAATTGACACCTAAATGAAGTGTATAGAGCACCAGGCCAAGAGTCAGGAAGACCTGGTTTCAAATCTGACCTCACATACTTTCTAACTTTGTGACCTTGGACAAGTTACTTAATCTCTGCTTACTTCTGTTTTCTCAACTGTAAAATGAGGGTAATGGTAGCTATCACTCTCTAGGGGCTTATGGAAAGACAGCATAGCTACTATTTCATGTGTAAGACCAGTTCTATGATGTGCTTATATGACAAGAACGTTCATCATTGGCAGGGTAGTACAGTGGAAAGAATATTGCATTTGGAGTCAGAGGACCTTGGTCTGAATGCTGGATCTGTTAATTACTAGCTATATAATCTTGAACAATTATTTAACCTCTTTGATCCTCAGTTTCCTCATCTGTTAAATGAGGGGGTTGGGCAAGATGGCCTCTGAGATCCCTTCCAGGGTTAAGCCTATGAATATATGAGCAAAAAGGATACTTTTTTTCCCCTAGTCTTTTGGTTTCCCAACTCATAGAATATGCAAAATTCTCAGAGCAAGCAAATAGTTTGAATAGATGATCTTGTTTCCATCATGGTCAAAACGAGTCACATTCTTCTAAGTCCATCCCTCTTTCTGGTCTTGGTGAGTATTGACTTGGTTGATTTATTGCTTTGCAAGTGCTATGCCATTTTATTTGTGTGTATTGTGTCATTTAAACTAGATTGTAAACTCCTTAATGACACAGACCATGCCCCTTGGTTCTTTCTTCTTTTCCATGGTGCTAAATGGAGAGTTTATACACTGTGGGTACTCAATAAATGCTGCTAACTTACTAACAGATCAGGCTTCAAGTATTAATGCCTTAACATGAATCTATTGCCCATTTTTGTTCATTTCTCCACTTTTTCTGCATATGTGTCCTGGCATTACTAATACATTCTTGGGTGGGCTTTCAATCAGATATGACTTTATCTATTTGGAACTCCTTATATTCATTCTATCATTCTATTCTTTTGTTTCAATTAAAGAAAGTTTCTAGTAGATAGTTCAAAATTTTTCAAATGACTCTCAAAAAATCTTAAAGAACCATAGTTATTTGGAGTGGAACAGCAGCAGTTTTCTTTGTATAAGGAGTCAGGGAAGAAGTCTTGAGAAAAATAAGATGCCGAGTTGTAGAATCATAGAGAGTTACCCAGAAAGAGATGGGAAACACACGACCACTTTCTCCAGAGCTCTATCATCAGTTCTCCTGATGGTAAGTCAGTACTAACAAGACCTCCCTGGGGCTTTGGGGACTGGCACAACTCAGTAATCAGACTTCTTTTCCAAGATGCATCACTCTCAAGGTATGCTAGTGATTGTCCAGTTCTCATATAGAAAAGCCCACCGTTCTTCAAATCTAGGTCAACTTTCCTCCTCAGTTTTCTGTGACATTTTCCACTCTGATCATGTTGCAGGAGACAGAGTGACTTTTTGGCAGCCAGGATGATTACTTCCCTCAGAATAAAGTATAGAGTTGACAGTCTTTTGGGAAGAGGTGCTGGGAATGCTTTTATGACTCATTCATCCCATGTTTTAACCTACATATTCTGTGTCTTTAAATCTCTTTTCTTTGTATTATTGGAAAACTAATTTTAACTGGCAAAAGAAACATTAATGGGACCTAAACAGCTCCATCAGTGTTCCTAGGCAATTCTCTCAGACCCTTGCTAACTTCCACTGGTATCAATCAATTGACATAGGTTTATTAGGTGCTGAGGATACAAATACAAAAACTGAAATAATATCTATTCTCAAGGAACTAGTATTGGGAAATATCTACAAAGCAAAACCCCCAAACCAAAAATGTTGCAGGATCTTATACCTTGGTATAGATATTTCTATACTAAATGACTCAATTCCAGCTATTATAGTGGTCAAGAAAAATGTTTTCTTCATATTTTAGTCCTTATGAGTCTTTTGGATATGTAGCTGAAAAATCTTTGTCACTGGGCTGTTATCATTCCAGGTTGCTAGAGTGGGAAAGAACCTCAGTGGTTATCTAGTATAACTTCCACTCTTGTTGCAGATGAGGACTTTAGGTCCAATGATATTTAGTAACTTGCTCAAAGTGAAAGACTTTTCTCCTCATAGCTCCATAGCCCTTCAGAAGCTAGTGAATCCACACAGAAAAATCACATGGATTAACAATGCCAGATTCTGGGCAGAGCCAAGATGGTGGCGTAGAAGCAGGAAAACACCACAGCTCCCCCACAACCACCTCAAATACCCCAGAAATATGACTGTAAACAAATTTTAGGGCTCTAGAACTCACAAAATTACAGAACACATCTCCTGCTGAAGGCAGCTTGGCAGGCGGGACAGGAAGGGCTCATCGTAGCACACTGGGAGCCGAAACCAGCCCAGCCTGAAACCACGGCTTGGCCCCAGGGCCACCAGGACAAGCTGCAGCTGGAGCCTAAAGGAGAGTGGATCAGTGGCAGCTGTGGTGATTGGCAGAATTATCAAGCCATAAGAAATAAGGACTAAGTGAAGGGTTAGTGGAACTTGGCTAAATTCGGGGGAGAGGGTCCAGCCAAACTGCCTCCAGGGCAAGGAAGCAGCAGAAGCAGCAGCCCTGCAGCTGCTTCCATGTGGCTGCTTCAGAAGCTCCCTGCCTGCAGCTTGCAGGGGGGCCAAGCAATCATTCAGAGGCTAAGTGCTCTTGACTTAAGCTGCCTGGATCAGGATCATGATCTTGGGTGGTGGTCCTAGGGTGTGTTTTCAGTGAGCCAAAGCTGGTGGGGGCTGCAGTGGCTTCCTAATAGGTCCAGCAGCTGCAAAAACCCCAGCAATTTGGTACAAAGCGCTTCTCTCCAGAAGCAGAGTTCCACAGAGCTAAAAAGTCAAGTAATTGACTGGCAACATGAGCAAGCAAAGGAAGCAAAGTAAGAACAGCAATCCAACTTTAGATTCCTTTTTTGGGGGACAAAAAGGATCAAAGCATGGAATGGGAGGCAGACAACACAGTCAGAACTCCTGCACCAAAAGCTTC
>CM053583.1:146722911-146759992 GCA_028627135.1 Pseudochirops cupreus
TGGATCTATTTTCCAGGTCGGTGGTTTTTTCAAAGAAATATTTCACATTGCCTTCTATTTTTTCATTTGTTTGGATCTGTTTAATAGTATCTTGATTTCTCATAAAGTCATTTGCTTCCATTTGCTCCACTCTAATTCTGAAGGAATTATTCTCTTCAGAAAGCTCTTGAGATTCTTTTTCCATCTGGCAAATTCGACTTTTTAAGGTGTTTTCTCCTCATTGGCTTTTTGGGCCTCTTTTGCCATTTGAGTTAATCTATTTTTTAAGGTGTTATTTTCTTCAATCATGTTGTTAACTCTCTTTTCACGATTTTCTTGCATCATTCTCATTTCTCTTCCCAATTTTTCCTCCACTTCTCTTATTTGGTTTTCAAAATTCTTCGTAAGCTGATCTATGGCCTGAAGACAGTCTTCATGTTTCTTGGAAGCTTTTGGTATGGGAGTTCTGATTGTGTTGTCTTCCTCCCATTCCATGCTTTGATCCTTTTTGTCCCCAAAGAAGGAATCTAAAGTTCTGCTGCTGTTCTTCCTTTGCTTCCTTTGCCTGCTCATGTTGTTGCCAGTCAATTACTTGACTTTTTAGCTCTGTGGAACTCTGCTTCCAGAGGGGAAAGCTCTGTCCCAAATTGCTGCGGTTTTCACAGCTACCAGAGCTATTAGGAAGCTGCTGCAGCCCCCACCAGCTTTGGCTCACTGAAAATGCCCCCCAGGGCCACCACCCAAAAGCACGATCCGGATCCAGGCCACTCAATGCAAGAGCACTTAGCCTCTGAAGGATTGCTTGGCCCCCCTGCAGTCTGCAGGCCAGGAGCTCTGAAGCAGCCATGTGGAGGCAGTGGCAGGGCCACTGCTTCTGCCACTTCCTTGCCGTGGAGGCAGTTCAGCCAGACCGCTTTTCTCCCACAAATTTTAGCTGAGTTCCACTGACCTTTCACTTTGTCCTTGTTTCTTATGGCTTGATAATTCTGGAAACTGCCACAGCTGCTGCTGATCCACTCTCCTGAAGGCTCCAGCTGTGACTCATCCCGGCCACCCTTGGGCCAAGCCTCAATTTCAGGCTGGGCTGGTTTCAGCTCCCAGCATGCTGCAATGAGCCCTTCCTGCCAAGCTGCCTTCAGTGGGAGATGTGTTTTTCTGTATTTTTGTGTGTTTTGCAGCCCTAAAAATTTTTTAGAGTCATATTTTATGGGTATTTGAGGTGCCTATGTGGGAACTGCAGAAACTTCTTGCTTCTACACCACCATCTTGGCTCTACCCCCTGCAAAGAAATATATTGTAACACAGAAAAGCCCTCCTACTTTATTCTCTCTGACTGTGTGTAGTTTGGACCAATGTGGAAAACCATAGTAGGGATAGATCGCATAATGGAAAAGTTGAGTCCTTAATTGTCTAGACAAATGGTTCTTAATTTGGTTCCATAGGGTCCATGAATAGATTTCAGAGCTTTTTAAAGTGGGATCAGAAAAAAAATCATATTTGTCATGACTGCTTTTTTTGTTTCTTTTATAATCCCATGTACTTTACTTTATGCATTTAAAAACAGTATTCTGAGAAATGTTCCATATGCTTCATTCACCAGATTGCCACAGGAAACATTAAAAAAAAATGGACCCTTAAGAGGTTTAGAGCCAGTTACAGAATGCGACTAATGATGAATGACATACAATGAGTTGGTTTTCAGTTTGTCTTTATCAGTCAACAAGTATCTATTAATCACATTTTACATGTAAGATATTAGACTATTTTTTAATTATGTAAAAAACAAAAATGGGTGCTGGAATTTTTTTAGCTATATTTTTTCTGGACAGACACAAGGCAAAATTGCAATGTTTGAAGAAATAATAAGTTAATAATCATACTCTGAAAATAAAATAAAATATTTCACTTTATCCCCCAAACTGAAGAACTATCAAGCTGACAAAACTATTACCAATGTGGTTTCATTTTTGGTGATCTTGTGATTTGTTTCAAAGAGTAAAATTTTTACAGAGTTTCATGATGCTGGGAAAGTACATTTTCATTTATAGCTAAAACAAAGCAAATTTCAAAACAAAACTCCCTAATTTTTAAGGTGAAAATACAAACATGATTCACTGAAGCAATGTTCTTAAAACATTTACTTATGTAGAGAATGGAGTAAATTAAATCAATTTCATGACAGCATGCTTGCCTGCATTCTGGATGATAGATGATGCTCTCGTGCTTTCTGAGTCACCAATGGAGTGAAGCAGGCTCGCATGGTTTTTATCAAGATGTTTTTGGCAATGTTATCAGACACCTTCAACAAGGACAAAAATGGCATCAAGGTCAGCTACTGCACTGATGGTAAATTATTTAACTTGAAAAGGCTACATACAACCTAAGACTAAAGTACAGGGAGACTCAGTGTATGACTTTTTGTTCCATAATTGCATACTTAATGCAGCCTCTGAAGCTGAGATGCAACAGAGTATGGATCAATTTTCTGCCACTTTAGCTAATTTTAGCCCAATAATTAACAACAAGAAAACAGAGGTTCTCCATTATCAGGCAGCACTGCACCATCCATACATGTAACCATCAGAGCAAATGGAAAAATTTTGAATGCTATGGTTAAGTTCACTTACCATGGAAGTATACTTTAGATGGATACACACATAGATGATGAGATTGACACATGCAATGCCAGTGGTAGCTCAGTGTTTGGGAGATTCTGAAGAAAAGCATGAGAAAAAAAGGCATTAGACTGCCTACCAAATTGAAGGTCCACAGAGATATTGTGCTGACTTCGTTGCAGTATGCCTGTGAAACCTAGACAGTATACTAGCACCATGCCAGGAAACTGATTCTTTTCTAATTTAATTGTCTTCAAAAGATTCTAAAGATCACCTGGCAAGATAAGATACTGGAGAGTGAGGACCTTTCTAGAGCTGAACTACCAAGCATTCAAAATCTACTGCAGAGAATGTAATTATGATGGGTTCTCCATGCTGCTAAAATTCTTTATGTATATTTGCCTAAAAGACTATTTTATGGAGAACTCACACAAGGAGAGTGTTCACTTGGAGGTTGAAGAAACAATACAAGGAAACTCTCAAGGTCTCTCTAAAGAACTTTAGAATAGATTGCATGACATGAGAGACACTGGCAAAGGACCTCCCAGAATAGCATACCCATCAAAGAAGAAGTTGTGCTTTTTGAGCAAAGCAGAAATGCAGTAGCTCAAAAGAAATATGAGAGGCACAAATTTAGACACATCTCTCCAAAAGCTCCTATGGACTATTCATACCTGACTTATGGTAGAGCATTCCGAGTTCATATTGATCTCATCAGCCACAGCTGGACACACTGTACATAGTGATGTTGTTTTGATCCTTTCGGAGCATGAAGGACAACAACTAACCAACTCTAAAAAATGTATTTATGTAGAGAATGGAGTAAATAAAATGTTTCTGGCACATCTTACAAAGTGATCTATAGAAATTTAATGAGACAACTAGAGAGGGTGGTGGGACTGAAATCAGGAAGATTTCAGTTCAAATCCAGCCTCAGATGCTTATTAGCTATGTAACATTGGGCAATCACTTAACTCCTATGTGTATCAGTTTCCTCATCTGTAAAATGGAAATAATAGCACCTACCTTCTGGGGTTCTTGAGAGGATCAAATGAGATAATATTTGTAAAGCACTTTAGCGCAATACCTGACACACATAGTAGGTACTTAATAAATGCTTATTCCCTTCACTAATACGGGATCAATGTCAAATTTCGCTTTTCAATTGGGGCCAAACTAAAATACTTATTTAGAGCAAATAATAAGGTCTTTTCTCAAAACAGTTGTTATAATCATATATTAAGAATATGTTGATGTTTATATACATAGATACAAATTACTCATGTTATTTAGTACAATCTGTAAGCCTTAAGTCATTTACAAATATTTTAAACTCTCTTGAAAAGAATTCTGCTAAAGTTTTGTTTGAAGGGAAGAGATTTGAAAATGGCAGCATAGACGGTCAGAGAACCTTCCAGCTATCTCTCACATGTATAAAACGGCATCAGACCAGATACTAATCAAAAATCTGAAGAGAAACATCATTGGGCTCTGTCACTCAGCTCAGGATGGCATAAAAAGTGGAGCCAGAAGCCTCAAGGGCTGGAAGGGGAGGCCAACCAGGGCCAACCAGGCCATCCAGAATGAGTTCAGTGTCAGAAGCCAGCAGCTGAATCCAACACGGGGAGGCCCCCGGGGAAAATGACAATCCAAAGGAGCCCCTAGAATCTCGGGCCTAGATCAAACAGAAGCCTGGACTGGAAACAGCAAACCAAAGAGTCCTGAATGGAGACACTGAAGCCTGACAGTGTTCTAAGCAAAGATACATCAGAAGAGGTAGAAGCAAGCTACCAACAACCACATGAAAAGTACTCTAAATCTCTAATGATAAGGGAAATGCACATTAAAACAACTCTGAGGTTCCACCTCACAATTATCAAATTGACAAAAGCGATACACGGAGGAAAATGACAATTTTTTGGAAGAGATGTACACTGAGGTTGTGAATCTGTCAGTACTTTCTGAGGGGTAGGGGTTGGGGGGAGGACAGGGGAGGAGCTGCAAATATAGTCACAGCTAGAATTTACACAGCACTTTGAAGTTTACAACGTACTTTACAATTATTATTTCATTTGATCCTCATGATAACCCTGGGTAGGTAGGTGCTATTCTCATTTTACAGATGAGGAAACTAAGGAAGACTTAATTTGTTCAAGGACACACAATGTCCCTGATGATTTGAATTCAGATTTTTCTAAGTCCAGGTCCTGCACTATATTCACCTAGATTACCTAGCTGCTTATATACCCCAAAAGTTACTCAACTATGTATACTATTTGATAGGGAAAAGGCTCACATTATATATATTTTCATTGCATTATTTTTGTTGTAACAAAGAACTGAAAACTAAGGGGATAAATACAGACTAGACCTCTTCCACTCATAGTTTCTACTGCACCAGAAGAAAATAATAAATATGGTGTTTACGTCAAAAACATCATGAAGTTTGCTTGTGGAATTGGGTGCTATCAGAAGAGTTGCAGCTTGTGATTTATTGTGAAGTTGTAGATGGAGGGTCATCTGAAATTATTTTCTTGTGGAGGAAATCATATACAAGCAAATGAGAAATTCAAGTGATGCTCAAATTGTTCCTGAATATATAAATTTAATAGAAACAAATTTGATTTTTCAAAACAAGCATTATAGCAGGACTGACTTATGTTTTATTCGTCATGTTCAAAACTGTAAAGAAAACACTTTTTAAATTAAAGTGAAATGTTTTACAAATGCAAGAAGTTTGAGAACCATTAACATAGCAAACCCTCGCTACAGTTTTAGATGTAATATGAAATACTAAAATATTTATAAGATGATTATCAATCATTACTTCAGTACATTCATAGGATTGTAGATCTAGAACAGAAAGGGACATCAAAGACCATCTATTTTAATACCCTCATCTTGCAGATGATGACATTGAATGACTTGCCTGAGGTCACACAAGTGGCAAGTATCATTTACAGATGAGGATGTCCAGGCACACAGAAGTTCAGTGACTTCCCCAAGGTCACGCAGCTATTCTAAAGACCTCTTCTGCTAGGCAGCAAGTCTTGGTGTCTGTGTGCATATGATTTCTTTTAACCGTATTAATTTTAAAACATTCCTCCAGTCATATTTTCTCCTCATTCTTACTGGCTTCACTCACTACCCCCTCCCTGACAGTATTTGTGAAAGGTTTGCTGTATCATAGTAAGGGCAAATTGCAGAAGTTCAGTCCCCTGCTGTGAACCAGAAGGCCACTCCAACATCCAGCCCAAGCCTTTATTATCTTTCTCCTAACTTATACCCTCAGGTCACCAAACCCTGAGTACAGATTCTTCCTTGACCTTCCTGGTCATTAAGACTTAATGACACTCTAATTATAGCCAAGTCTATTTCCTCAAGTTTTCCTCTGTGTTATGAGACAACATAGGTGAAATTTTAAGACAGTAAAAAAAAAAAAACACAAAGCAACCCACTGCAAACTCAATATAACTGTTTTATCTGAGCTCTTTGTGAAGATCTTTCAGGGGAAAGAATAATAAGTAAAGAAAAAAAGGCTAGCATGGGCAAAAAAGGTGACCTCCTAGAGAACACCTGCTCAAATTAATTGGGAGAAGATAGTTTGTGTTAATGAAATGTGTAAATTATTGATTGCATAAAACACTGTTCTTTCATCTCAACTTAACATTTGTCTTTACTGTTTTTTGAAGGTTTTATATAAATGTAATCCTTATTATGGCATATTGAGATTACCTCAAGTGTGAATCATGGTCATTTTGAACCATAATGGTGGCCAAATTTTTTTAAGTTGTCACATTTTTCAGATTTGTATGAATTTTGATTAAATTTGGCACATATATAAAAGGTTACAAAGACCTTAGGATATAGAGTTGTAAAGGACCTCAGAGGCTGAGGTCAGGCCACTCATTTTATACATGAGGATTCTGAGACACAGAGAGATTAAATAATTTACCCAGGTATTAATAAAGACTTTACTAGGGTGTTAGCAAGGAGGAATCAAATGTAGAGAATCAATTCAAGAGATATTAAGGAGATGAAATCAACAGAACCTGTTAATTGTTTAAATTTGTGAGGTGAAGGAGGGAGGAAAGTCCAAGAAAATTAAATAATGCCAAGGTTCTAAGAATAGGAAAACTGGGTGAGTGAAGGTATCACGGAGTAAACTCAGAAGGTTTAGGGGAAAAGATGATGATTTTGGTTCTGGATATATTGAGTGTTAGGGATTGATGATACAACCAGATAGAGATGTCCTAAAGACAGCTGGACATGTAGGTCTAGAGATGAAAATTGAGAATCATTTGCACAGAGAAGGTAGTTGAATACATAGAGGTGTATACAATGAGAAAGAGAGAAAGAGAGAAAGAGAGAGACAGAGAGACAGAGACAGACAGAGAGAGAGAGAGCCAAGAACATACTCTTAAGGAATATCCACAATGAGTTGGGAAAAGGGCAAGTGAAGGAGACAGAAAAAGATCAATAAAAAGTAGAACCAAGAGAACATAGTGCCTCCTAAGCCAAAGTAGAACAGAGTTTCCAGATGCAGAGGATGATTCAGTGTCAGAAATTGTAAAGAGATCCAGGAGGATGAGAATTTCTGAAACTGTGTTGTTGAATTTGGTGAGTGGGATGTCACTGGTAACCATAAAGAGTGAGTAGAGAAGAAATGCATGCATTAGATATAAACGACTTTTTTTTCCAAGATTTAGCAACAGAAAGGAGAGAGAAGGGCCAGTAACCAAATGGGCTTGATAGGTCAAGAAAAGTTTATTTAGAATGGAAGAGACCTTGATAATGGCTAAGAAATAGAGTGGTGGATAGTAAATGACCATAGCAATCTAGTGTTTGATAAACCCAAAAACCTAAGCTTTGGGGATAAGAAATGAATATTTGACAAAAACTTCGGGGGAAACTGGAAAACAGTATGGTAGGAAGTAGGTATAGACCAACATTTTATACCATTTACCAAGATAAATTAAAAATGGGTGCATGATTTAGACATAAAGGTTAATACCATAAACAAATAGGAGAGCAAGGAATAGTTTACTTGTCAGATCTATGGAGGAGGGAAGGATTTATGACCAAACAAGAGATGTAAAATAGATATTTTGATTACATTAAATTTAAAGGGTTTTGTACAGACAAAAACACTGCACCCAAGACCAGAAGGAAAACAGAAAACTGGGAAACAATGTTAATAGCAAGTGTCTCTGATAAAGGCCTCATTTTCCAAACATATAGAGAACTGAGTCAAATTTGTAAGAATACGATTGATAGTCAAAGAATATGAACAGGCAGTTTTTAGATGAAGAAATCAAAGATATCTATAGTAATATGAAAAAATGCTCCGAATCACTATTGATTAGGAAAAAATGTAAATTTAAAAAAATTGAGGTGCCACCTAATACCTATCAAATTGACTACTATGACAGCAAAGAAAAATTATAAATGTTGGAAGGGATTGAGGGGAAAATGGGACACTAACGCACTGTTGGTGGAGTTGTGAACTTATTCAACCATTCTGGAGAGCAATTTGGAACTATGTCCAAAGGGCAATAAAACTGTGCATATCCTTTGATCTAGTAATACTAAATCTATATCCCAAAGAGATCCAAAAAAAAGAGGGCAGGGGGAGAGGAAAAAAATATTTGTAGCAGCTCTTTTTGTTGTGGCAAAGAATTGGAAATTGAGGGGATGTCCATCAATTGGGGAATAGCTAAATAAGTTGTGGTATATGGTTGTGAAGGAATACTATTATGCTATAAGAAATGATGAGTAGGATGATTTTTTAAAAGCTAGAAAGATTTACACAAACCAATACAAAGTGAAGTGAGCAGAACCAGGAGAACACTTCACAGTAACAGCAATATTGTACTATGACCAACTGTGAATGACTGAGCTATTTTCAGTAATACAAATAATTCAAAACAATTAGAAAGGATTCATGATGGAAAATGCTATCCATCTCCAGAGAAAGAAGTGATGGAATCTGAATACAGATTGAAGTATACTATTTTTCACCTTATTTTTTCAGGATTTTATTTTGGTCTCTTTCACAATATGACTAATGGGGAAATATGTTTTGCATGATTGCACATGTATAACTCTTTGACCCATCTACACCACTATTACCCCTATGCCCCTAAAAAGATCAAAGAAAGAGGAAAAGGACCTCTATGTACAAAAACATTTATAGCATTTCTTTTTAAAGAAACCCCAAGCCAGAAACTAAAGGAATGTCCATTTATTGACGCCTAACTAAACAAATTCTGGGATGTGAATGTAGTGGAATATTATTATCCTGTATGAAATGACAAAATGGCCAATTTTAGAAAAAACTTCGAAGAACTCTATGAACTGATGAAGAATGAAGCAAGTAGAATAATTTATACATTGAGAGCAACATTATAAAGCAAAATAATTATTAAATACTTAAGAAGATCAATGCAAGCCATGAATACCAATGCCTAAAGATGAAACATGCAGTATGCCTTCTGCTGAGAATACTGAACTGAAAATAAACAATATCTGTATTTTTGGACATGATCAGTGAGATAACTTGTTTTATTTGACTATGCATATTTCCTATAAGAATTGCTTTTTTCTTATTTTTAATTGTTCAATTGGAGGGAGGAGAAATGAGAGGGAGAGGAAATAAATGCTTATTATTTGGAACTTATGCCCTGCCCTGCTGAACTGATACATTTCCACTGGAATCAAAGAATTCTCTATAAGCTAAGTCCTGGACCTTTATTCAAAGTCTTTTCTATGCAGTGGCTAAGTAATCTTTTTCTTGTTAATTGTTAAAGGACCTATTAGTGTCTCCTTTCATTCCACTCTCTGACCTAACCTGCTAGGGGACCATACTGAGTTAGGTCTAATTCATGACAAGGTCTCTATCACTACACTCTTTCCATGCCCAATTCCAACTTCCCCTTGCCCTCATTTATTGAATAGATAACTGGAAGTAAATCGGGTGAGCAATCTGGAGAAACAACATGTGGGTAATCTCATTTTTAATAGCTGACATAGATGATTTGTGATTGAACAACTCATCCTCCTAGCTCTGTGGTCTCATCCATCACATTGTTAAATTTCATCAGTCAGGAAGTCAATACTTACTCTCTCAGATTTCAGTAAGTCATAAAATCCCACCCTGAATAGTCTTCATAAAATGGAGTTAGGACTTGATTTGGGTGAGTGCATCACTTGAGGCATTTAATACTATTTCAACTCCTCCTTTTATTGCTCCTAGAAACAGTGGTACCACACTCCATGTTGACCAAAAGATACAGAAAAATCAACTAATCTCTTAGCATTCAATTATTTTCAGAAACACCAAGGTTATATAGCACAACTCTGTCCCTAAAGAATGTTCAGCCTGAGGAATGTCCTACTGGTATTTAACAGAAGGGAACACTATTCTCTTTTGTTCCCCCTTGCCCCCTATAATGCCACAAAGGGATAAACCTAGATGAATTCTATAAATCTTTATGTCATCAAAATGGCACTGGATCACTCCTTTGGATTAGATTGGATTTAAAAATTATTCTACAGTAAGTGATTATTGTTAAGCTAATTATCATCATTATTCATTCCCATTATTATTATTATTGCTTTTTGGAGGGCAATTGAGGTTAAGTGACTTGCCTGAGGTCACATGGCTAGTTTTGTGTGTGTGTGTGTGTGTGTGTGTGTGTGTGTGTGTGTGTGTGTGTGTGTGTTAAGTGTCTGAGGCCAGATTTGAACTCAGGTACTCCTGACTCCAGGGCTAGTGCTCTATTCACTGCACTACCTAGCCACCCCCATTTCCATTATTTAATAAATTCAGTGTTTACATTGCATTGAGTTTAAATTGTATCATCAAAGGAGTTGGGTCACAAAGTTGAATCAAAAAAGGAGTTAAGTCATACATGTAGAAAGAATGAGGGTGAACTGAGACACAGCCCATATTCTATATAGTACCGACATACTGATGAAATATCCAGAGGAAGACATGTTGGGTTAATCCTCTTAGGAGAATTTACAAGAAGTCACAGACAAGAGTCGTGAAAGCATGGATGGGTTGGTACATTGGAGAAGGTGCCTACATCAGTAACATTATCAATTCCCTGAAGAACTGAAGCAATAAATAGACATTAGAATTTAGAGCTAGGAGGGACCTTATCTTCACCAATCCCTCATTTTATACAGAAATTGTGTCTCAAAGAGGTTAGGTGACTTGTTATAATCTCACACTTCTAGGAAGGAGCCAGAATTGGAACAGATCTCTTGATTCCAAATTCAGTGATGTTTCCACTATCGCACATTGCCTCCCTACTCCAAAGAATATTTGAGCAGCATTTTTTTCACTAGGGAGATAGCATGGAATAGTGGAAAGATCACTGGCCCTGAAATCAGAGAATGTATATTAAATAGAATAAAAATAGTCATTATTAGTATTCCTATTGTTATGTTTATATATCTTCTACTGTATACCACATATTGTACAAGATTTTACAAATCTTGTTTTGTCCTCATAACAGCCCTGAGAGGTAGTTGTTATTTTGTCCCCATCTTATAGATGAAGAAACTGAAGCAAACAAAGGTTAAATGATTTGCCCAGGGTCAGTCAGCTAGTAAGTGTCTGAGGCTGTACAAAAACCAAAAACCCAGGCAAAATATAGCAAGGAGTCTGAAATCGGGGTGGGGGCAAGGGGGAGGGCATGCTTGCCATTTGTGTGAATTTGGGTATGTCACATCACACTACTGGGCCTCAGTTTCCATCTAAAATGACAAGGTAGGACTAGAAGACCTTTGATATTCTTTCCAATTCTAAATCTATGATCTTATGCAGTCCCCCTACCCAGGTGCTTCTTTGGGTTATAGAAGTGACCTTGGGTGTTTGGAAGTTATAATCCACCAATCAAAAGTTCTGGCATTTTCCTCCATGATATAGATGCTTTAAGTACAGATGATAGAATATATGTTGTCATCTGAGGGCCAGCCTAGAAAAAAATCAGAGAGACTCACCACCAAAAGATTAGCCAAAGGTTCATGGATATTTTTGGCATCAGAAACTAATTAAGGTCATCTGTTGAAGTGTGCATGGGGTGCTGTCAGCATCAGTGGAGAGAACGTTCACACAAATGAAATCATGTCTCCCTAAATTATTGAAATCATAAATAAAAAGTTAATTATATAAATATTTTCCCACTGACACACTAGCCAGATAGCTTTTGAGTTACCCTCACCATTATTAATATAATTTAGCAAGAGCCTTCCACAATAACAATGAAAAGCAAACTCCTTAAATCACATGAAGGAAAATCTCAAAACACTTCCATTAGTTAATGCTTTTAAGCTTCAAAATTAACTTCCTTTAGTAGTTTTCTCATAATCTTTTAATATGTCCTTTAAAAATTGTATATTACCGATGACAGTAGATAATATGGGCACCTCTGATGAGAGTTTATCAGAAAATATTCAATAAGCAAGTATGTGGAGAACATCTAGGAAAGGCATTAAAGTGTTGGACTTTTTTGAGATACTACTCTATGAAATTAATTCTTAATCATTCCTGCAAAGAAATACATTTATTGACCTAGGAACCAATCAATCAACAAGTATTTAAGTACTACTTACTATGTGCCAGGTATTGGAGATAGAAACAGAATGAAACAATCTCTACTTTCCTGAATCTTAGATTCTAAAGTGGACAGAATAAATACATATAAAAATATACACAAGAGAGATAAAAAGTTAATGAATATACATATATATATATACATATGCAAATTATTTAAATACAAGGTAGTTTGGAGTGATGGGAGCAGCAATTGAGAGGATCAGGAAAGCTTCATGCAGAGGATGGTGACTGAGCTGTGTCTTAAAGGAAGAGAAAAACTCTGTGAGTTGAGGAAAATGAGGGAGCACATTCCAGACAGGAAACTTGTCAAAGGTATTCCAGAGGACAGATAATGAACTATATTACTCACCTTCTCACAAAGATGAAGGATTAAATATTTAGAATAAGATGCATATTATTGGATATGGTCAATGTAGAAATTTTTTCTTTTCCTGAATATGCACATTTGTTACAAAGGTTTTGTTGCTGGCCCCTCCTCCCATGAGCAGTGGAAGTGGGGATGGGGGTGAGGGGGTGGGGAAGAAGGTGAAAGGGAAAGAAAAAATGATTGTTAACTGAAAAATATTCAGTTTTAAAAACAAATAACAAAAATCCACTGTGCTCCTACCCACCCAAGGTGGTTGTTGTTGAGTCATATCACTCTTATCTGACAAAAATCCCAGGGTGGTTTGCCATATCCTTCTCCAGCTCATTTTATAGATGAGAAAACTAAGGCAAAGTTCAGTGACTTGACCAGGGTCACTCAGCTTGTAAATGTCTGAGGCCAGATTTGAACTCATGAAGATGAGTCTTCCTTACTCCAGACCTAGCATTCTATCCACCTTACCACCTAGCTGCCAATACCCCAACCTACTCAACCTACTTCTCTTCAATTCCTTGCTGCATTCCAAAATCATCAGTATAAACTGCCTTTTCTTGTCCTAACTAAAGCAACAAGGCACCCTGAAAGGAACCTGCATGTGCCAACAAATCACATTGCCACTACCACACTGACCACCATTTCTTCTCAGACCCCAAAGGAAGCAACCCCTAAACCCAAGAGCCTTGGCAATAGCAATGATTCCAGGCTGGTGCATTCAGCCATCATCCTGGGAAGCAACTCTTTTAGAGAGGGAGCCTGGCAGCCACTCCTGCAGGTGCCATAGCCATAGTTACTGAATACCCAGAAGTGAAAATTCTTGCCACCAAAGTCCTTGGCATTCTCAAATGGTTCAACATCAGAAAGTGATATCGTTTTTTTTTCCCCCCAGTGGAAAAAAAAATTAACATATTTTTTGCAGCTGCATCCTAAGGACCACAGGATCTTTCCATCTGACTTGCAGATGAAACCTTCCATATGTGTTGTCTCCTCCATTGGAATGTGAGCTCTTTGAGAACAGGGACAGTCTGACTTTTCTATTTATATCCCCTGCGCTTTGCACATAGTACAAGCTTAATGCTTCATCCATCCATTCATTCATTCTTACTACATCTGCAATTTAGAGTGACCTTCTTGTTTCTTTAGATCCTACCTGCCTGATTCTTCTGACCTGACATGAATCAAATGTGTGTCACAGGGCAGGGTAAAAAAGAACGGTGTCTGCCATATTTTCATTTTCCCTTTTCCTCCGTTTGAGTGATCCTTTCCCTGTCAGGTACCTTCTGCTAAGATGATAAACCCAGAGTTGGAAGGTACATCAAAGATTATCCAGGCCAGCTCCCTCATTTTAGTGATGAAGGAACCAACATCAGAGAAATTCAATGACTTGCAAAGTCAGGATTCCAACACAAGTCTTGGTTTAGTAGCCTTTCCATTGCACCACACTGTCTCCTCAGTGAAAAACAGGGCTGAAATATTCTATGGGGGAGAGAAGCCACATCATCATAACTGGAACATTTTTATGATATGTCTTTTGTAAAGAGTCATAGATCACTAAAGGAAAATGTCAGTGGGATAAAGACACACCATTAAAGTAAACAGTAATAATGTTCTTGTTGAAGTGTTGTATACCCAGGATAAAATTAGAACCAAAATATTAAACAAAATATAGAAAGGAACCTTAAATGTGTGTGTATGTGTGTGTATGACCCAGAAGTTTACATAAGCTATTCTGAAATGAGCATGTGAAATGTACAGTACATTTAGTTCTAAAGGTGAGTGCTGGAGGCATTTTAAAAATTCACATACTTGTACTCAAAGGAAAAAATATATATGTAGGTTTATGCAAACTTTTCCTTAATAGGAAAGAAAGATTTAAGGGCAATAGTGCTTTGGCTTTGATGAAGTTTTAAAAATAACACCTGCTTTTTTCATCACTTGAGCTAACATTAAATAAGTAAAGGAAAAACTCAGTAAAAGCTGTCACTGGAGAAATCAAGCTGGTTATCCTAGTGTGAAGGAATGCTCTCAAAGGTACTTAAAATCTCTGGGATTCGTAAAGAAAATGAATGACACCAGTGGAAGAAAAATTGTCAAGAAGAGGAAGTCAGAAGAGCTTGGTATAACAGCAGTCATCATTATTAACTGCTAGCAAGAGCCCCCTCTTACCCCAGCAAGTTTTTTGACCAGACAGTTAACAATGAATGCCTCCTTATCCAAAGCTGTGCAATCTTAGTACTGCAAAACATTAATATTCTGATTTGAAAAACTACAATAAATGCCATTTCAGCGACACCATAACAGTGTGATTTCACTGCTGGTGGTCAGCCCTACTGGCCCAAACATTCCCCAACTGAACACTTGTGTCCTGTTTCTTTTGGCAAAACTTCTTGATTCTGATTCTGCTAGTGCTTATGAGTTCCTCAAATTACCATACATTTACTTATCATTGTACATATTGTATCCCCAGGGAGAATGAAACTTCGTAGATGAACTATTTTTCATCTTTGGATCCTAAAAGGATAGCACATAGTAAGCACTCAATACGTTTTGTTGAATTGAATGGGGTTATCAAACAGATTTTCTTTCCCCCATGTCAGATGATTTCATAGGTTCCCTGGACACTAGACCGGGAGAGGTACTCTGAAAGTGACTCATCTTTTCTTAAGCCTCCCACAGCACCTTGTCCCTTACCCTCTCAGCCTGCCTCTAGCAGTAATGGAACTGATCAATGATGAGAATTATCATGTTTTTGCAGATGATTCTTAAATCTCTATGTCCAGTCCTAGTCTCATTGCTGAGCTGCAGCCATGCATCTCCAACTGTCAGCTGGACATCTCTAGCGGATGTCCCATAGATGTCTCAAACTCAATATGTCCAAAACTGAACTCTTATCCTTCCCCTCAAACTCCTCCCTTCTAAACTTATCTATTATTATCAAGGGCACCACCAGCCTTCATTCCCTAGGCTCTCAGACTTCACAGCATCCTCAGTTCTCACACTCATTCACTCAACATATCCAGTCTGTTGGCAAGCCTTACCATTTCAACCTCCCATACATTTTCCCTTCTTGCCACTCATTTAACAATAGCCCTAGTTGAGGGCCCAATCAGCTTTCACCAGAAGTACTGTGATAGCCTTTTAATTGTTCTTCCTGCTTCAAGGTCTGCCCCACTCTAGTCTATCTCATTTAGCTGCCAGGATGAATAGATCTGAACGTGTCATTCCCTCCCCATGCCCATCTGCACCCAGCCCTCAGTAAGCTCCAATAGCTCTCTATTACCTCTAGGATTTGCTTTTTTTTATTATCCCTGGCTTTTAAAGCTTTTCATAACTTGGCCCTTTCCTACCTGTCCAGTCCTCCAAGTCTTTATGATCTAACTACATGTAGCTACCTGCAATTTCTTGAACACAAAACTCTACATCTCTCTTCTCCTTTTCCTTTAACACTGCGCTAGAATTCTCTACCCCCTCAAGTTTGCCTCTTAATTTATTTTTCTTCAAGACTCTGGTCAAATCCTTTCTTCTTTGTAGGAAACCTTCCCCAGTTCCCCTCTCTCCCACCAATTGCTAATGCATTCTCCTTTCAGATTTTCCTCATCTATTGTCTCTGTATTGGACGTACTAGTTTTTTACATGCTGTTTCTCTCATTAGACTATATACTTGTTGAAGACAGGGGCTGTTTTGCAGATCTTTATATCCCCAGTACTTGGCACAATGTCAAGCTGCTCTAGCACACAATAAGTGCCTAATAAATGCTTGTTGACTAACAGACATTGATCCCACAAAGTTATTGTGAGGATAAAATGATAACAGTATGGAAAGCATTTTGTAAATCTTAAATTATAACATAAATGTAAGTTATTATACAAGTATTATATTGGGCAGTAGCTGGGTGGTGAGCCATGCATAAAAATAGCTTTGAAACCGTTTAGTCCTGTGAAGTTTGCAAAATCAATGAAATATTACAAATGTTTTAATAGAAATATTACAAAGTTTCAATAGTGAATCATTTCAATTCTTACTACAGCTTATGCCAGCCTTAGACTGTATTGTTGTGTCCACTTTCATAATTGTGGATAGGACACGTTTGAATCACATATTCTCTTTCATGAATATGAAGGTTAATACTCTTAATAGAATCCTCCACCAGTCAATCAACCAAGACATCTTTATCAGGATTTTACTGAGTGTCTTAAGTCTAAGTACTCTGAAATAAGTCTTAACACTCTAATTGAGGAGACAGAAATCCATATATGAAACAATAATACAAGGAAATATATAACCAGAACATTGAAAAGCCTCCTCAATGAATTCTATATTTATTCAAAAGAGATCAGCCTAACCATGTACATTAGAAAGATGAAGTGGATGAAAAAGAAGATAGCATAAAATAGGCATACATTAACTCATTAACTGATTTCATTAATATGCATGAGAAGATGTATGTATTTATAATAGGTACTTCAGATAAACAAAGAACTGAGCCACAAAATGAACAGAAGTTCTGACTAGGCTAAATTTGGGAAATTGTGCAGTGCTTTCAATGATTTCAAGGTACTTGTTTCAGTAAAAGTTGATCCTTTAACAGCAGCAGTCTCCCAGAGATGTTATATGGAATCATAGAAGCTCACTCTTAAAAGATCCAGATTGCAAGTGATTCAGAGCCACATGGTAGGTGCAAAGTAGGCTGTGGCCTATTGCCAATGGTGACTTACATCTGAGGAATGGCATAAAAACACCATCAAGGATGTAGATGGCTGGGAAAAGAGGCCAGTTATGCATCCATAATAAGGAACAGGTTGATAGTCTACATGTTACACTTGTGTCCCAAAATATTAAAGGAAGGCATCCAATATATTGAGTAGATCCTTTGTTGAGGATGCATAGAAAAACACAGACAGGGCAAGAAGCACACAGGATAAGAAGGTATGGAGGAGTTGCAGTCTATATGAGTGGAAAGAGCATACCCATGGATGAGAACACAGGTAACTTTAGTACAATATATATATAATCGAGCACTAGATTATGTTTTTTATAAAGAGCTGAGATAGTGAGATAAAAAGTGATATTTGTCACATTGGGAGTCAGTGGTAGCCATGGAAGTTCCTTGAGGCAGGGACTATCTCAGTTTTGTATTTGCATACTTGGTTCTAGTATAGTGCCTGGAACAGAGTAGGCACTTAATAAATGCTTTTAAATTTCAAAGGAAACTAGAGCCATACCATCTCCTAGATGCCATTATTTAAATGAAACATGTCTACAGGCAATCTTTAAGTTTTTCTTAATCTCTCTGTGTTTGAAATAAATGGAACTGGAAAGAATCTTTCACTATTTTGGTTACACTGGCAACAAGTGTTAAAGCCCAGAAGGCTTGGAATTTCTGTTTTTCTTTAAAAAAGAAAAATCCTCTACTTTCACTTAGTTACTTAGTACTCTGTCCAATCTTCAGATCTGCATGTGTTTATCATTAAATAGTGTTACAATCTCTAAGGATTAGTGACAAACAGCTGCTCCTGCACTGTGCTCTTATTCCTTTGGAATCATAATGCCCCAATTCCAGTAGTATTAAGACAACTCCGCACACCCCCTCCCATTTATCTGCTCTAGTCATCCAACACAGCATGCAATCCAACCCTAGCTAAAAGTAACATTCATCACCAGGTGCCTCCAGAAATGGCCAAAGACACAATATGTTTGCTTTAACATAACCTATTCCATTTGGTTAGGAAAATAAAGCCATGTAAGCACCCCAAGAGGAAGTTGCAGCAGCTACACATGCCTCCATGTTCCTTTCTACTGATGTGGGAATTGAGATGAAAACCCCACACTACCAAATACCTTATGTTATATAACACTCCCTGGTGAAATATAGGTAAGTAATATTATAGTATCTTACATCCATATAGCCTTTTTAAAAGAATCTCAGAGGAACTAATACACTACCCTTAATATATTTAGTTTTCCATTTCCCGCTTAAATATAATTCCTCATAGTTCCTACTGCCGAATCAGGCTCATTGCTAAAGATTACACCATAATAGCAAAGATTCCAGATAGCAACACAACTACATTATTTGAGGGAAAGGGAAAGGGAAAGAGACATCAGGTTTCAGAATACTATGCCCTATGGCAGGCATCTGTGGGGACTCTGAATCTGTTGCTGGAAAAGCCACCAATTAAGAGAGTAGGGTGGAAATTGGTGGGAAGGAACTCATCTGGGGTGTGGTTGCTGCTGCAAAGGATTAGACAGGAAGGTGCATGCTGCCTAGAATCTTCCTATTACTCATAATTCTTAAAAACTAAGTTAAGTCAATTCTACCTAATGAAGGAGACTATGTGTTATCAGCATCCTCTAAATTCTGGACATTCTAAGGCAAAGTTCTAATCATCCTACTTTAGTTACAGCTCTAGCTAATGTAGCCCTTTCCTTGATGGAATAGTACTGTGCTATCTAACATTCACATACAATTTAAGAGAAGACTTTAGATTATCATGATTTCTACATTTTGTCACTAACTCCACACTCTATGTTATTTTGTTCCATTTGCAGCCTTCTTCACTTTTAACAATCAATCTCTTGATGACAGCAAACATAATATATTAAGCTTGTCAGGTGTGGTAATTATTTATTGGGTTCCAATGCAATGTGTGACATTTGTGGTATGAAGTCTCTAGGACTATACATTATGGAAAAATATTTCTATTCATTCATTTTTATTCTGCTGAAGATATATAACTTGGGTCCACATAATGATTTCTCCAGATGGTTTAATGTGGAATAAGATAGCTGAAAACTAACTTAATTGTAGCGTGACCTACAATTGTTGTTCTAATTAACACTATTTGACAAATAGTACCAAGGGGGAAATTCTACTTCTGAACATGAGTGTTTTTAAACACAAGCTTATTGGCCTCTCTAGGCAAGGGTTCTTTTATAGTATGATGCTGAGCTGTTGTTGCAAATGTTTTTCATGGTGAAATACATTTTATAGGTCTATATTCACTAACGAATGAAGGAAAATTAGACAATCAAGACAATCTTGAGGTATTATTAGCTAGTTTGGCATACAGGAATACTCAAGAAGATTATGACCTATTTATAAGTTCATAAAAAATTGTTCTCCCTACTGTTTTAAGGTTCTTAAGGTAAGGAAGGTTAGAAAATGAATAGAAGTAGACCATAAGTCAATGGATAACAAGTATTAAAGGCAATGTAG
This sequence comes from Pseudochirops cupreus, assembly GCA_028627135.1. Lineage (NCBI taxonomy): Eukaryota > Metazoa > Chordata > Mammalia > Diprotodontia > Pseudocheiridae > Pseudochirops > Pseudochirops cupreus. The sequence continues at coordinate 146,742,712 of CM053583.1, forward strand.
CATGGTAGATAGAGTTCTGAACTTGGCATAGAGAAGACTTGTGTTCAGATCTCACCTCTGATAGTTATTAACTATGTGACTCTGAGCAAGTCCCTCGATTTTTCATCCAAAAGACCTGCCTCATAGCTCTAGGGTTCAAACAAAATCAAGTGTGCAAAGTGTTGGGCAAATTTTAAATTTCAGACATTATAATTTAAAGGGGAAAGGACCATAATGTTAAGGTAATACAGTTCAACCCACCCATTTTATAAAAACAAAAACAAAAAAAAAACTGAGCCAGGATAAGTTAAGTAACTTGTTCAAGATAACAAAGACGTTAAGTTGAAAAGTTAGGATTTAAACTCATTTCCTTTGAGTCCATACTACCTCTTCTAAAGCAGAAGGAGACACTTCCAGGAGCCAAGATGGCAGAGTAAGCAGTAAATTGCTATAATTCTCCCATATTCACCTCAAACAACCATCAAATAGCACCTGAAACAAATCCTGGAACAGCAGAATCCACAAAAAGACTGAAAGAAACTTGGAAGACCAGTGGGAAAGGTTGGTTTCACCTGGGTAAAAGAGGAGTACTATCCAGGACAGGAAGCATCTCAGCAAACCAGCAGCAAGCCCAGCGTCAGCAAACCAGTGATAGATCCTGAGCTCCAACATGGTGGGGTAGGCTAACACCAACACTAGGATCCCCTACATGCCTTAGCATAGCAAGGTGAACAGGCAGACTCCGGCTCTGAGAATTGCCAGGAGAACCTCCACGTGCTCCAGCATAGCCCCAGGAAACCAAGCAGCTTCCAGTGGCCAGACTGCCAAGTACTTCAATGTAACTCCAAGGAAACATAGAAATATCTCACAGTCCTCAGCACGTTCAAGACACCAGCACTAGGAGCCCAGCTCGGTAGCAGGTAAACTGACAGACCCCACATCCCACCCCCTCAGCACAGCACCACACATGAGGGTTCCCCATGGTCCTCCAGGCAACATCAATGCAGCACCTGATAAGTAGCCAGGGCTACTGACAACAGCTGCACAAAACCCCTGAAAATTGGGACAGAGCACTCTCCACTCTTAAAGCAGAGTTCTATTTTGACAAAGAGTTCAAAAGTCAAGTAATTGGCTGGGAATATGAGCAAATAGCATTGAAAAAATAAGACTACAAAATATTACTTGGGTGACAAAGAAGATCAAAACATACAAGCAAAAGGAGACAACAAAGTCAAAGCTCCTACATCCAAAGCCTCCAAGAAAAATATGAATGAGTTACAGGCCATGGAGGAGCTCAAAAAGGATTTTGAAATTCAAATAAGAGAAGTAGAGGAAAAATTTGGAAGAAAAATGAGAGTGATGAAAGAAAATCATGAAAAATGAGTAAACAGCTTGCTAAAGGAGTTCCCAAAAATACTGAAGAAAATAACGCCTTAAAAAACGGACTAATCCAAATGGCAAAAGATGTCCAAAAAGCTAATGAGGAGAATGCTTTAAATAGTAGAACTGGTCGAATGGAAAAGGGAGTCCAAAAGCTCACTGGAGAAAATAATTCCTTAAAAATCAGAATGGAGCAAATGGAAGCTAATGATTTTTATGAGAAATCAAGAAATTATAAAACAAAACCAAAAGAGTGAAAAAAAACCAGAAGACACTGTGAAATAACTCATTGGAAAAATCACTGACCTGAAAAACTGATCCAGGAGAGAAAATTTAAAAATTATTGGACTACCTGAAAACAGTGATCACAAAAAGAGCCTAGACATCATCTTTCAAGAAATTATGAAGGAAAACTTCCCTGATATTCTAGAACCAGAGGGGAAAATGGAAATTGAAAGAATCCACCAATCCTTTCTTGAAGAAGATTCCAAAAAGAAAACTCCTAGGAATATTGTGGTCAAATTCCAGAGTTCCCAGGTCAAGGAGAAAATATTGCAACCAGCCAGAAAGAAACAATTCAAGTATTAAAGAAACACAATAAGGATCCAGCAAGATCTATCAGCTTCTGTATCAGAGGACTTGGAATATGGTATTCTGGAAGTCAGAGGAGCTAGAATTAAAACCAAAAATCACCTACCCAGCAAAACTGAGTATGATGCTTCAGGGGAAAAATGAAAATTCCATTAAATGAAGGACTTTCAAGCATTCTTGGTGAGAAGAACAGAGCTGAACAGAAAATTTGACTTTCAAATACAAGAATCAAGAGAAGCATGAAAAGGTTAACAGGACAGAGAAATCATAATGGACTTATTAAATTTGAACTGTTTACATCCCTACATGGAAAGATGATATTTTTAAGTCATGAGACTTTTCTAAATATTAGAGTAGTTGAAGGAGATATACACGCACACACACACATACACACACACACTATGTATGTATGTATGTATGTATGTATAGACAGAGGGCATAGGTTGAATTGAACATGAAGAGATGATATCTAAAAAATAAAATTAAGGGGTGAAAGAGGAATATATTGGAAGAAGGAGAAAGGGAGAGATAGAATAGGGTAAATTATCTCACATAAAAGAGGCATGAAAAAACTGTTACAATGGAGGAGAAGAGCAGGGAGGTGAAAAGGAATGGGTCAACTTTATTCTCATTGGATTTGGCTTTAGGAGGGAATAACATACACACTCAATTGGGTATCTTACCATACAGGAAAGTAGTGGGGAAGGGAATGAGAGGGGGGATGATAGAAGGGAGGGCAGACTGGGGGAAGGGGTAATCAGAATGCATGCCATCTTGGGGTGGGAGGAAGGAAGAGATGGTGAAAAAATTTGGAACTCAAAATCTTGTGGAAGTGAATGCTGAAAACTAAAAATAAATAAATAAATATATTAATTTTGGGGATGAAAAACAAGAAAACTATTAGACTGAAATTCACTCTTCCTCCCTTGCAGAAGTCCTCAAAGAGCTTGCTGGTTTGGAGGACCACAGCTATGTCACTTAGCCCCCATTGTCTTCCCATTTGTTCCCAATCATTCCCACTTCCCCTCTGCCCCCTGCCATTCTCCCTGCTTAACTGCTCACCCCAAAACTTTCTAAATCAATGCTACTTAATATTCTACCTCATTGAACATAATTGTACTGTCTGGCTCACGTAAGACAAAAAAAATTCTTTCTTTATTCTTACAGATTGGCCTCTTTCCTACAAATATTTCCATCCTTCCACAGAGATATGATGTCATTGGTGTGAAGTTTTTACTGCCTTGATGCAGATAAGAAACCTCCATGCCTTTTTGTCGTGTGTGTGTGTGTGTGTGTGTGTGTGTGTCTGTGTGTGTCCGTGTGTGTGAGCAGACCAGTGAAAATTCTAATCAGATGGGTTCTTGATGAGTGGCACTATCAAAAGAGTACTGAACTTGAAATTAGGCTGGGCAAGTTGCTTAACCTCTCTGGGCTTCTGACCTCCTCTCTGAAATTAAAAACTTGTATTATGTGGCCTCTAAGGTTCCTGTCAGCTCTTTCATGCCACATCTTCCATCTAAGTAATCACTGATAATATGCAACACCAAGCATACAGACTTCCATTCCTTTCTGGCTCACCTACAAATTTTGACTTTACTGAAATATTGGTGTTCTGTGATTTGCAGCTATATAGTATATCTCTGGAAGAATATTGCTGTCAAAAATATGGGTGTTGGTGACAGCAGTCAGTGGAAGAGCATTGAAACTGTATAGTGTTCTCTGATAAATAATGTATAATTTTATTATAATGAATAGCGCTGAAATTCTAATGTACATAACGATCATAATAATTAAATCATATCCATTCATAATCACTCAATCAACGAGCATTCATCTAATGCCTTCAGAGAGCCAGGCACTGTATTAAGGATTCTTGGGCTAAAAGAAAAAAATTGAATAATCCATGTCCTCAAGGGGTTTACATGTACACATATAAGAATATCAGAAATATTTATGAAATAGATAACAAGTAGTGGATGAGCAAAAGCTGGAGAGGGCAAGTGGAATTTTTATTTTTAAATTCATAAACCTCCAAATTAATCTTTGCCAGTAATCTTTTCATGGTATAGATGTGATATGATGTGTTCTTGAAGGTTATGCGTGTTAGTGAGTGTAAGCTATGGAATTCTGGTACTACCAAGCTGGAAAGGCTTCTTATGAGACTTGTTACAAACTATGCATCTGGTATCCAAAGATCAATCAAGGCAATTTTGGAAAATACTGACAACCAGCTGATAAAGTAATGCATAAACAGGGGCGGAAGGTGGCGCAGTGAATAGAGCACCAGCCCTGGAGTCAGGATGATTGAGTTCAAATCAGGCCTCAGACATTTAACACTTACTAGTCAAATGACCTCAGGCAAGTCACTTAACCCTAATTGTTCTGCCTTCTCCCTTCAAAAAAGCAAAAAAAAAAAAAATGCACGAACAAAACCTACGAAAGCATAGAGAAATTAGCCAAATCTAAATCAGGACAGGAGGAACTGTAGCAATGAAATTATGTATATCTCAAAGTATTGAAATAAATAAATTCATGATGAAACTCCAAAATTCTTTCCCTCAACCCAATATGTTTACTAAAAAAAATCACTATAAATTAATTTAGGAAAATGAAGCAAACTTATAGGCCTTTGGCCATTGTTTATAATTCAGAACCTGTCTCTGAATTGATGAACATGAGTAATAACCTAAAATGAAACTATGATTGAATTAGTGATAGTTATCCTTAATGAATGGATACAAAAATATATTACCTTGCAGAGCTACTCATTAGGATGATAAGTCACAAAATTGCACACAGCAGTAACTAATTTTATGATATAGGTATAGAAGCATATTACTATGGAAAATTTAATTCATCTTTCTAAATGAGTCCATCTACATCTTTAAAAGCTATTACAGTGTCCCAATAGAATATTTTTGTCCTCTGCTTTTTCCAAAATTTGAAACACAGCTATTTCCAAATCAAAATAAAAAATGTAAGATTGTTTTTCATGTTGGTAATTGAGTTTACTTTTCAATTCTTTTAAAGCTCAGTCCATAATCCTTTCCATAGCCCCAGTGTATAATATAAAGTCTCCTTTATCTAAAAGCATTTTTATGTTTAGTGGCAAAACTAGTAGTGGTACCATGTAGACATAGCTTTGTTTAAGATGAAGTCTCCGGCATTCAAAGCCCCCTACAAAAGTCTAATATCTCTTTCCAGTCTTATAGTTTACTAGGTCCTTCCCATACTCTGACTAATCTCTCTTTCCCTCAATTTACTATCTCTGAACCTTTGACCATACTGTGCCCTTCTCCAGGGATGCCTTCTTTCCACCATTGCCAGCTGTCTTAATCAGAGAATTGTAACTCTGTTGCTAAAGAAAACCCCGTAGTTATCTCATAGTCCAGCCCCCTTGTTTTCATAAGGAAATAGGACTGAATGAGGTTGTGGCTTGTCAAATGTCACACAAAAAGTAAGCCTCAAAGACAGGACTGGAACACATTTCTTCTCGTCCCAGAACCAGCGTTCTTTCCACTGTACACACTACCACAAGCTTTTTTATCCTTCACATTCCGCCAGATCGCCCATTCCCCCCAGCCAACCACTTATATCTTTCTTCTATTATACTTATGTGCCTTTCTTATCCCTTCTACTCTGATAACGATCATGGAGGCCAGAAACCATGTTTTACTCATGGGCAGAGGCCCTTGAGTACCTAGAAAGTACCCTGTATAGAGTCTGTGTGGAGTTAAAAAAAAAGTTTTAATTGCATTGAATTGATTCCTGAATTATAATCTCCCTGAGGGAAGGAACTCTCTTATGCCTCCTTTTGTATCCTTGGGTGTTTAGGATAGTACCCGGCAGATAGGAGGTGCTTAATAAAAATATACTGGTTGATGCTATACCCCACTACAATCAACTAAATGATGTATCTCCTGTCCTTAAAGAATCAATGAAGAGTTACCTCCCCCAAGAAATTTTCCTTGACTAAGTGCCAACCAAAATAACTACAATACATCCCATTCTGCATTGCAAAGCACATATATTTAATTATACATACATATATATATATATATATATATATATATATATATGTATGTATTTAGGTGGTGCAATGGATAGGGTGCTGGGCCTGTACATGTCACTTAACCTCAGTTTGCCTACTTGAGTATAAAATGAGTGTAATGTTAGCCACTACCTCCCAGGTGTGTTATAAAGACAAAATGAGATATTTGTAAAGCCCTTAGCACAGTGACTGACACATAGTAGATGCTTGGTAAATTCTTATTTTCTTCCTTCTTTCATTCCTAAATCTTGAATGTCCTTTTCAGTGTATCATCACCAGTAATAATAATAGCTGGCATTTTATATAGCACTATGAGATTTGCAAAGCACTTTGCAAATACTCTTATTTGATGCTTACAACATGAGGAGTAGGGGTGATTATTATCACCATTTTACAGATGAGGAAGTTCAGGTAAATAGAGGTTAAGTGACTTGTCCAGGGTCACACAGTTAGTATCTAAGGCAAAATTTTAACTGAGGTCTTTCTACTGCACATCTAGAACTCTATCCACTACACTACCTACCTGCCAGTGAATTATACATAATGAATATATATACATATACATATATATATATATATATACATACACACACATATTTTTTGCTTTTTGGAGGGGGTAGCACAGGGCAATTGGGGTTAAATGACTTGCCCAAGGTCACACAGCTAGTAAGTGTGTCACGTGTCTGAGGCCAGATACAACTCAGGTCCTCCTTAATCCAAGGCTGGTGCTCTATTCATTGTGCAACCTAGGCACTCCATATACATAATGAATATTAAATAAATGAACTGATTTATTCTATGTGTTTCTGTGTATGTGTGTGCATATGTGTATACACAGTTCTAAAATGGCACCATCGTATGTAAATATTTGTTGAATAAGCATAGCAATGTAACCTAAGTTTTTTTCTGTAAAACACCAGTAACGATGTTGCATGGCTCACTGTCATCTTAGAAGAACTAAAGCTGTGGATCACACATATAGTAATGATCAACACATTACACATGAAAAATTACGCAGGAGAAGTAGTTTAAAAGCTACTTTTAAAATTACCAGAAAAAAGTGGGTCAATCACATAGCAAAAGCAGAAAGTACTGATAGAGAGCCCACATGTAGCATCCATATCTTTTCTTACCTAGAGATTTCAAGGAAAGCTTCCAGTATATTAGGTGGGTCTCCTATGGCAAATTTATAGGCAAACATCCTTGGTACTCATTTAAGTTGGGCAAGCATAAATCTGTTGCAATAGGCCCCCTTGATGGAAACACCCATACCAACGGATTGACAAACAGATCCATTGGAATAAGAGAATCCTAGAGCTTATAATAACCCTCCCTCTGAAAGTTATATAGAAAAATTCTACAGTGGATCCTAATGGCATTATTTTCTCCATCAGAGTCTCAAACTGCAAAAGAATTCTCGTAATGTTTATCTCCAGCACAGGTTTGTAAAGGTAGAAAATTGGTGAAATTACCAACGTATAATAGGAAAATATAAATGTACCATGTTAATACTAAAGAAACAATAGGCACAAATTTATGTTGCTTATGTTACTATTCTCATCTACTTAATTTCTGACTCTTTTCTGAGAATCCTGGGAGCTAGTGAGGAGTAACTTATAAAGACTTTGCCATACAAATGGGGTCATGTTTAACACATAATCTCTACATACCCTTAAATCATTTTTCAAAAGTATCTCCACTTTTTTTGTCCTCTGACTAAACAAACTATGAATCAAAGGAAGGCCTCAGAAATTGGAGTTATTTCCAAGAAATAGCAGTACAATTATTCAAGTTATTTAAGGGTTTTAAATTTTAGTTTCCAGACTTGTGAGTTAGAAAATAATGTTACTGACCTTTGTTAATTCATGAAGGTACTGAAAGAAATAAATGGATTATGTATTTCCAAAGTTAAATGGAAAAGCTGCTTGACAACAATAGGTGGTGCTACTAGGATAGAATGCAGAATAAACTAATGTGTACACTGGGTGCAAAAAGTTGCTACATGAAACTTTGCTTGAACCAATTTACTTTGCACGTCAAATTAAATTGTAGTTTGGGAACACTGTTGAAGTGAAGTTGGAGCAACTGTCAGAGAACAAAAAAAAAAAAATTCAAACAAACTAAAGGTCTATAACCTTGAACCAAAAAAACAAGGCCCTTCCAAAAGTGGGCGTGATGTTTCAGCAGCAGGTTTTAATTTAGACCTTCTAATTGCCACAATAGCCTCTAAAAACCAGAGGTTGCCTGAGTCTTCTTGGATTATACCCTATTAAGCTCAATCGTATTTTAGCTACAGGGTGCAAATTCTAGCTAACTGCTAATGGTAATGGTGGCCAGCTTTCTAATTTAATTGAATTTTATTATATATTTTCTTTTAGCTCATAATTTAAATTCACATGGAAGATAGGAAAAGTGGACTCCATCTTGTAAATTCTCCCTAGAAGGGGCATCAGAATAATCTTAAATTTAAGAAAAGTCAGCCCTAAACATTTACAGCAAAAAATGGAAGATATAGAATTGTAAGGGAGGCAATGCTTAGAGGAAAGGGTGGGGGGAGAAGGAGGTAGCAAGGATGAATCCTGGTTTTGGAAAAAAAATCATTTTCTAGGCAAAGATGAGTGAGCAAAAGAGAGTTGTACCAGGCAAGCTGGAAAAGTTTTTTTGGGGGGAAGTAGGGTAAAGGTTCCTCAGGAGAAGCACTGAAAGTACTTTGGGTTAGCTTAAGACAAATCCAAAGTTAGAATACCCCTATCAGTCAACTGAGACCAGTGCTTTGTGAATGTATAACTTGAACTTTTGTGCTTTTTGTTAAGAAATGAGAAATGGAGAAAGGTTGAAAGCAAGTATCCACAAAGGCTTACCATCTGAGTCAATTAACATATGTTTATTAAGTATCTTCTCTGTACCAGGCACAGTGTTAGAAAATAGAGTGGGAATAAATTAATCAACATTTATTTAGTATCTACTATATTCCATGCCTTTAAGGACCTCTCCTTCAATTGAGGAAACAAAATGTCTATATCAGTGAATATGTTTGTATATATGTATATATGAAATATACACATATAACATATATACTTATATAAATATCCACATGTACATAAACATGTATGAATAGATGTAAAAGTAGATGTCTGCTTATACACATGCATATGTACATGTAAAAGATATATACAAAACATATAAATCACAAGGTCATATGGTGTCAGAGAAGGCATTTGCAGCTGGGTAGAAAAGGAATAAGGGCAGGCTTCATATAGAAGGTGGTACTGGAGCTAAGACACTGAAATGGGTGAAGAACCGCAAAGAAGTCAGTTTGGCTGGACCATTGAGTATGGGAAAGAACAAGACTGGAAAGGCAGTTTGGAGCCAGGTTGTGAAGGGCTTTCAATGAAAACTCTCACTTGGGGTCATGGGTGCCACTTGGCCAGCCTGTTTTGTGAAGGAAGCCCAGTCCAGGCTACAGCATAGAGCTACAGTCTTACTGATAGCTAATTTGAAGTCAGGAAGTAATCATCTAATAAAATCTGCTTTGTGTTTTGACACATTTCAAATATTAAATCATTCTTAAATTGGAGCAAGGTAAGATCACATCTGGCTTCTTCTACATCCCCAGTAAGTACCGTAGTGTTTAAAAGTTTTCTTCTGTGAGTTTCAGGAGTCCTGCATATGTGGCAGAGCGATATTTTACAGATAAAAGATATGCTATGTGGTCACTCGTAAAGGCAACCTCTCTCTGGGTCCCTTTTTAGCAAATCCGTTTATGTGAAATAATTGGGATAGATTAGTAAAAAATGCTTTCATCTTTGTTTCTTGCCTCCATTGCATTTTAAAATAATTAAAAATCCAGATTGTTTCTGTTTTTCACCTCAGTTTACTGGCACCCAGCAAAGAGCCCTACACTTTGATTTTAATCACGGCCAGACAATATAAGGCCTCCGTCTCAGAAGCAAGTGGAGCAGCAAGAGAGAAACCCTGCCGGGTAATTTCAAAGCAATGTACTTCATGCTGCTAGGCCTACAGTATGATTTCTGTTCTGCCACAGGCACCAATAGCGGACAACTTCCAATTTGCACCTCTCACATAAATCCACATTATGCCAATAAGTTTCGAAGAAAACCACAAGCTGCCCAGCTCAGCAGTCAGAGGTCTGTTAACAGATCCTTAACTATGATCTATTGTGTAGCACAGCCTGAAATATGGATGCAGAGTTTCATTTTATAGAGCTTTTGCTCAGTTTTTTCTTGAGATAATTATAAGTGTTTATTTTGGCTTTTAACAACTTTAATCACATTATTTAGCGTGTTGCTCTTTTGTTACCAAGTTAACCAATATTGCATCCTCCCAGGGATTTCACCAAAAACTCACACTGGAATTGGCTTAATTGACAACGAAGACAGAAAAATAAGAGGTTAAGGTAGTTAATTCCATTAAAACTTCACAGATGCTGAGTTGCTATTAGCCCCCAAAAATGATATTAATTTTCCTTAAACGACAGAAAATTCCTAAATGGAAGAAGTGTGGATTTCTCTAATTAATGAGGCATGCGACTTCTCTGCAGCAAGGTTCCTGTTTGAAATGGCTTCATGTTGAAATGAGTTTACCCTAAGCCCAGAATAATGGTATGCAAAGAGTCTGAGATGATAAATGTGGCTGTAATTATCATGCGGCCTCCTTCTCTCCTCTTATCTGAATGCAGGGTTAAAAATAACCTCGGCTGATCAGGAAGGGTTATTCAGCCAGTTACTTGGGGGCCACTGTTGAAACATCCTGCTGTGCCAAATTGCAGTCGATGGCCTGGTAATAGCAAAACGATGACATTCTTAAACAAAATCTATCCATGTGTCCCTCTCATGGGAATTAGCTTTAAAAAAGTTTAAAAGAATGATGGTTTAATGTGTTCATAAGTCACCTTGTTTTGTGAATGCTGGGGAACAACTGGGGAACAGGCCTATGATAATCAATTATTCCATAAACTTACTTAATACATAACAAAACTCATGTGTAGCTAATTTTTAGGGATTTTCTCTCGTCCTGTATTTTTGGTTATTTCATTGAAGGATCCTGGAAAAATCTTTTCTTTGATAATTATCCCCTTCACACCCCTAAAGTTGTCACTTCTATTTTCTATCCAAACTGATATCCAGTATTCCCTGTTCTGCTTCCTTATGTTCAATTTCTCTCTTCTCTGTCATCTTCTCAAGTACACATGCAGGCTTTTTCTAAATGACAATAATTAAAATAAGATGGCAAATAAGGAACACTTTTGCAAAACAGCCAATTCCTTACACATACCAGACATCACTACTTCAAATCATCACCTCCCTCCCCAGTGAAAGCCCACAAGACACCTTGCAATGTAACCAGAGGATTCAGATTTCATTTGACTAATATTTCCAACAATTCATAAAAAATGTAATGACCCCTAAAATTGACTTGGTCTTAGTCCCAATCAAGTTCAATCCAACAGAAACCCTTCAAAACAGAATATACATTAGACCTGTGATTTCTTTTATAAAGGGAATTATCTGCCAGTGCAACTCAGGACCAGGAGACAGCTTAGGATCTTAGAGAATGGCTTAGAATAGACCTAGAACTATAGCAAAGGTGTTGAACTCAAATAGAAATGGGGGCCACTAAACCATACATAAGGGTCCTTGCCGCTATGTGTTGATGTAGAAAGCCACTTATTAACATTATCTTTGCCATCTATTTTTATTTATTTTACCAAATATTTCCCAGTTATATTTTAATTTGTAGTGAGTTGCAGTTCAGTGTTGCCTGCAGGTCTCATGTTTGACACCACTGTGAGGTTGAAATGACTTGCCCAAGGCCAAATAACTAGCATGTGTCCGAAGTAAGACCTAACCTTTTTTTTTTAATTGGTTCTCTATCCACGAGGCCATGTTGTTTCTCTCAAAGTAAGAATCAACATGGGAAAACTAATCTATAGACTTTCTTGCACTTTAAGCATCCCCTTTTGAATTTTCTGCAGAGCCAAATAAGTCTCTATTGTCAACTTTGCATCATAGTGTTCTTAGAATGTTGAACCTGAAAGGATCCTTAAAGAAGATCTAGTATCATAAGAACATGGATTGAGAGTCTGAAAGGACTTCAGGGGTCATCCAAGCTACTTCTCATCATTTTATAGATGAAGAGAATGAGATGTTAAGAAGTGAACATAGAAAGTGCTTAATAAATATTTATTGAATGAGTGAATGAATGTCTTGTCCAAGATCACACAGACAATAAGGAACAGAGCTGTGATTAGAATTCAGATCCTTCAGATCCCAAATCTAGCATGTTTCCCCACTCTGCCATATGAGGCCAATATCTACAGTTATAGAAAAAGTAATATGCATACATATATATAAAGATATGTATGTGTGTGTGTGTATATATATTTATAAAGAGTTAGAAGACCAATGTTTACAAGTTAGTTCCTCCACTTACTACAATCTGTGTGAGTCCTATCACCTGTTTGGGTCTCAGTTTCTCCATCTATAAAATGAAAGGGTTGGATTAGAGGACATCTAAAGTCTCTTCTAGCTCTAAAACTGCATTGCTGATCTGGAAGGTAGCAGGGAGAAGTGGAAAGAGAACTCTGGAGTCAATTGACTCAGAGTCACTTCCTGGTTTTATTACTAATGCCTTGTACAACCTAGGGCTGGACATGTCACCTCTCTAGGCTTCAGATTCACCTATGGAATGAAAAGGCTGGACTAAGGGTACTCTAAGGGCTCTTCAAGACCTAAATCTGTGATTGGTGGATGGAAGGAAAGAAAGAAGGAAGGAAAGAAGGAAGGAGGGAAGGAGGGAAAGAAGAAAGGGAGGAAAAGAAGGAAGGACAGAAGGGGACTGAAGGAAGGAAGAAAGAAGAATGGAGGAATGAAGAAAGGGAGGAAGGAAAGAAGACAGAGGAGGAAAAGTAGGAGGTAAGGCAGGAAGAAGGAGGAAGGGAGAAAGAGAGGGTGAGAAGAGAGGAAGGGAGGAAGAAAGGGAAGAAAGGGAAGGAAGAAATGAAGGAAGGAAGGAAAGGAAGGAAGGAGGGAAGAAGTAAGTGCTTACTGTTGTATTAGGCACTGTGCTAAGCACTTTACAAATATTATCTCATTTGATTCTCACAACAACTCTAGGAAGTAGGTACTTTTATTATTCACATTTTACATGTGAGAAAACTGAGACAGAAAGAAGTTAAGTGACTTGCCCAGGATGCGGCTGGATTTGAACTCAGGTCTTCCTGACTCCAGGCCAAGTGCTATATCTACTAACTCCTAGCTGCTGAAACAGGGATGTGCTGGAACCAGTTCCAACAACCTCAAGTTGAGTATTAAATTTTCAGTGAGCAGTTATATCTCAGAAACTGACAATCACTACAAATCAGGACTTGATTTATTGTTTCACTGATTATCTGGACTTAAGAAAGTATTAATAACTCAGATTAAACTTAAAAGTGTGTGTGTTCATTCCCTCGCCCCACCCCTAGGGCCAGTCGTTAAACATTTACCAGCGTACCCTCAGTTCTAAGGAAGCATGGTATTTATGTTTTCTGTCCTTTTCCTTTTTTTTTTTTAGGAGAAGAGTTGATAGACTTTTGTTTTTTAATAATACAGCACCTTGGGAAATAAAAATACCATGTGTGTTGATAAGTAGCAACAGGTGCTAGGAAGCAACAAGCTGGGTTCCGAACTTAGGTCCTCATTCCAAATCTAGTCTCCTTGCTGCATGCTGCCAGGCCAAAGTCTGTATTTTATACAAGAAAGTAGAGAAGGAGCACACAATTTGGACTGAGGATCTGAGTTTAAACCCTATCTCTGTCACTATCGGCATGACCTTGGGCAAATCCCTTGAGTTATTAGGGCCTCAGTTTCTTCATCTGAAAAATAAAGGGTAGAAGCGATGGGGCCGGAATCCGGCGTTCGGCTTAGGCACCTTGGCCAGTCTGGATCCCAAGAGCCCTTGCGGCGCCGGGGTCCTCGCAGGCACAGCCGGGAAGCCGCACGTGTTGGGAGCAACATGCCCAAGGCCTAGCGCGACGAGAAGGTTTCCTTAAGGAAAACCACAAAGAAGGGCTTGGAACTCAAACAGAACCTGATAGAAGAGCTTCGAAAATGTATGGACATGGACGAGTATCTTTTCATCTTCTCTGTGGCAAACATGGGAAACAGCAAATTGAAGGATGTCAGGAGTGCCTGGAAGCTCAGCCGCAGTTTCTTCGGCAAGAACAAAGTTATGATGGTGGCTTTGGGCGAGGGCCCTCCGGTGAGTATAAAGACACTTTGCACCAGGTGGGCCCCGTTCCCCATTCTTTCAAGGGAGGTGATGCACAGGGTCCCCTTGAGCTAGTTTCATGTGCCTCTGCTGAGAGAGTCTGACTGTGTGACTAAGACAAGCAGAAGCCCGGGGGGTTTCTGGAGCCTGGGACAGTGCCTCTGGGAAGCCCTGCCCTTCCTTCACCCGTCAGGGCCTCCACAGCCACTAACTGTATGACCACCTCAGTCCTCCTCCTCCCCCCATGTTGTTCACCACTTAATCCTCCGCCAGAACTCTTTCATTTCAATACAGAATAAAAGCATCACCAGTTGGGGAGGGAGCATGCCCACCCTAGTCTTGTTTTCTTTTAATGTTTTGTGGGCCCGCCTTTGACAGTGTCTCTGGTGGGGCCCACAGACCCCATCCATCTGAGAACAAGGGATTACAAAGGAAACTAATGCTATTGAAATAGTGATCAGAATCTGAAAAAAAAGAAAAATAAAGAAATTGGACAGAGGTTCTTAACCTTTTGCTGTGTCATAGGCCCCTTTGGAAGACTGCTGAAATCTATGGACCCATTCTCAGATTTTTTTTTTAATTTTTAAATTAAATTAATTTTTTCAATCAGCAAAAAATCTTTTTCTTTGTCCCACCTTGTCCTCAAATTAGAATGAAAGAAAAGCAAAACCTTTGTTATAAACAGCAAAAAAACCCTTCTGCATTGACCATGTCCAAAAGAGGGAAACGCATGTACACATGTATGTGTGTATGTATGTATTATACACACATGATTCATATACACATATATTATGTGTGTACGTGTATTCAAGTCAGCTAGGTGGCACAGAGGATAGAGCACTTGTCTTGGAATCAGGAAGACATCTTCCTGAGTTCAAATCTGGCCTAGACACTAACTGTGTGACTCTGGGCAAGTCACTTAACCCTGTTTGCCTCAGTTCCTCATCTATGAAATGAGCTGGAGAAGGAAATGGCAAACCACTCCAGTATCTTTGCCAAGAAAACCCCAAATGGGGTCATGAGGAGTCACTTCAAAAACAGAAAAACAAGTGAACAACAAATGTATGCGCACACATGCACACACACACATTTAGTGATGCCACCTAGTGACCCTGTGGACCACACTGTCTGTGGAGTCTTCTTGGTGAAGATTCTGGACTGGTTTGCCATTTTCTTCTCCAGCTCATTTTATAGATGAGGAGCTGAGGAAAACAGGGTTAAGTGACTTGGCCAGGGTCACACAGCTAGTAAGTGTCTACGGTCAGATTTAAACTCAGGTCTTCCTGACTCCAGATGCAGTACTCTATCCGCTGAGCCATCTAGCTGCCTCCAAAAAAATGAAACATATGTACATACACTTGTGTATATAGACATGTATATGTAAAGATAAGTACATATGCATATATATGCCTCTATAAACATATATACTTATATGTAAAGACATATAGTTGTATATATGTATTGTGTATCTGTGTACATATACATAGTTGTATACACATAGACAAGTATATGTATGTGCATGTATGTGTAT
The DNA here is from genome assembly GCA_028627135.1 of Pseudochirops cupreus. Lineage (NCBI taxonomy): Eukaryota > Metazoa > Chordata > Mammalia > Diprotodontia > Pseudocheiridae > Pseudochirops > Pseudochirops cupreus. The sequence goes on from CM053583.1 coordinate 146,758,515, forward strand.
GTGTTCCATTCTGTGCTCTGTGCATTTGTCTCCCGGGAAATTTGTAGCATATTGTATCATTAGCCCTGTGGAACTGTGACTGATAATTACCCTGATTGGTTTTCCTAATTCTTTCTTATCTTTATCATATTATTATATAAATTGTTCTCCTGGTTCCATTCTCTTTACTGTGCATCAGTTTGCACAGGTTTTTCCTTCTCTGAAACCATCCCTTTCATCATTTCTTCCAGCACAAGAGCATTGCAGTCTGGCTAGAACTAGGAACATAGGTTTAGAGCTGGACAGACCTTAAAAATCACATAATCCAATCTCCTCTTTTTACAGAAAAGTAAACAAACCAAGAAAGTATAGGTGCTTTGCTCAAGGTCACCCCGATAATAAATAACAGACCTTTGTAGCAACTCTGTGATGGCAAAGAATTGGAAACTGAGAGGTTGCCCTTCAATTGTGAAATGGCTGAACAAATTATGGTATCTCATTGTAATAAAATACTATTGTGCTCTAACAAATGATGTTTCAGGGAAACTGGGGAAGACTTACATAAACTGATGGAGAGGGAAATTTGCAGAACTATTTATATAGTTGCATATGGATGGTAAATAAGGTTGAATATAAGGAGGGTAGAATTTAATTATGGAGAACTTGGCAAACCAAACATTTTATGAAGTCGTTATTTAATAAAGAACCATTTTACCAGTTATTAATTGATAAAAGCAATGTTTTGGAAATGTTAGTTTGGTAAGATGCAAGATGGATTAGAAGGAAGCAAGATGGGAGTGTGGAGTAATGAACATCTAAACTAAAGGAGTGGCCATGGGTATTATTTTTTAAAAAGAGGGAAAATCCTCTAGATCATTGGTATTTTGAAAGAATTATTGAAAGATTGGACAGAAGAGAATAAAAAGGAAATCTATAGAGACTCCAGTATTCCCAGGCTTGAAGGGCATGCTTGCCATGATCATCATTGGATCAAAAGTGCCTCATGAATGAAGGAATGAATAAAGTATATATTATGCATCTGTCATGCACAAAGCAATGTACAAAGTGCGGGGGATACGATAGAAAAGTAAGACAGTCTTTGCTCTCAAGATGCTCGAGCTGTAACAGAGGAGGCATCACAAGGAAGGTTTCAGCAGCAAGTCAGATGGAAAAGTCCCATGGTCCTTAGAGTGAAGCAGCAAAGCAAGTAGTAGTGCTTCTTTAACGTCATTTTTCTGATAAAAATCATATTCATTTCTTATATCAAGTCATTTACCAGTGACAGCAACTTTGGTAGTAAATAGTAATATAATTTGATCCCTTTGTATTGACAAAGCTAACAGATACTTAGCACCTAGTTTGAAATTAATTAGATCAGGCCTCTGTTAAGAAACAAAAGGTATGCACCCCTGTTCCTGACGTAACAGGAAGTTGCTGATGTAACAGGAAGGGGCAGAACAGGGAGGAGCTAATAGGTATATAAGGAGAAGCCCTAGCTG
>CM053583.1:146760492-146805409 GCA_028627135.1 Pseudochirops cupreus
TATCTTTGTGTGCGTTTTGGAGTTCTAGGATTGGTTTAGAGTCCTATTTTATGGGTATTTTGGGGTGGCTATGTGAGAGCTGCGATATGTTGCTGCTGCTATGCCGCCATCTTGGCTCCGCCCCCCTAATGAAATCTTAAAAGAAAACTGTCCATATTGCTTAGAACCAGAGATCAAAGTAAAATAGAAACATGCCACTGGTCACCTCCTAGAAGAAACTCCAAAATGAAACTCCAAGGAATATTATAGCAAAAATCCAGAGCTTCCAGGTCAAGATCAAAAACTGTAAACAGTCAGAAAGAAAGAATTCATGTAAAGAGGAGCCACAATCAGGATCACACATGATTTAACAGCCACCACATTAAAGAAACAAAGAGCTTGGAATATGATATCAAAAGCAAAGAACATAGACTTACAACCAATAGTAATTTACCCAGAAAAACTGAGTATAATACTACTAGGCATAAAAAGACCTTTGGTGAAACAGAGTATTTCCAAGTATTCCTGATAAAAAAAAAAAAACAAAAAACAAAGCTGAATAGAAACTTTGAAGTGCAAATAATCAATAGAAATATAAAAAAAGGAAACACTGAACAATCATAACATAGTAGACAAGGATAAGCTGTTGATTTTCTAATGGGAAATATGATACAGATATCCTCTCTCTACCCTACCATCATCATCATCAGGGGTCATAGAGTAAGGCTAATGAAATATAAGCCTTGGAAGTAGTTGTATTATGTTTTAATGATCTTAAAAGAAGAATGAAAAGGGAGAGTAAGAGGAATACTGTGGGTGAAAAGTGTGTGTGGTAATGGAATATGTTTGGAATTTTGGGGGAAAGCTCCTTGCATTCTGTTTCCTGCTATGTCACCATCTTGGCTCCCAAAAGTAATTTTCTTTATGTTACCTGGTCTAGAAATTAAATTATGTTAACTAATTATCACTAACTATGATCATAGGATCATAGATTGAAGGCTATACAGGACCCCAACGATTATCTAGTCCAGGGATTCTTTAACATGGAGTCCATAATTAGTTTTTTTTTCTTTAAGATTTGGATAAATGTATCTTTGCAAGCCTATGTATTTTTTGCATAATTCATGTCATTCAATAGAAAAAATAGACAGGAAAAAGGGGAATTAGAGGGAAGGTAGATTAAGAGAGGTATTAGTCCTAAGCAAAACAAAATATAACTAAATATGTGCAAAAATATTTATAATTCTTTCTGATATGGCAAAGAACAGAAATCTGAGGAGATATCTATAAATTAGGAAATGACTGAACAAGTTATGGTATATAAAGATGATATAATGCTGTTGTGCTGTAAGAAATGATAGAGGGTATGGTTTCAGAGAAACCTGGGAAGATATGTATAAACTGACATATAGTAAAGTGAACAGAATCAGGAGAACAATTTCTATGCTAACAAAACTGTAAAGACAACTTTAAAAGACTTAGGAACTCTGATTCAATATAATGACCAACCATGATTCCAGAGGACAGATGAAACATACTACTCACTTTCTAATGATGAAGTAAAGGACTCAATGCAGAATGTAACAAATATCTGTGGGGACATGACCAATGTGGAAAAGTGTTTTGCTTGACTATACATGATGGTAACATAGATTGTGTTATGTCTCTCTCAGTTGGGAGAGGAGAAGGAAAGAGAAGGCAGGCTTTTGATAATAAAATAAAATTTAATTAATTATAAAAAGAATAACTAGCATACTCATAGTTTTAAGTTTTCAAAAACTCAAAGGAGGGTCTGAGGCAAAAACAGATTAAATGATTTGTCCCGGGTCACATAACTAATAGGTGTCTGAGGATGAATTTGAACTCAGTTTTGACTAATTCCAGATTCAGCACTTTGTCCATTGTGCCACCTAGCTGTCTCTAGTGACTGGCTGCAGTGTCATGAAGTATATTAATTCTTCTTTGAATGTTTGACAGGATTCACTTGTAGATGCATTTGAATCTATGGAATTTTTTTAAAAATTCATTTGGGAAGTCATTCAGAGCTCATTTAATTTTGTTTTTGGGGGCTGGGTTATTTAAATTCTCTATTTCCTGTTCTGTTAATCTGGTTATTTTTTTTAAAATATGCATCCATTTTATTTATTATTAATTTTAGTGGCATATAATTGGGCCAAATAGTTTTTAATAATTTCTTTTATTTCCTCTTCATTTTGTAGTGAATTTTCCTTTTTCATTTTTGGGGTTATTGATTTAGTTTTCCTCTAATTTAAAAACAAGATTAGCAAATGGTTTATTCATTTTGTTGTTTTTCCTCCCAAATACACATATGTATTTTCCCAATTCATATATGTACACATAAATGTGTATGTGTAAACACTTGCATATATGTGTGTATATATGGTATGTGTGTACATATACACATATCTTCTTCTTTATTCATCTATTCAATGTTTAGGGATTTTCCTGTCAATTTTGCTAATTTTTTTTTTTGTTTTTTGAGGATTTCCATTTTTGTCAATCTTTTTTGAAAAATTCTTTTGCTTGCATTATCAATACATTTATCTGTCCTTTTTCTCTGGTGTTGATAAAAGTGTTTAGAGATATAAAATTTCCCCTAAGGATTGCTTTGACCATATTCCAAGAATTTTGGAATGTTGCCTCATTGTCGTTTTTCTATGATGAAGCTATCTATAGTTTCCACAGTTTTATTTTGACCCACTTATTCTTTAAGATTATATTATTTATGCTCTCTTTAAGTTTGGATCCTTTCTTTAAATGCCTTCTATGGATTATCTCATGGTCAGTAAAAGATGTGTTTAATATTTTTGCTTTTTATGGAATTTATGAGATTTTAATGCTCTCAGATCTAGCCAATTTGTATAAAAATGCCATAGACAGCTGAGAAATACTAACACACGTGTACAAATATATGAATAGATGTATTAAGAAAGAAATGTATCTGTATATATGCTATTTTCTCTTCCCATTAAATAAGCACTTTATAAAATTTTCATGTCTAATTTTCCTAAAGTTCTATTCATGTCTTCAACTTCTATCTTGTAAATCTTTTTGTTAGAATTGTCTAGTTCTAAAAGGGGCACTTTGATTTCCCTAACTATTAAAGTCCTGCTGTCTTTTTCTCCCTTTAACTAGACTGATTTTTCCTTTAACTACTAGATGTTATGCCTTTTGGCACACAAACATATGTGTGTGAGTACATATATACATATATATGTGTCCAATATACATATATTAAGCATAAATACTATTTCGTTATCTATGGTGTCTTTAAGCATAATGTAGTTTCTCTATTTCCTTCTTTTCACTATATCTCTTTCTGTTGTTTTATTGCCTGAAATGATTACTACTATTGCTTTTTGAATGTTGTTGAAGCCTAATAAAGTCTACTCCATTAACTCTTTTTTAACCCTGTGGCAATTTTAGTTTAAATGTTACTCATAAGCAATATATTATTGGATTCTGCTTTCTAATGCATTTTGCTATACTCTTCCGTTTTATTAATGATTTCATCCCATTCAAATTCAGTTACAATTGAAATATGTATTTATCTTTGACATATATTCTTTAAAATTTTCCTCTCTTTGCTCCCTGCCACAGTTGTGGTAGTTGTTGCCAAGTCTTGGTTATGTTTAGAATCCTCTGCTCCTTTTTCTATACTCTTCTGCCTCCTACTTTAGGGCAAAACTAATTCTTTTTGTTTTGTCTCAATCTATGGTACCTAGCACAATTCTTTAATAAATATTTGTCATTTGGATTGGGTCACTGCAAAAACAAAAAGAAGATGTTTAGAACTAAGGGCCATTTTGCATTTTTCTCTGTTATATAAATTGTTATTATTAGACTCTAGGGATGCACAACTTGGAAGACAGACATCTGTTTGTGGAAGGAAAAAGAGTTTGTGCACGTTTGCATAACTGGTAATTGTCTTCTATGCTGTAAGAAAGCAGTCAAGACGTTCTTCTGATGCTGGTAATATGTGGAATAAATGTGTTTGGAAACAGACCCCTTGGTGTTTTTGATAGAGGGTGTTGAGAACTGGGGTGTATGGAATGCAGGGAATGAAGTTTGGATGGAATGTTAGTGGTATGCTTATAGTGATTATTGGAGAAGCTAAAAAGTGAGTATGGTTAGAGAGTTATGTGACTATATGGAAGCTGACAACTGTAAGTGAAGAGGAGCTTGGGGTACCAATCTCTGGCAGTTTAGGGGTGATATTTCAGATGTAGATTCCTAAAGATTGAATTTATCCCTAGGATGAAACTTGATCTCTGGAAGTACAGAGAGAACTAAGGTTAAGGATGTGTTCAGAAACAGGTGTCCCAAGTCTAGTGTCCAGTCAGTTTCCTTGAATGTATGCAGACTTCTATCGCCAATCCCCAAGAAGGGAGGATAGTGTTAGGAGTGGTGATGGAAAACCCTAATAGGTATTTTATCTTATTGACATAATTCTAATATCTTAGTCTCATTAAATCACCTTGAGGGAGGGGGTGTCTATATGAAAACAGACTCAGTGCTCTCGATGTGACTTTAAAAGCAGTCAGAGAATAAGCACATCAGAGCAACATGGAGCAGTAGATAAGACATTGGATTTGCAGTAAGGAAGAGGTCAGGGTCATCTCTAGATGTCTTGATCTATATCTTGCCACTGGACCGGGATGACTCCCGAGGAGAAAGTGAGGCTGATGACTTTGCACAGCCCTGCCTCGCTTAAATCCAATTCACTTTCAAGTCATGACAGGCATTACTTACCTTTTCCTCTTAAAGAACAAAAGAAGTAAACAACAATCGGTAGAAAGGGGTAGGTTCAAATCCTGCCTAAGACACCTTTTATTAGTTGTAAGATTTTGGCCGAGTCATTTTCTTCATCTGCAAAATGGGCAAGGCTGGGCTCAGTCAATGAGCACACAATTATTTTACACTTAACTATATTCCAGATCCTGTACTAGAAGTATAAAGAAAGACAAAATGAGTTCCTTTCCTCAAGGAGCTTACTTTCTAATGTGAAAGACAACATGTAAATAGAAGATAAATAAAACTTCTAGCAGCTGAAGGGACTAGGGAAGTCTTCTTGGAAAAGGATTTGAGCAAAATCACAAAGGAAACCAGGGATTCTAAAAGGTGGAGATGAGGCAGAAAAGCATTTTGAACATGGCAGATTGTCAAGGCAAAGACACGGAGAGGGGAGCTGGAATCACATCTGTAAGGAAAAGCAAGGAAACGATGTAGTTGGATCATAGAATAAATGGAAGGGAGTCAAATATAAGAATGGAAAAGGTCCAGTTTGTGAATTGCAGGTTTGTAAAGAGTTTTGCATACATTATCTCATTTCATTCTCACTACAACCCAGTGAGATAGGTACTATTATCATTTCTGTTTTGTAGCTGAGGAAACTGAAGTTAAGTGATCAAGTGACTTGCTAACAGCATTCACACTCAACTGCTGAACTGTGGTAGGCTGGCCACATTGTTTGAATGCCAAAAGTATGCTTGCCTAAAAGACTGTTTTATGGAGAACTCATAAGGGCAAGTGCTCACATGGTGGTCAGAAGAAGAGATACAAGAACACTCTCAAGGTCTCTTAAGAATTTTGGAATTGATTGTTTGACATGTAAGACACTGGCACGGGACTGCCTAGCATGTTATACTCTTGTTAAAGAAGGTGCTGTGCTCTATGAGCAAAGTAAAATTGAAGTAGCTCAAAAGAAATGCAAAACGTGCAAATTTAGAGGATTCACCTCAAATGTTCACATGGACTATTTGTGCAGGACCTGTGGTAGAGCCTTCTGAGCTTGTCTTGTTCTGATCAGCTACAGTTGGATGCATTGTAACCTGACTCTAATATAGTGATGTCATTTTGGTCTTCTTTGAGAATGAAAGATGACAACAACTACGAGAAGGGTTACCGGGTTTTTCTGCCTCCAACACCAGCACTCCCTCTATCATATCACCCAACTACCCATATAGAAGGGTTCTCAATTCTATATAGGCTTGGAGAAAGAAAGCATAACTCCAACTGGAGGAATAACAAAGACTTCTTGGAGGAATTGTCCTATGAGTTGGATCTTCAAGGATAATAGTATTTCAAAACTAGAGATTGTCAAAGGGGAAGGGGTGGTGGGGCATTTCAGGTTAAAGGAATAGCCTCTCTTCCTTCAATATATATCTCAAGCAACTTCTTCTAATGAACTCTTTCCAGAATCACCCAACTGCTCATGCCCTCCCTCCCAAATGTCCTTATATTTAAATACATTGAATTTATTCATATAATTGTCTTCATATTTATTCAATACATATCTATATAGATACCTATTGTCTTCCCAAGGGATTGTTTCATTCTTCACATTTTTATCTCCTTGCCTAGCACAGTGCCTGGTTCTTAGTAAACAATTAAGAAATGTTTGAGGACTGATTGATTGATATGTAATAAGAAACAAGCAGTGTAGTGTGACTAGAGTGTAGTACCAGTAGAGGTAAGACTAGAAACATAGACAGGAGGTTAAGGAAGGCCTTGAATGTCAAACTAAGGAGTTAGGACTTTATCCTGTAAGCAAGAGGAAGTCACTTAAATATCATGAACATGAAAGTTATATGAAATATGAATATGAAAAAAATATTTATATGGTAGTAGATGGATTAAGGTAAGAATGGAAGGGAGAGACTTAATGAGGGAATATAAATTCAGAGATTATTGTGGTAGTCAAGGCAGAAGGGGACATATTCAAGTAAAGTTACATAAGCAATACAGAATTTGGTAACTGACTTGGATGGGGGAAAGTTTAGAGCCAATGATAACACCGAAGTTTTGAGCATGAGTTATTGGGTGGTCTCTTCTATAGATCTGGAGAAGAACACAGCAAATGAGACAGAGAAAGGAAGAAAACTGGTCTAATGCCAAAAAAGCCATGGGAGAAAAAGATACTAAAGCACTAGAGAAAGTTAATCAATAGTGTTTTATGCCTACAGAAAGGTCAAGAAGACTTGTTGTTTGTCCTTCATTCTTGAAGAGAACCATGAAATTGGGAAGGGGATGAGTGAATGAGATTTAAGTGAGGGAGGGCTGTACAGAATCACCAGTCTCACTTTCTCTCCAGAGCCATTTGTGTCCAGTGGCAAGTTATAAATCAGAACAACTGAAGATGGCCCTAGATGCAGTAGGACACTTGACTTTTTAAAACTAAGGTCTTTCCCAGGTCTGGGTTTGACTGAGGCAAAGCCCATTCAGTGATTAAACCTAGGTAACAAATGAGGAAAAGAATGGCCTCTTTTACCTAGTAAAAAAAATAAAATAAAATCAACTTGGGAGGGGAAGACCCTCAAGATTTCTAACCAAAACAGAAATAATTGCTACTTAGACTCACTCTAAGCCATCAGGGCCCAAAAAATGACCACACGGGGCTTGGGCTAGGACTATTATTGACCAATCAGTGAGAGCCAGAGTGAATTGGGTTTAAGGCATGGTCTTAACTCCAAGTTCATAAACTCCAAGATATCTTGATAGGTTTCAGCCATCCAAATTTATATTCCTTTGAGCAGAGCACCTGAATGTAAGGGTATGATATCTTATGTGGACAGAGGAAGAAGAAGGAAGAAAGAGAAGAGAAGGGAAAGGAAAGGAAAAGAAGAAATAGAAGAGAAGGAAAGGGAAGGAGGATGGAAGGCGCTACATTGCCCAACTGTAACTGGCCAGTTGGGTCCCCACTGACTACTCACAGGTTGTTCTTTGTCCTTCATTCTCAAAGAGAACCATGACATCATGAAGACAATACCATGCTTTGCAAGTGAATTGGATTTAAGTGAGGGAGGACTGTGCAAAGTCACCAACCTCATTTTCTCCTCTGGAAACATCTGGGTGCAGTGGCAAGATATAGGTTAGAAAAACTGGAGATGGCCCCCTCAGAGAGATTAAGGACATCATCAATGATAAGGATATCATCAATGATCATTCTCTAGAGTATCAGGGAAAGAAATTAGGCTTTAAATGTTTGAGGAATATATAAGTGATTTAAATCTCTTTTTTACCTCAGTTTCTCATTCTTTAAAACAAGAGTTTTGAATTATAAATTTACTTCAATAAAATTAAGACTTTGGGATTTGATTGCTTTTTTTCCCAAGACATTCGGCAATGAAATAGAGGAGGGAGATGAGACAGCATCTCAAAGAAAATAAAGGATTTGTTTGTTTATTTAGGATTAAGAAGACCTGACAATGTTTGTTGTCAAGTGGGAAGGAAGCAATTGAAGAGAAGAGACTGAAGATGCATGAGAGAAGGGAAGAAAGATTGATGACCAAGTTAAAAGGCACAAGATCAAGCATATAACTGAAAAAAATAGCTCTAATGCAGAGCAGAGGTAGCTCCACCTCTGAGATGGGAAAGAAAAAAGATTCAAAGATCTAGATGTTAGACAACCAAGTCCAATCCCCTCATTTTCATATGAGGAGAGTGAAGTCCAAGAGTTAAAGTGAGGTGCCCAGAGTCAGGCAGCTAGTAAAGGTCTAAGGCAGGACTGTTTCTCAGGTCTTTCTGATGGTAAGCCCAGGACTTTATCCAGCTGCTGAGAAATTCTGATGTCTGGAAGAGCAAAGGTAAAAGAATTCACAATTGGTAACCTCTTCTCAGTTAAGCAGGGCCCTGGGTCATTTTCTCTAAGTAGGGATGCCAGCGGAGTTGGTGGGGCTGGGGGAAAGAGAAAAGTGTCTGGAAGAAAAGTTGGAGAAGATAAGAGGGAATATTTTTTTTTTAAAGCTGAAGCATACTGCTGAGAGCCAGTGAGGGCCCAAGAGAGGTTAGACAACCTAAATTGATAACGACTGAAGTCAGCTCTAATTCTGAGTCTTTCTCCAGGTACTGGCCAATGGCAAATGGAAATACTGGCTTAAATTTTAATTTTGAGTCCAAGCCAGTTTAGAATTAAGTTGAAAGAGGATTAAAAATTCAATTTCCTTTCTGTTATACATTTCAATTCTTTGTTTCCAATGGTGCTAAAACAACTAAAACAGCCAAGAATGCAATTACTGGCCTGCATTGTCAGGTTGGGCTCATAGAAAATGATGTTGTTGGCCTAAAGGAAATTTGACATATTATTCCTCTCCTTTAACTTTTCTTTATTTTAGTTTGGTTTCCATAGGAAATGGCAATATTTGCTGCAGACAGATGCTTGTATTCTAGTAGCCTGATGAGGTGGGAAGAAGGAGGTGTGGAGAGAGTTAGAGGGGGGCACTGTGACCAATGTAAATCTTGTGGGTGAAACAGCATTTTAGTAGGTCTAATACTTTCTGAAAACTATTTTTGAGGCTTCCTGTAACGGTAGTTTTTCTGTATTCCCACCACAGCAGGCACCTCTGTAAATGATGCAAGAATACCAGCCAGACCAGGTTTTGAATACATTTGGGACCCTCATCCAAAAACAACTACAGGCTCTTTTGAGATTTGGTCAATACTAATGGTGTTCACCAAGGGAACATATGCTTTCTTTGAAGCTCCATATGCTACTCATTCAAGTTAAAATTATCTGCATTAATCATGCCTCCAGAACCACATTCTGTTTGACTCTAAGACAAGGTTTTTACAACTCAATCAAGTGCCTTTTCCAGCCCTATTTCTTACTCATGATGATAGCTGGTATTTACATAATAATTTAAAGTTTGCAAAGTACTTTACCTTACTTGAATTTCAAGACAATCCTATAATATTGTTATTATTATTAACTATTATGAACCCCATTTTACAGATAAGAAAACTGAAGCTAAGGAAGATTAAATGACTTGCCCAGGGTCACACAGATAGGATAAAAACTAGGATTCAAACTCATGGCTTCCTGATTCCTAGTCTGATGCTAGCCATGGAGCCACCTAGCTACCTCAGTAAGTGATTATAAGATCATTTTAGTTCATCCAATATTTGTTTCCTTGGGATAGGGGTAAGGGATAGTTAATGATAGCTCAGTTTCCTCATCTATAAAGTAAGGTTAATAACGCTTGTCTTGCCTACTTTAGGGGGCTAGGATATGGCATGAATGACACAAGGTATATCAGAACATTTTGTAAAACACCAAACACTATACCAATGTAAAGTACAAATCCATGCAAAATTTTTTGGCCCTCCCTTCATACCAGAGAAAAAGTCCAATTTTTTTCTTTTTCTTTTACGGGGTATTTACAGTACCTTATTATAAAATTTGAGTTAAGTATTTGGCCATAGGATCTGCAGCTTCCACAAAACTCCCCCAAAATTCACATTTAATTTCTTATGACAGCCTGTGATATATTGAAATCAGGATGGGGAAAGTCCCGATGTGGAAGAGGTAACTCTGATATCAGTTATTGTGAAACACAGAGTAGCATAATGGAACCATGCCTGTTTGTGGAATCAAGAAGTCTATACTGACAGTGAGCCCCCTCCTCAGCCTCTCAGGAAACTACAGAACTCCAAATTGACTTCGTTGGTGGAGTTTCCCATATTGATTGCAGGGAAAAGGAGGCATTTAGTCTATTTATGGTAAACCAAGTATAATTATGTGTCTGACCTAAATAGAAGAGCCATGATTTGAACTCAGATCCTCTGACTGAATCTGGCCCCCTTTCCACTATGGTTTCTCTATATATACTTCTATATCTACAACTACATCTATACTTATCTATATGCCTATATGTATGTCTGTGTCTATGTATCTGTCTGCCTACGTTTGCGTCTATACAATATCTATGTCTATGCCTGTGTCTATGTCTGTATCATCTATATCTACCTAAATCAATGTCATCTTACCTGGAGAGTAAAATTCTGTAATTTCAACAGTATGAGGAACTTCCAGCATGAAATCCTTCCATCAGTGTAGATAAACAATTTTTCTGTAACTTGTAGTCTTAAAAAGCTTACTTGCTTAGAGAGTCATCTGGGGCGCTGATAAGCTCAAAGTCACATAGCCGGTTTGTGTCAGAAGCAAGATTTAAACCCAGGACTACCTGATTCCAAGGCTAGTCCTCTGTCCACTATGCCATGTTTTTTTCAAATTTTATGGATGATACAGCGATGTTGCATAGTTAATTTCTACTTCTTTTCAAAGGCATAATTTATTTTATTGACGTGACAAATGACACGCTATTTCAAAGATATAGTTCATACAACTTTGAGCTGTAAGGGAAACCATCTCATTTTATACATGAGAAAATTGAGGTATAGAGATATGGAGTGATTTGTACAAGATTCCATAGCTAGTCAATAACAGAATAAGGTCGTCTTCCATTCCTCTCTCCCTCACTGTGACCAATGAGACAGGACTACTCAAAGGTCCAGAAAGGAGAAGGAGTAGCATGCCAAAGGAAGGAAGAAAGTAATCTTAAAAAAAAGACAGAAGGTGGATGGATATTCCCACCAAGCTTTGACTGCCAAAGGGGCAAATGAGACGAAAAGGAAGTAGGTCACAGCCACGAAGAGATTCAATGAGTGAAACTCTATTAGAGGGAAGTCTATTGGAAAAGTCTCTTTCCATCATTTAGCCTGCCGATGATTCTAACTCTACCAATACCCTTATGATGAACACCTATAGAGTAATTGAGATTTTCCTGTAGTCCAGCTGATGAACAAGCCCCCTGAAAAGCAAGGGGCAAGATAGGGAAAGGGTCTCAGCCAATGGCACAGAAGTGAGCAAGATAAAGTAGCTAAAGGAAGAATCAGTGTGTTGGGCAGTAACTGCATATTGGCTTATACTGTGGGTAGTGACCCATATGGGGTGGCAAAAAAATTGGCAATAGTAAAAGATTTCTGAATGTGCAACAACCAAAATTTAATTAAAAATCAAACGCAATGAATCCAAGGTGTTTCTGGCAGTGCTTGCCCATGTTGCATCACACAACTTCACTGTAGCTTTGGTTCTGAACACAAAACATGTGCACTTTGCACCGCACATGCCCTCAGGTCAGGCAACACCAAAATAAAATTAAAGAAAATAAAACACTGACAAAACTAGAACAGGGGTTTTGAGTGGGAAAAGCTTAAGAAGCCCTGCTGGGTCTAGGAGACGATGTGAATAGAAAAGCATTTATGGGATTATTGCTAAGCTCCCGGTGGGAACAGTTGAGTCCAAGTCTAAACATTTGAACTTTTTCACTGAAATTCCTAAGGAAGGATTGCCTACACCTGATAGGACCTGAGGATATGCAGCCCATATTGCAGTTACTTTCACTTTTTTTGTGTGCATACTAATGACATAATCTATCTATGGAATCTCCAGTGTGGAAATTCCCTCCTTAGATAAAGATTAACAACTATTGTAAAACTTTTAGTTTCATGTGGTACTGAGAGATCAAGTGCTTTACCATTGTTGAATAGCTACTATACGTCAGGGTCAGGACCCCATCTTTCTAATTCCAATCCCACTACACTACACAGTCTATCAGTTTTTAATATATGTATCCCTTTTGCTGCAATGATAATGAGTAAAGCACTGCATAGAAACAAGCCAAGTTTGATGATTGGCTCTGTAATGAAATGCTTATGTGACTAGGGACTACTGAAATGTGGTAGGGAGAGAAGAGAATGGAGTTTCTCAGTTGGTGAGGATATAAAATTATAAAGAATAAGTCTACAAACGCAGACCACAGCCCTAAACTGATGAGATGAACATTGTCAACCACAAAAATGGCAAAATTGAGAACAGAGGTCACCAGTTTTTTGAGAACCACAGAGAGCCTGATGTCTTCTCCCCTCTACCAAAGAAAATCTTTCTCTGGTGTCAGTAAGAATGCATCAGCCTAGAATGCATAGGTAATGAGGAGAGTGCAACACCCCCAGGAGGAGCAGCACTCCCACTACATAGTCCTCATTGCTCAACAGGTCCTTCCATAACCTCTCTGGTTTTTAGTGAGAGATAGTAACAGTAAAGTGGAAAGAGTGTTGCATTTAGAGTTGGAAAACCTGGGTTCGATTCCCAGCTCCTCTATTTACTGCTCATGTGACCCTGGACAAATCACTTACCCTCTCAGGGCCTCAATTTTCTCATATGTAAAGTGGGGGAACAAGATAACCTATGATATCTCTCTTGGCTCTAAACCTATTTTCCTATCTATATTCTGTACATCCTCCAAAACTCAACTCAAACTAGCCTGTGAAATTTTGCCCAATCCACAGTGATAATACATTCCTCTGCAATTGCATAGCATTTATTGCCTCATACCTCGGCAGTTATTGTACTTAAACTTCAATATTTCTAATGAGCCATGGTTTCATTGCTCCATCTGCCAATCAATCAACCAATCGATATTTTTTAAGCACTCGTTGTGTGCCAAACAGTGAGGATACAAAGACAGAATTAAGGCCACAGCCCTAATGATCCTGATACATGGGTTGTTGAGGCTAACTATGGCCAAAAAACCTATCACCCTCTCTGCTTGACAAGTTTCCTTAGACTTAGCTGGGTTCAGCTTCAGAAAACAGAAATGTGGTCTATCAGCAGACTTTACTCAAAACCTTTTCTAGTTTGATAGAATCTGTTACAATTTAAGCTCTGCTTTGAGCTTTTGATAATTCTAAATCAATTTTAAGCCATGATAAAGCATTGGGATAGGACTTGAGTGAAGAGTCACTTATGATACAATATATTGTCTTATTGTTTTAATTATCTTCTTCCAGCTCCCTTACTATAAGCTTCTTTCAGTCATGCTTGAACCTATTCCTGATCTCTCAAATTGCAGCAAACCATGTTCCAAAGTTATAATAAACCACCCCCATTACTTTGAATTTTGACATATTTATATAAAATATAAAATTTATGTGAAATATATAAAATGATGCTTTAAATATTTTTATTTACCTATCTATGCATATGTTACCCAGAATATACCTTACATACTCTTACCCAGCAGAATATAAGATGTTTGAAAGCAGGGACTATTTTATTTTTGTCTTGATATTTCTGGTGCTTAGCATAGTACCTGGAATATAGTCAATATTTTGTAAATGCTGGATATATTGAATCTAATTAAATTATTTTTGTCTTCCCCACTACTCCTGACAAAGTAATTCATACATATATTTGTACAATTATACAATAAACATTTACTGAGGTATTAATTATTTGGTAAGCTGTGGCCATAAATTTTCTCTAAGTTTTTTCTTGTATTTATTTACTGGGGCAGCTAGGTGGCACAGTGGATAGAATACTGGGCTTGGACTCAGGAAGACTTTATTTGGGAGTTCAAATCCTACAGCACTTAGTAGCTGTGTGACCCTGGGCAAAGTCCCTTCACCCTGTTTGCCTCAATTTCTTGTCTATAAAGTGAGCTGGAGAAGGAAATGCAAACCACTCTAGGATCTTTGCCAAGAAAATCCCAAATGGGGTCACAAAGAGCTTATTTGCTATCAGAGTAAATATTTCCTATGGATAAAGATTTCTGCTGTGACTGTTTTTCTGAGTTGCCAGCAATGTAATAATTTTGTCAGTGACATTGACTCAATTACTGACTGACAATGAATGAATGAATTAATGAATGAATGAATGAATGAAAAAGCGTTAACTAACCATCTACTATAAGCCAGACACTGCTAGGTGGTAGGGATTCAAATACAAAAGTGATATAGACTTTCTCTCAAGGATTTTACATTCAAATGGGAGAAAGAGAACATATGGGGGAATGGCAACCAGGAAAGGGAACTTTGGTCTGGGAAGTGTTGCGGATTTTCTATGGTAAGGTCACTTTAATTATTGTTCCCAGGGCAAGAACAAGCAATGGAAAGTTAAGGGTAATGCCACAGAGAAACTTAATGACCAAGGGAGCCGCCAAATAGGGTAGATGATAAACATAGTCCAGAACTGGGTACATATAGTGCATTTTGTGACCTTGCACTATAAAAGCTTTGCCTTGTCTCTGACATGCTAACTAATACAAACCTTTAAGAGCCTTCGAGCCTCAACCATAAGAAACCCAAGTTCAATATCTCTTAATAATGACTATCATTATTATTATTAATATATGTAACTAACAAAAACTCTTCAGCTAATCTATAAATAGTTTAAAAACCTCAATTTGGGATTTTGGAACATGCAGCTTTAAAACATAACTCAAAACACTATGGCTTATCTTCTTAAGGGAATAGATTATATCACCCTCACAACCACGCCTAACCCTAATGATAATTATTTAAAACCTCAAAAAAGAAAACTATGATTTTCTATAAATAGAGATGCCTGATAAAGCACATAAAAGAATGATTATGTCAGGTAGTTCTTAAGTTCCTGACCTGCTCGTTTCAGAGTGAGGTGAAGTAGGAGGAAGGCCAAGACTAAGATGGAATCCTCTCTATACCCTACTGATAATTATGTTTCATTTGGTCTATGACTTTTTTTTTTAAATCACATCACCTATAAAAAATAATTAGAAAACTATTTGTAAATGTTTAATGGTTAACTATACAGAAAACCCAGGAAAGCAAGTGGTTTTCATTATTTTCAATAGAGTCTATACACTTTAGGATTAAAGAAATTTATTCCAGTTTATTTAGGTTTCTCTATAAGTATGGGTAGTAAATCTTTCTATAACAGGAACTGACCACTGTATCATTGTTTTCTAGCTTTGCATTTGGAAGTGTATACACTATGCCTTATAGATGGAAGCAATTTTTTTTTAACTAAAGGAATCCTAGGTATGTTAAGGAATTCTCACTATTCCACCCAAAAGCCAGCCACATGGTCATTAAGTTTCTCTGTGGCATTTAAACTTAATATGACTAATACTTGGTTATAAAATAACATAGCACTCCATTTTGGGAAATCTTTTAAAAAGCTGAATGAGCCCTTCTATTCTCCATACATCAGACTCCTCTTGGCTTTTCAACAGTCTGGGCCATTTTGTGAAATTGTCACAGCTGCTTCCCATTAGTCTAAAGGTTTGGTTATAAGGGATGGAGGACAAGCCGCTTAGTCAAACACTGTGGCCCCCAGGTCCATTTTTGTTGTTTATTCCTAGTGAGCATTATGCTTTTGTTTGATTTTCAAGGAGGACTTTCTAGGAATTTTCTTAAGTGGAAAAAATAAATATATTTTCCCGTAGTATGTGCCTTGAGGCAAAAACAATTCAATTCAGCAAGTATTTATTGAATGCCTAATCATGGTTGGCAATAGGCCCATTAAAATAGCAAGATATTTCCTCAGAACTTCTGAAAACCCAACTTGTCATTTCCTGGTAATTGCAGGAACAAGAAAAAATTCCAGCATAAACATATAGTCTTAAAGAAAATTAAAATTGGATACATTTCCAAGTATGTTAGGTTTTTCAACCTCAGGTCTAAAATCATATGTTAAAGCTGAAAGGGCCTAATAGCCAGCAGTTATTTTACAGATGAAGGAACTGAGAACTAGAAAGAGCTTGTTCAAGGTCGCAAAAATTGTAGCAGGTTAGGATTAGAACCCAGGCCACTGTGCCTACTATTGGACAATGATGCCTCTGTTACCCTTATCTATAGCACTTGTCTTAAGGATTTATTTGTTATATGTTCTCCCCAGAATGTTCCTGTAACGTGGACAGGTAATGAATGGTCACTTAATAAACAGAAATATTGAGAAAGGACTTACTACTATTAGAGATCATGAATGAACCTATGAAAAATTCATATAGTATCCTAATATGAATCCCTGCAAGACCTTGTTATTTCTTGTCTTTTATTCTGGTTTGGTATGGTCCCTGTTACCTTCTCTAATCTCATATTCTTTGCACTTGAATTAAAACCCTCCTGTGAAAACTCAATTAATCTTTCAGTGCCTCCAGGTAAGTTTCTATGGCTATAACTTACAAATAAATTGCCAAACTGTATCAGCGGAAGAAGTTCCCATACCAGGAATTCCCTACATCCAAAGAAATCACAGGTTGGCAGGTTTCCTTGGTGCTAAATTTCTCCTCTATGAAATAATAAGCAATATTAAGTAATATTAATAAATAATAAGACTGTTGTATAACCAATTGTTACACTTAACCTAGGAAAACTCTAACATTATCACGGACATGTCAAAGATTATGTCATATAAGAAGGTGGGATATACATATACGGAATTGCCATGTCCAAAAGAGAAATCTATCCAATTACCTAGGTAAATTTCCCCATTCTCACCCAGAAAATCTATCTTGAAGGTCAACATTTATCAGAGGAGCCCAACGATTGCCAAATACATGTTAATCATGACATAATGAGCACTCTGAGGACTCATAACTGTGGACCACTCAAAAGGTAAAGGAAAAGATGCATGATGGGCACAAATAAGATGATGCATATTAAGAGTAATGAAATCTAGCACTGAGTGGCACAAAAAGTATCATCATAGAAATGTATGGCCAAAAGAAGTGAGCCAGAGATGTAAGGACGTTGAGGGATGACAAATGGCCAACCTGTGTGCCAAATTAGTATCCATGTAATGTCAGGAAAGAAGATAGCCCTCCAAAATATTGGGATCACCTGTGGAGGACTGATGAGAGAACATGAACAAGAGTCATGCAGAATGAGAAGGTGTAGATGGGTTGGAATCCAAACTGTTGAAGGGAGTACCCACATCAATGGCATTATAGAGTCATTGTAATATTGAAGTAATTACTAAACTCTACTTCCCTGGAGGTTATTAAGACAGCACCATTCTTTAGAAAGTGAATGGGGTCCATAAGACTTCGTTACTGAGTAGAAAAAAATATATATTAATTCGAGATTTCAGCTTTAGTCAATAGCTTTGAAAATGCTCTAAATAAATCTAAACTGATCCTGATATTAGTACAATGACATAGGTACTTACCTACACTGCTGTATGCAGTTATAGCAAGAACACACAATAAGAGTTTAATAATCACTTTTGTTATTGGATAAGAAAACAATTTCCAGACTACATCTATATACAAAAAGGAAAGGCACAAGTATTGGTTAAGTACCTACTATATGCTAGGCATTGTAATAAGCACTTTACAAATATGTTATTTAATTCTCCCAACAATCTTGGGAGGCAGGCGCTATTATTATCACCCTCATTTTAAAGTTGAAGAAATTGAGGTAAACTTGCCCCAGGGCTCTATACCTAGTTTCTCAGGCGGAATTTGAACTCAGTGTTTCCTGATTCCAAGCTTGGCACTCCATCCACTGTGCCAACCAGCCATAACAAAATGCAAAATATGGTTTTGGAACTGATTCTGAATCCCACTTTAGCTACTTACTACCTTAGTCACCTCAAGAAAGTCATTTCGTCTCTCTGAAAGTTGGTAGCAGGTTGAACTTCCTGAGAAAGTTTCCAACTCCAGATTCTACGATCCTATGATTCATTATTTCTTCAGTATGGGTATTCCTTCCGCTGTCATAAATTGTAGTACCTCCCTGTCTTAGTAGACAGTTTAATGAATTCCTGTGGCCAAAACAATCATCATTAGCTAGACGACTTTTTGGCCAGTCTTTGGGTGACAGACACATGTTTCATGAACAATCCTGGACTCAAAGTATTTTCATCTTGGTAGGATCTGCCAGAGGCTGCCATCTTTTGACATGGCCTCCATAACATGATGAGACCTCAAAATGAGAGCTGAGTGAAAAATACAAGAAATAGCAAGTTGAAAAAGTAATTCTTTTGCTAATTGGGGCTGTTTTTTACCTACTAGGGCACATATAGATTAAATAGAGAAATATGCATCAGAGTTGGTCCTTGAATTCTCCATTTTGGGGACAAATATAAATATTGCCTCTGAAAGACAAAGAAGTTCGAGTTTTCTGCATTTATATATAATCAGTTTAAATGCTCTAACTTAGCTTATACTTTTTATTATACATTAAGATATGATCTATTCAATCCATAATGACATCATTATATATATATATATGTATATATATGTATACATATATACTTATATATATGACATTAGGCATACATTTTCCCCTACTTTTTAAGTGTACTGAGGGAAAAAACGATGTGTATTTAAACATGAAAATTCCACAAAACCAAACTTGAAAAGATTGTTTCACTTTGGACATCTGCAGTCTTAAACCATAATCCTTTTCAGCAAAAATCAGTCCAAAAAGTCAATTTTGAAGTTTGGTTCTTCAATTTTTGTAAGCTTAAGTGCTCTCTAAAGTCTTGTTAACTGAAGCCCTGACTGGAAAATATTTTCAGTTTCTAGAAATCTAATGGGTTGACATACTGAAACAAAAAAAACATATGACTGGTCAGTCAAACTCACATCACAGTGTAATTTAATTCTTTTGTAATTAAAATAACTATGCAGTTTTGTCTGCAAATACAATCTCAAAGTCTGCCATTTCTAGTATTTAAAGTTGTAGAAAATTATCGAGGTTAAATAGAGGTTAAATCCAATACTTAGTTTTTCCTCCTTTCGTTTTCAGCATTGCTGCATTGAAACTATTCCTTAAGCAAAGAATGGATATGTAATGTCACTTCAAACCAACCAATAATAAGAACAACAAACCATGATTTCTCTCTTATTGTCATTTATATGGATAAAAAGAAGGGATTTTTTTGTTCATTTTAAATGAAAATATGAATAAAATTAAAGTTGAACTAATGAAGATATGAAGCCAAATGTTAATAGGAAAAATAATGAATCTTTAAATGTAATTAAAATCTAATAAATACTTGAATTTTTGTCTTCATACACAATTAAGGGATATTTTAATCCCCAAAAGCACACTTAGATTTATAGTATTTGGCAAGTCTACTGCTCTTTTTATAAATATAATGTTTAATAATTAGTTTTGTGATAAGCAGAAACAGCATGTACTTTTGAGAAATTGACAAATATGTAGATAATGGCGCATTTCATGGTTTATGGGAATAGTTGTCTTTACAGATACAGATAGTTCTATTAAGTTTGCATTCCTCCAAATATAGAAATGTGGTGCTAGTAATTAAAAAATCATTTTTTTCTCCCATACAGGGATTTTTCAGGGAAAATGTTACACATTTATAATAACAGGTTTATGTTCTGGAACTGTTTTGAAGGATGCAAAATAAATGTCAATATTGTAATATTACATAAGTTGCAAAAATAACAAATTACTTATTGGACATAACGTGATGAACTTTTACCATCAGAACTTATTTGGTTGCAAGAATAATTCCTATTTTTAAACTATTTCAGGACTCCAATTGATCCTCAATTTTCTTGATTTAAGTATTTCCTCCCATAGTGCAAATAATACCATCTCCCCCTTCTTATCCTATGCAATTCTTGTCCTTGTTCTCCCCTAAATCCTCCATAAAGAATCTGCCTCAGGGCAGCTAGGTGGTGCAGTGAATAGAGCACCAGCCCTGAAGTCAGGAGAACTTGAGTTCAAATGTGACCTCAGACTTACTAGCTGTGTGACCCTAATTGCCTTGCCCCTCCCCCTTCCCCTTTCCCGCCAAAAGAATCTGCCTGACACAGTAGAGGCTTTCTTCTATGTCTTCTAACATTCTATAGGTGCCAGAGGACCTGATAGACTTACCTTCTATTCTGAGTCTTTCCTAGATTTTTTAAAATTTAACTTCCTGAACACAAATAAGTGCAGTGGACTGAGTGTTGGGCTTGGACGTAGGAAAGCCTAAATTAAAATCCTAATTCAGACACTTACCATGTAACCCTGAGCAAATCACTTACTCTCTCTCAGTCTCAGTGTCCTCTGCTTATAAAATGGAGGAATCGGAATAAATGGCCTCAGGTCCTTTCCAGCCCGCAGTCTATGATCCTGTACTTCCATATCCTAGTGCCTATTTATGCACATCATACATGCGTCTGTCATTTTGGGGGGCTACCCACCATTTTGATTGGAGATTTTGATTTCCTATTATTCTAATTAAGCAGGCAGCTAGGTAGTCCAGGGGACAGAATAGCTGTACTTGGAGTCAAGAAGACCTGAGTTCAAATGTGACCATAGGCACTTACTAGGTTTGTGACCATCGGCAAATCACTTAACCTCTGTCTGCCTCAATTTCCTCATCTGCAAAAATGAGTATAATAATGGCATTTACCTCACAGGGTTGTTGTGAGGTTCAAATGAGAAGTTTGTAGAGCTCTTTGCAAACTTTAAAATTCTATATAAATGCTAGCTATTATTATTGCATTGATAAATAATAATAATTATTGTTGAAGAATACTGATGTAAAAAAATAGGCTTTTGTTTTAGGAAGCAGCTTGGGATCCTTTAATGCACTGAGTAATGTTTCCATTGCTTCTCTGTGAGGCAGTGTGGTACAGTGGAAAGAACATTGCCTCTGCGGGCAGAGGAAATGTGTTTAAATATTGCCTCTGATGTTTAATTACCTTTGTGACCTTCACCAAGACACATAAATTACCTGAACCTCATCTTGCTCATCTGTTAAATGATTGGACTGAAACAGATGACCTCTGAGGTACCATATGGATCACGGATCAACTTTAAATCATTTTTCCCTGGAAAGTGTTAAGTATGAAACAATGGGGTACTCTGAAAAGAGCATTGGCTTTGGAGTCAGAAAAACTGGACCCAAGCCTTGCCTCTGTCTTTTATTACTTGTATGACTATGACCTTGGGCAAGTCACTTAACTTCTCTGGTCCTCAGTGTCTTCATTTGCAAATTGATGGGGTTGAACTTGATGGCCCATGGAATCCTTTCTACCTCTAAATCTATTATGAAATCTAAGTCTTTTTCTTAAGGTTTTGAAAATTGGCCTTCTCGTAACTTTAATGTTAATTTCAACAGCATGACATTGTTGTTTCATCTGCTGAATCTTTTCAGTCTTTGTTAGTCTAGAACAAAAATCTCATAAGCCTCCTCTACACTTCTACTCAAGAACAAAATTCTGTTCTCAAAAGCCATGTTCTGACAGCACACATACGAATTGTTCTAATGAAGAACAGGAACAGCTATCTAGAGAACCAATGTGACTAAAAAGTGAACTTACTGATCAGTTTCCGATTTTGAAAAAGACGTGTATGGAACAGCAGGAGCAGCACAGACCTTGTCTGTATGGGGTTTTAAAGTTTGCAAACCATTGTACTTAGGTTATTTGATTTGATCAAAGTAAGGTAAGATAACTGAAGGAAAGAGACTAGAGTAGACCTATGATTTCACTGACATGAGTAGCTGCCGGGTGAGAAAACCTTCTCTACCAATGAAAGTTAGCACCTTTTCTCTAAAGTATTGAAACATTAAGTGACTTGCAAGAGTTACAGAGCCAGTATGTTAGAGGCAGTACTTGGACCCTGGTTGCCTTGACTTTAGAGTCTAAATCTCTATCTGCTACACCATGGTTGCCTCTGCAGCTAATTAAGGATGAATAAAACATATCTACATGATTTTTAAGAATAACATTAGGAAAAGGTAAAGTCCAGAGCAAGTGCAGGCTGATAATGAATGATAAGGACTACAGAAAGAGGTTTTTAAAAGGCTGTATTGGGTTCAAGGGAACTATGAAAGAAGGGATTTATTTGGTGGCTTGGAGTAAATGGGGCAATGATAAGAAAGGGCATAAAGAAGAACAATTCAATTTCTACTTTGATTCTGATCTCTCTACCAGGGAGAATTATCATCACACTGGGAAAAGGAGAGCAAAAACTGGTTAACAGGGAATTGAAACCCAGGATGAGTGAGAAGATATTAAAAGGACACTTTGATGCATTTAACTAAGCCTGCTTGAGCTTTATCCCTGTGCACCAAAAACCTCGCAAATGTAATTGCTGAACCACTATTGGTAATTCTGTGATTCTGTGTTCCTATTAATGTGTCATGGAGTAATGCTAGAAGTCAGGAAGAAGTTAGGCTTCATTTGGACCTGTCCTAAAATTAAGAGTAGACTGAAAGGGGAATCAATGTGATAAAATGGAAATTTTATGGACTTTGGAGTAAGGGGAGTTAGGTTTGAATCCTAGCTCTTCTCTTTACTAGTAATTTACTGCAAAATACTCAGAAACGGTCTGAGATATATATAGTGCTTCAAGGTTTGCAATGTGTTTTACAAATATTCCATTTGATCCTCACAACAATCCTGGAAGGTAGGTGCATTATTATCCCCATTTCACAATTGAAATCTGAGGCAGATCAAGGTTAAGTAACTTGCGCAAGCTCACTTTCTGAGGCAAGAGTTTATTTCAGGCACTCCTACTGGAACAGTGCTCTATCCACTATACCACCTTTGCCCATGTTTACATAGAAGCAAAATCAATATATCAAAGGTGCACTTCTACTGTGTTTAATGAGCATACGAAAAAATATTCTGCTTAACTCTTCCATTGCTGAGAGGATGTGTTTTAAATGGTGTGAGATAGAAGCAGAAGAAATTCTACTTTCTATATTTTGCTGGTGAAATTTATACGATTATGAATGAAAATTTCTGGTTTCAAAAAATCTGGAAGTTCAGTTATGTTTCCCTATAAATTAAACAGTTCTACAGTGATGAGTGCAAATGGAAGAAAAAAATAATAAGGTATCATAACAATTGTAAACATTTTTTTCCTAATAGTAATCTTTCAGGAAAGGGTCTCTAATCTTATCCCATTATCCAAACGGTTTCTCCTATTGTAGTATTTTGTTTGTACCTAGAATGTTCAAGGAAATTATGTCCTTCTTTCTGTGGAACAGAGATAATGTGCTTTAAGGGTAAAGAGAAAGGCTTTTTGGCCTTCTTGAACTTTCCTATTTTGTTTTCATTTTTTTCTTTTCCTTTTCACAGCTTTGTGACTGGGTCTCCCTATCTCCCCCAGACTGAAAGCTATTCACAGGCCCAGTTTCACACAGGAGCTTGGACCTGTTCCATTTCTGACCTGGGCCAGTGTGCCTTTCCTTGGGCAGCCTGGTGACCCCCACTCCCAGCAGCTCATCATAGAGATGTCAGTGGAGATACCCCATAGGCTGAGCTGACTGCAGCTCAGAACTCCTGTTCTGCAGCTCCAGTAATCCATGAGTCTCAGCCTAGAGACAGCTGATTGCCACCACCTCCAGTATAGCCTCTTTAGACCCTCAAGGGGTTTTAAAGATCATATTGTCTAACCCCCTCATTTTAAAGATGAGGAATCTGAGACCCATGAAGATGAATTGACTTACTTAATAGTATGAAGGTGGTACATAGTAGTTAGTATTCAAAGTCAGGTCCTCAGACTCAAAATACCCATTGCTCTTTCTATGATACCCCATAGTTCTACCAAAGTATTTTCTTTGATGTAAAATGATTTAGAAGAGACAAAGCTGCTGAGATTAGTAAAAGGTAAAATAACAAAGGATCACAGTTTTATTTTATCCTGCATTCTGTGGGTTATGAGAGGTTAAGTGACTTATAGATGGGGAAGGATCTGAACCCTAACCTTGAAATGAACATGGCTAGTGTGGGTTCTTCCTCGCACGGAGGTTGTGGAGGAAGAGGCTGCAGGGATGAAGGCCTCAATCTTGTGAGAAACTGCAAAAATGGCTACATTACTCCCTGCACCATGCCGCCTTGGGCTGTCTCTGAATGGGAGCAATGGTTAGTAACAATTCAGCCCCACTACTACTGAATACATTCATGAGTGAGCTTGTTCTCTCCCTCCGAATAGTTCATGGGAACACTTTACTGTGAGAATTCTATTTCCATTTTCAGTATACTCCTATGGGAGCAAGCAGTAATTCTTGTAGATACAGGACTCTTTTCTAGTTCATGATCATCATGTGTTTTGGAGTATGAGTTTTCCTTTAAGCACATTTGAAGCTTCAACACTGACTAGGACACCAAGTCAAAGAGGTGCTATGCAGCTCCAAATAGCTTCTGCAGCTTTAGAAGATACTTCAATAATCAGAGCTGTAATGAAATGGCAATGTGCTGAGACAGCTATGCAGGTTTGATGAGATGGCTGGCACTTCTATGTATCAAATCCCTCTTCCTGCTGAGTGCCCACACTGTCACTATTTCTATGGAGTAGATTCTTTAGGAAAACACAAAATTAAAATTATTCTCGACTTACCTTAATTCTCTGTTTTCCCTACATGGAGAAAGGAGCCAAAGGACCTTTCTTTGCCTCTCTCCAAACACCAGATCCATCTCTAATAAGGGTTAACCCTTAGAAAAGGCTGACATATGAAAGGCATATGTTTCAAAGAACATAAAAAATAAATTTATATAGCACCTTTACAAAGAGCTTTACAAATATTATCTCAATTTATCCTGAAAACAACCCCAGGATATAAGTGTTATTATTATCTTCATTTTACAGATGAGGAAATTGAGGCAGATAGAGGTTCGTCTGCCATTATGAGAAGGCATCTATAGGGGTTGGAGTAGAAGGTATTCCTACACTTGCAGGAAGGCTGGACTTTGCCACCAATAATTTCCCCCCCTATTCTAAGATTCTGTTTCTAAATCCTTCCCCATCCCATCCAATCCAACTCTCATGGCATATGAAGATCTTAACTCCAGTTTCCTCCAAGTGAATTATTATGCAGATGACAACACAATAAATATGCCATTCACTGATTTTTCTGTACCTTCTTTATTGGAGGGAGGAGTTGGAGGGGGGAAGAAAAGCCCCAAATATGACACAGGAAAATAAGGCAATCTAGACATTATGAATTTATCCTTTAAAAAGTAAGAATAGATTGGGCATATATTGGGGCTGTTCTAGCACCTGTTAAGAACCCAAACTGAGTCGAAGCTTCACAGGTCTGAAATCTACCGCAATATCAGCCATTAGCAGTAGAATTCAATGTAATTATTTTAATGGATATTGGAATGATGTCACAGAGAGACACGAAGGTCCCAAAGGATGATACAAAATAATGAGGGAAAAACCTGCTCTGGGCCAAGGGGATGAAAATACTGAAGAATGGCTGGAGTGGGTCATTAATAATACAGCATGAAGACCCCGTTTGCCGGTGGTTGTTTGGAGCTTTACCAAGGATTGCTTGAGTCAAACCCAACCGCCTGAGTGACTGCTCTTCATCTCTTAAACTGGAATTACTGGGAGCGGGAAGAAGAAATGTGTTAGCTTGACGTATCTAAGCTAAGGGCCCCCTTTCTTCCTTTTAAACAATATAACTCAAGCTATAGGAAAGATCAAACACAAAAATATTTTGTACATTACTTACTATGATGTGGCAAGATACTGGATAGAGTACTTATATGATGCGATTCACTTACCAAACATTTTTAAATTCTCTTTTCATTATACCATCTTTTTGGACCTTGCATTTTTATCTTTAAAATCTTTTTCTTTTGTTTATTCTTCTTTTCTTTTCCTTTTTTTCTGCCTTCTTTTTTACTTCCTTTTCTGAATCTCCCTGACTTTACCTGCCTGCCTTCTTCCTTTGTCTTCCTCTCTTTGCTTCCTATTTCTCTTTTCTTCCTCCTTATGCTTGCTTCCTTTTTCCTTCCTTCCTTCCACCTTTCTTTCCATCCTCTACCTGACCAAGATTACCTGGTAAAACATCTCAGGAAGTGCTCATACAGCTTCTACCTGAAGGCTTCAAGTGAGGAATGAGTCCACCACCTAGAAACTAGCCATTTTGAGACAATTCTAATTCTTAAGGAGATTTCATCCCCTTACATGACACGTAAATCTACAGCTTCACCCCTTGCTCCTCCTTCAGTTCTCTGAAGCCAAGCCAAAAAAAAAAAAAAAAAGCCTAGTTCTTTTACCGAGATAAAGGCAGCTATAGAAACATGTATCTCCACCCAGCTTATATTTGGTAATAAATTATTTTCAGCCATCAGAAACCATCAAAAAAAAAATCAATGCCTCCCAACCTTGGGCCACTCCCTTCTGCTTCTTCAGCAATAGTGGCAAAGTGGCAAAGTGGCATTGTACCTATTATCTCATTTGATCCTCATAATAACCCTGGGTGGTGGGTGCTATTATTATCCCCACTTTGCAAATGAGGAGAGTAAGTCTGAGGTTACATGACTTGCCCAGAGTCACATAGCTAATAAGTGCCTCAGGCAGAATCTGAATTCACTTTTTCCTGCCTCCAGGTTCAGTGCTCTTACCCAGGGCCCAATAGTTAGCTGTCACCCAGCCATTGTGTAACAGGAAGATAAGGTGACCCGTACCCAGTCAGGTTTTTCTACTACTTCCACAATGCTTTCATTTTTCCTTAAATGGTAGGTTCTCTGACTCCTTTACCATCTTGGCAATGTCCTGCTCCACACTGCTTTATCTGGGTAACCCTTTCTCATGTACCCCAGCCTTCACAAAAATACCATTCCCAAAACTAAATTCACTCCTCTGGGTGTGACCTGACCAGAGTAGGGCAATGAGGACTATTCACTTTCTCACTGTGGTCCCTATTCTTCTCTTATTTGTAAAAGTAATCAGCACGTGGCAGTCCCATGGTATAAATGCCATAGTATAAATAAATAACCTTCCCTCCCTCTCTCTTTACTGCAACTGAGGATAGAATTCAGATAGTGCTTTATGATTTGCAAAGCATAATCCTCATAAGATATTGGAACCACATTTATCTCCATTTGCAAATGGGAAAGGGGTGCTTGTAGAGAAGCAACTTGCTCATGATTACACTGCTAATAACAACCTATAAAGAATTGTGACTAAAAATCAAGTCTTCAGATTAGTTGGGTTTTTGTTCCACTATTTCATTCTAGTAACGGGTACTTTGCTTCATAGATTCATCTAGAGCACAAAAATAGGCCACAGAGACAAAACTTCTTTAAAAACTTAGATCCATTGCACAAATGTAAACTATTACCATATTATCAAAGTGAAACCACTTACTATATTACTTAAGTGTTGTCATAAATGCATTCCATAGAAATGTGGAGACTAATATTTATTCAGTGCATATTTGGGAACCTTTAAAAGAAAGATCTATAGTATGTGGGAGGTAAAATGCTGTTTTTGCAGAGCTCCCACAAAACCTATTTTTTGATTTATTCTTAAGGATAGAATGGTTCATTAATATAAATGTAGACTCAGCTAAGAGACTATTCTTTCAATTAAATTGACTGGATTGAATACAGGCCTTCAATTAGTTTGACTATATATGTTTAATGGATTAAGACTAAGGACATGTTTCCTTTGTACTCATTTGTCTAATCATATGGGCTCATCCAATCTCGACTGTGTGCTCTAAACCCTGCCAACATTTAATTTGTGGGATGGTTTGGCAGGAAGCCTCCCGTTAAAAGCTAGGTACACAACTAGAACTGGTCATCCCACTTGGTGTAATAGTATCCCAACAATGCTACTGCTGTTAATTCCTAAAGAAGCCTGTAATAGGGATCTTGATTTAAACAATTCTTTTAATGCTTCATCGTCCAAAATGTACTCAAAGTCTGGAGAATTTAGTGAAAATACAGTGCCAGATGATATCTCTTGGGAAATATCCCTACTAATTTCCCTCAGAGATAGGAAAATGCTACTAAGGAAAGGAATAATAGGAATGAGGTATTTAGTGCTTTATAGCTTCCATTGCTAGGCAGGTAGATAGGGCATTTATTATGCACTTAGTATCTCCTGAGCACTGTGCTACAGGCGGAGGGGACAAATACAGGCCAACAAGACTAATCCTGACAGGGGTATGCTGATAAATACATAACAACTCCTCTTCAGATTTACCCATCTGAGTTTATGTTGTTCCTCTTCACCACCACATCCCTCTCCCCATCCCCACCTCTACCACCGTACCGAAGTGGAAAGCATACCCTTTGCAGGCATTATTCTTGTCTTTCCTTATATCCCCAACACAGTACAATGCCCGGCCCATGGTAAGTACTTAATAAATGTTTGTTGGATCAAATTAAACTGAATGGAAGTATAGAGGCAAAATGCATAGGAAGAAAACATAAATCAATTTAACTGAATTAAATAAATATATATTAAATGCCTACTGGGGTATTTTCCATGACCTGAAGGAATACTTAAAGCACAGATTTGACCATGTCACACATACCCCATCCCCCTCACTCAATAAACTCCAGTGGCTCCCTATCACCTCCAGGATCAAAAAGAAAATCCTCCTCCTTCTACCTTTCCAATCATCTTATGCTTCATCCTTTCCCCTGACTCCCACACACTCTAAGATCCAGTGACACTGGCTTCCTTTCTATTCCTTGAACAAGATATTCTGTCTCTCCACAGTGGACATTTAGACCGGCTGTTCCCCAATCCTAGTGTTCTTCCTCCTCATTTCTGTCTCCTAATTTCTCTGGATTCCTTCAAAATCCCACCTTCTCCAAGGAAATCTAATTCCTGTTAACTCTAGCACCTTCCCTCTGTTGATTATTTCAAATTTATTCTCTTTGTCACAGTCGTTGGCAGTTTCTTTCCACCATTCCATTGCGAGCTCCTTAGGAGCAGGGACTATCTAGTGTCTTGGTCTTATTCCCAACACTAGCACCACAGACACTTAATGTTTATTGACTGACTAAGTGCCTTGAGGCAAGGAGAGCAGTTAGACAGCTGTTACAGCAGTTCAGGGGGGAGGTAATGAGGCCAAAGCTAGGGTGATGACTGTGTGGGTTTAAAGAAGGACACAGGCATGAGAGATACGTAAAGATGGCAAGGGCAAGATTTGTCAATGAATTAGATACATAGCATAAGTAAGAATGAGGATGACCCTGAAGTGGTGAGCCTATGTGACTGGGGAAATGGCGTTGCCCTCAATGGCATTAGGGAAGTTCTGAAGAGAGGACAACATTTCCCTGATTCAGAGATATCGGCTCCCCTTTGTTTTGTTTTGTCTTCATCAAATTCTAGAAACTGATTAAGTCAAGTGGGCGCACTACTGGAGGTCCTTTTGTTATAGTTTTCATCTGATTCAATGTTAGCCTACTAAAGGATGGTATCTGAGTCTGTTTTTCTGATGACGATTAGATGGTGATTAGGCCAGAATTTATTTTCTAAAGGTTTCTGTTCAGCAAATGCTTTTTTTTTTCTATTCACTTACTATATAACAATTGATAAATGAATAATTATTTACTGAACTGAAACCTGTCTACTGTATTTAAATATATAGGCTGTGACATTGAAGGGAGGAATAAAGTCCTGGACCTGAAGTCAGAAAGACCTGGATTCCAATTTCACCTCTGACATTATTATGACTTAACCTCTTTTAGCCTCAATTACCTCATCTGTAAAATGAGACATTTCTTCTAATGAATTACCTCTAAAAAAACCTTTCAGATCTCAAGTTTATGATCCTAAATCTAAAAACTCAGCCACTAAAAATAAAGAAAGAAAAAAATGTCCCTGGGTTTGTTGTTTTTTTTAGTTTCTATAGTGATAACTATCATAAAATAACTGAAAAAGAGATTAGAGTGACAAATCCATACCTTTAAAAAACCATCTTCAAATTTAATTGAATGTTTTGTATTCTAAATGGTTGGTCTCTGTATATGACCTTGGGACTAAAGAACATTGAAATTAGCATTCTTGATATAAACGAAACCAGAAAACATGAAAATATTACAGTTAGAAGAAGAGTTCACAGATTCTGCTAGGAGAGTCAAATTAAAGAGTTAGAACATTTGGGGTTTTGGGGGACATTCAGAAGCTGTTAACACAGGGCTGCAGAGCTGGGGGCAGGAGATGATGTGAGTATACCCATTGTCCTTGCTAGAGGGGAGCAGAAAGGACCCATGGGAAATTTCCCTTCAGAGTGTGCTAGAACACCTCACTCAAATATGCTTTTAGCTCTCAACAAGATGTATGATTTCATGTTATGTTTGGTCATTTTACCTCACAATGCTCCTCATGAGTGCAAAACAGGCAGAACAGCATGAAGAATGTTGCAGTTCATCTTCCAAGATCTGCAAAGGATGATGAAGAAAAATTCTGTGGAAAATATTGATAAAACTAAGACTGCTGATAGTTTGCCATGATCCTAGAAGGCTTCAATGCAAAGGTAGGCTAAGGGGTAAAAAACAAAAAACTGTGATTAAAACTGAAGGTTTAGTATCAAGAAACGAAATAGGCCAGGGGCTTTTATCTCAAACCCCAAATTGCTGATCCTCTTCTGTCATGTCCCATTTACCTTGTATATGTTTGTAGGCACAAAGTTGTTTGCATGTTGTCTTGCCAATTAGAATGTGAGCTCCTTGAGGGCAAGGACCATGTCTTGGCCTTTCTTTGTATGCCCAGCCCTTAAACCAGTGCCAGCACATGGTAAATAGTTATTAGATGCTTGTTGATTGTTTGATGGATGGATGGAGTTTGGTGAAGGACTGTTTCTATTATGCAGTACCACTCATCACCCCACCCCCACCCCACCCCTTTCTGGTCATTCCTAAGGAAACTGCTTCTTCTCTCTCCTCTAATTATACTCCTAATTTGAGATGTTGACTAGAGATTCCCTATGATCCACTGCCAAACAGAATACATTTGCAGGCCCTTTTTTCTTGTGATAAAAACAGAAGGTACTCAATAATGAAATTCTTAGAGATCTCATTTGATTTAATTCCCAAGAACAATAGAGCTTAAATCCTTTTTTGAATGCGCAGTGTTTTGGAGTAAAAAATGTAAAGATAGTCTTGGTATCCTGTGAGAAAGGAAAACTATTATTTTGCTGTTTTTGAGAGGGTACCTAGGTTTATCTGAGAAAGGGAGAAGAGCTAGCTTTACTAGAAACACTGAGAATTTTCTTGATACTGATGAATAGATAACATTGATTAATCCAAAGATAAAAGCATTAATGAAGAGCCTGATTTGGTCATCCCTTTTCATCTTACCATTCCTCCAGTCATGAAGCTACTATGTCCTTGGAGAATGGTTGTTATTGTCAAAGACTGACCAGGAAAATCCAGAAAAGGAGAAAGATTGAACAATATGTTCCCACCACTTGAAAAGAATTAAATGAGGCAGACCCAGTTTATGGAGAGGGCCCAACTCTGTTGTTTACTATTGATTTATCTTGGTAATTGAGCTATAAATCACAGGGGCTCCACATGGGCTAGGTCACCAAATCTGTTTTCCTGTCAAAGTAACATCATGCCTGTAGTATAGATAGATACCTGCCAGCAATGGAGAGGCCCCCTCCAAATGACTCAAGGAGAGGAAATTTCACCACCTCCCCTGGGAGACTATTTTATGGCTTTAAAAGTCTTCTCCACTATGAGAGTCTTCTTGATTAAACCCATTTTCCTCTTTTTCTTGATTTCATCCATTTATTCTTAGGTAATCCCCCTAAAGACCACCTTCACAATCCTCCTCTTTCTTCAAGGCTCAATTATCTCCACATTGTTATCATTCCTCCCTCCCCAATCTTCTCATTCTCCCCACACACCCACACATACAGAGGCTCCTGAGCTTTTTGGCCAAACTACGTATATTTAATTCCTTTAATCTTTCCTCATACATCAAACCCTCCAGCTTCTTAATCATTTTAGTTCTTCTAATAAGCAGTGAATTTGAGTCATGGGAAGAAGGGGGGGGAAGGGAGGGAGGGAGATGTGGTTTCCCTCTCAAGCTTTTCTCATGTCAACCCCCTCCCCATGTCTTCAATCACTTGCCAAAGCTTTGTAAGCAAAAGGCTATTCATCAACAGAAATGGGTTTTGTTGGAATGGTGAATTTTATCCCAGAAAACATGTCTTCTGATCATAGCACCTCCTAGCATAAATCAGTATTTGTTCAAGCTGCAAAATGGAAGAACCTAAAGACAGTCTAGAGGTTTTCTTAAGTTTCTCAATTTCTCAAACACAGCTTAGTTATAGAAAACAGGTGGTGTTTTTTTTTTTAAACTGGACACATCATGTTGTGTCCTTAAAAGAAAATGAGCATTTTCTTAAGAAGCTTTGTCCTCTTCATTTCTATATTAATGAAGAAATAGATATGAGTCAATACATGCAATTCTCTGAAAACCTTCCTGGTGAATGATAATTCTAGTATTTCTCCCAAGAGAGACACAAATATCATATTTCCTGGCTTTGAGGTGATCACCATCTGACCCAGTCCTTCATCCCACGACTCTCTAATGTTGTCACTGTTACAGACAAGCCAGTCTCTTCCACAAATACAACAAGCTTGTTTCCCTCTGGTGGTTCAAACATAGGCTGTTGCCTTTATTGAAATGCTTTCCTTATTTCTCTCTACACGTCTAAAGCCTAGCCATTCTTCAAGGCCCAGCACAGCTTTCAACTACTTTGAAAACCCTTCCATGTTTATTCGAGATCTCATAAAACATGACCTCCCTATAGGATTTTTAGTCTTCTATACACTCTAACACTTAATTGTATATCATTTTGTATTTTTCCTTATTTCATGTATGTTGGTCTTGATAAGAACAACTAGGTGAGATAGTAGATAGTGTAGATAGTGTACAGGGCCTAGATTCTGGAAGACCACAGTTAAAAATTGACTTCAAACTCTTTCTAGCTGTGTGACCCTGGGCAAGTCACTTAACTTGTGTCTGCCTCAGTTTCCTCAATTGTAAAATGAGAATATAATAGCACCTACATCTCAGAGTTGTTGTGAGGATCAAATGAGATAATATTTGTGAAGAGCTTCAAAAACCCTAAAGTATTACATAAATGCTAACTATTATTTTTGTTACTGATGGTAGTAATAGTAATAGCACAAGTAGTAGTCATAGCTATTATCACTGTTGTAGTAATAGTAGTAGTAAACGGGTTGAGGATAGAGTCCATGTTTTACATGTCTTCCTTATTTCCCAGTGCACCTGGCAAAGTACCAAGTATATATTAGTGCATTGATAAATACTGATGCCAAAGAGAGTCTTAAGAGGAAAATTATAAGTTCTGAAGATATCTAAAGTATCCCCTACAAAAGACATTAAAATCAAAACAGAAATTATTCCAGACTTAATAACCAAAAAGTTTTATTCTGTGTCTCAATTTCTGATGCTATTTTTGGGTACTTTGAAGGATTCAATATTTCAGTGACATAAATACTCTCAGCATCTACTATAAAGACTGAATCCTCCTCTGTCCCACATTTTCTCGCTCATTCTCATCATTGTGATTCTCAACCATATTTTTTCCTTAAATTTGTTATACTACTACATAACACTCCAGGCTCACTTGTTCTATTGATATCTCATGAATAATGAAATATTCATACAGTTCATTGGTTTATACTGCAGGTGACATCTTTTTTCTGTTAATTTATGCCACTGATAATATCTTACATGCTTTCTTGAATGAATCATTGTTAGTAATAAGCAATAATTTAATGACACCCAATATAATCAACCCATTGATTGGATTATTTGTGTAATTTTATCACTGTGCCAAGCACAAAGGATATAAACACTAAAGTGAGATGATCTCTGTCCTCAGGAAGCTAATATTCCAACAGAGGAAAACAGTAGATTTAGGAGAATGATGTTCAGGGAAGGATATTTTGATCTGAGAAGTCATAAGGATGGAGAATAGAACCATAAAACAGTCTCTTGGAATGCCCTTTTAAAAGGTGATGGTGATTTTTGTTTTATTGTAATTCTCAAAAACAAAGAAAGGGTGACTAGGGTTATGGGTAATATATAAAGCAGCATGCATGATTACAGAGTTCAGGACTTAATGATTTAGATCCCCTTGAGCATGGTCACCGAAGTTCAGGTTTAGAAGATGGATATTCTCAAACTATGTTTCCTTTGAAAAGTGTTCATTCCACTATCTTTCTCTTTTTGTCAGTCTAACATCATTCTTTACTAAATCTGTCTTGTTGATGTAACTTTTCTTCCTGTTAATGCATGAGTCTTCTGTGTCAAGGACCCCATTGGAAATCTAGCAAAGATTATGGATACCTTCTCAAAATAATTTTTAAATGCACAATATTAATTACATAGATTATAAATGAAAACAATTATATTGAAATAGTTATTAAAATATAAAAAAATTATCTAATAACACACACTTCTTTATCACCACATTAAATGACAAGAAAATTAATTTAAAATATGGACATTAAAGTTAAATTTTATTTTAAAAAGAATATCATCATGAAAAATGTTGCTACTTAACTTAAATGAGAACACTGAACTGTGTAATGGTCTTTGACAAGACAGTATGTATAGCGTGTTAGATATGCAGTCAATTGAAATTAGTTTTTGGTGGTTAAAAATGTTGGAAATCTTGATTTATAAAGATATGTTGTTACAAATGGAATTAAAGCTTCCTTAGCTCATTTAAGGTGAATACAGGCTTCTCTCAAGGAATACCAGACTTATCCAAGGTTTGTTTTTTTTTAAATTCAACTTCAATTGTAACAAGTTTTTTGTCCTAAGGATAATGAGCTCATCTTTGGCCAGGTCAACCTCTCTTCTACAGTTTATATCAGAAAGAAAAAAGATTTAAAATCAACAGTTCCGCTTTAATGTCACTAAGATAGAAATAACTTTTGAAAGATTTCTGGGGAATGAAGCCAAGATGGTAAACTAAAATGAGCATTTTTACTTAGTTCTCCCAATAATTTAAAAAGCAAGACAAATTGAATTTTAAGTGGAATAACCAACAATAAATCAAATGATCATGTTTCCAGCAAAGAGTAGCATAGGAAGAAAAAAGAGAGATCTATGGACACTTGGGGTTGAGACTAACCAGGATTCAGTGTGGCAAAAGCAATGCCAGCTATGGTCCCTGGAGGCAGTGGCAATAGCAGCATCCAGAAACAGCAAGGATTGAACATTTGATCAGAAAGATATTAACAGCTGTTCTTGGTTAGACTGGGCCACTTAGCAACTTCATTGTCCATTACCAGTTTCAGGTCACCATTCTAGGCAGAGAGAAGTTTCGGTCATAAGAGAACAGAGCTCCAATTTGGTAAGGACCAGAGGGAAGACTAGGAGAGTAGTAACCTTACATCTCCTCAGATCACACATCAAAAACTTGTGAGGTCTCTAGACCTAGATGTGAAAACAGAAGAACATAAAAGCCTAAAGTTCAAGACTGTCACTCCCCACCCAGGGGTAAGCAGAGCCCAACCTTAACATAAAGTCCAAAATCAAGAAATAGGCTGGAAAAATGAGCAAAGAACAAAAAAGAACATGGTCATAAAAAGCTACTACAGTGACAAGGAAGTTCAAGACACAAATGCAGAAGAAGACAATGACTTGAAAACATCTACAGATAGCACTATTATGTCTGTTCCCAGAGATGATAAGGGAAAAAGGAAAAGAACCTATATGCTCCAAAACTTTTATAATAATTCTATTTGTGGTGGCAATGAACTGAAAATTGCAGGGATGGCCATCAATTGGGAAATGGCTGAACAATTTCTGGTATATGATAGTGATATAATACTACTGTAAACACTATTGTGATGAACTGGATGATCTTAGAAAAACATGGATAAACTTGCATGAAATAATGAAGAGTGAAATGAATAGAACCAAAAGAACACTGTATACAGTAACAGCTATATTTTTTAAGAACAACTTTGAGTGAATAAGTAATTTTTACTATTATAAACACCTAAATTAACTATAAAGGACCTACGAAGGAAGATACTATCTGCATCCAGAGAAAGCAATGAACTGATAAATAGAAGTATGTACAGAATGATTTTCCATACACACACACACACACACACACACACACACACACACACACACACACACACTTGTGTCTAATGGTACTCATCTCTAAGGTAGAGGTGTGAGCAAAGAAAAAGGAAAAAAGTTATATAGTAACTTTATTACATATTTTAAAAGAATAGCATATTGTACATAATAGATTTGTGGTTTCATATGCAATCATTTTTTTGTATTATACTATGTTAAGGAAATGCTTATTTTATTTCTCAAGTTTAGAATAAAATAAATTAAGAACAAAGAAAACATCTACAAACAAAGCCTCAGAGAAAAATGCAGTTAGACACAAATCCAACAAGAATTTCTGGAAGAGCTCAAAATAAGCAATTAAAAAAGAGCAAAAAAAATCACTTTAAAAATCAAAGAAGAGGGGTAGAGGAAAAATTAGGGAATGAAATGAGTGCAATGCATAAAAAGGATGAAAAGAGAATTAACAGTTTGGTAAAACGGGCACAGAAAAATACTGAAAAAATAACTCTTTAAAAAAGCAGAATTGACCAAATGGTAAAAGATATATAATGCATGAAGATGCAGAAAACAATTCCTTTAGAATTAGAATTGGTAATGTTTAAGCTAATGACCCTATAAGTCATTAAGAAACAATAAAATAAAATTCAAAAACTGAAACACACATACATAGAGAACTGAGTGTAGAAATTCATCTTACCCAACAGGGAAGTAGGACAAGAAGGGACAAAAAAGGTCAGGGAATGATTAGAGAGATAGGAGATTAAAGGAGGTAATGGTTAAAAGCAAAACAGATTTTTGAGGACTGACTGGGCTAAAAAAAAAAAAGTAGGATAAATAGAAGAGAATAGGATAGAAGGAAAGACCCAGTTAGCAATAATAACTGTGAATGGGAAGAACTCACCCATAAAATGGAAGAGGATAGCAGAATGGATTAGAAACTACAATCCACTCATATGTGTTTATAAAAGACACATTCGAAACAGAAGGACACGCACACAGTTAAAATAAGGAACTGGAGTAAAATCTATTATGCTTCAGCAGAAGTTAAAAGAAAAAGGCAGGAATAGAAATCACAATCTCAGACAAAGAAGAAGCAAAGATAATCTTAACTAAAAGAAATGATCAGAGAAAGTCCATTTTGCTAAAAGTTACTATAGAAAATGAAATAATATTAATATTACCAAACATGTATGTACCAAGTGGCGGAGCAGAATTTCATCAAATTCTTGAAGAAAAGTTTAAATTAATTATATAGGAAATAGGCAGCAAAACTATGCTACTGGGAGATCTCAGTATAACCCATCTCAAACCTAGATAAATCTAACCATGAAATAAACACCAGAGAGACTAAGGAGATGAATGGAATTTTAGAAAAGTTAAATGTGATAGCCCTCTGAGGAAAATTAAACAGAAATAAAAAGGAGTATGCCTTTTTCTCAGATGTATATGGTACCTTCACAAAAATTGACCATGTATTAGGGCATAAAAACTTCACCAACAAATGCAGAAAAGCAGAAATATTAAATGCATCCTTATTGATCTATGATGAAATAAAAATTTCATTCAATAAATGGTCCTTGAAGCACAGATTAAAGTTAATTAGTAACTAAATAATTTAATCCTAAAGAATAAGTGAGCAAAAGAAATAATCAATAATTTTCATAACTATAATGACAAAAATGAGACAACCAAAATTTGAGGGATGTAATCAAAGCATCTGCCAGAAACTAGGCA
Organism: Pseudochirops cupreus; assembly: GCA_028627135.1. Taxonomy (NCBI): domain Eukaryota; kingdom Metazoa; phylum Chordata; class Mammalia; order Diprotodontia; family Pseudocheiridae; genus Pseudochirops; species Pseudochirops cupreus. Next base: position 146,798,650 of record CM053583.1, read on the forward strand.
CAGACCAATATCTTACTCCATAATACCAAGATGAGGGCTAAATGGGTACATGATTTAGACATAAAGGGTGATATCATAAGGAAATTAGTGGTGTATAGGAGAAATTATTTGTCAGATCTATGCATAAAGGAAGAGTTCATGAGTAAACAAGAAATTCACAAGAGGTAAAATGGATCATTTTGATTACATAAAATTTTAAAAGTATTTGTTCAAATAAAACCAGTGCTGCCAAAACTATAAGAAAAGCAAGAAACTGAAAATACCACCCTTTTTCTGCCTCCCTGCCAAACACACAGATTACAGTAATGACTCAGGGATCATGTCTTTCTGGAGTCTGGATATTGTTGTATATGGAGTCACATGGCTTTCTGTGCATTCATAGAAATAATGGTTCTCATTTCTGATATTATTCAGTTTTCTTGTGAAGTTATTTTTTAAATTCACAGTATTTTCATAGTATAATGAAATGCACACACTACTTGTCCATCATACTTTGTGTACATGCCTTTATTTCATAACATAGTATGCAGGACAGTATAAAGAGAAAAAATAAAATAATATTTCCTTCACAGAAATTACATTGTTCATGACCATGATCACTTTGCAATCTGTTAGCAATAATAATAGTTACTTTAGATTTTGCACTTCAGCAGTTATCTCAACCATCAGATTCGTTTGAACTTGGTTGATGTATAGTCATAGCCTATATACTCATCTGTTACAAAAGACTAAACTGTCTTTAAAAGGAGTTAAGAATTTCCATTTTGAAAAAAAAATAATGTCACAAGCATTGAGGCATCTCCAGGATAAGGGAAATAGGAGGAAAAGTCTAGAGAGCCAGGAGTGGAAATGAGCAAGAAATGGCTGAGAATCAACAATGTACCATGAAACTAAGGTAGCTGTATCTGGCAGCCCCACCCTGTAAGTTGTGGCATGTGCTCAAATACTATATATTAAAAAAAGGTAGCAGAATTGTTGTGTGTTTTCTGTTTGAGGGAGCCGAGGTATATCGATCATTTCTATTTTATTCTTCTCTTCCTATGTTGAGAATGGTAAGTCATTAGTCTTCTTCTAAAGACTAACCTGATAGGATATACTAGTCTAATAAAATGACACCCTCATCAGCGATGTGACTAGAAATGATGACCCTCAAGCAAAAATATCACCTCTTTCCACATATTGATCAAAAAATTGTTGATAGGAAACACTGAAGAGCAATGTAAATCTTTGGGTCATCAATGTGAGAATATATGACTCCATCATTTAGTGATTAGATGACTACTAGGCACAGAGTTGCCTGACAGTTGGCCAGCTTTGTTACATGAATGCCCATAAACAGGAAGATTGTGATCATGTTCAATATAACAGCAGCTCTAATAAGTATGATAAATTCAGAGTTATTATGAGCATAAGTGATATTCTGAGATATCTGCAACAAATATCATGGGAAAATATTTGTGACTTCTATCAATGACAAAGTCATAGATTCAAATAAAAAATAGACAACTACGTGTCATAGTAGATGGAGTACTGTACCTGGAGTCAGGAAGACCTGACTTCAAATCCTACCTCAAACACATACTTAGCTGTGTGATCCCAGCTATTAGTAATAATAGTCAATAATAATAATAATGTTATGGTGGTTTGTTGCCCACATTCATAATTGAAGGTAGTGTTTGAAAGATTTTTTTACCCATCTTAGTTTGTGGAACCCCTAAAATTTATCCACAAACCCCACATTAAGACCCCCCACCATCATGGCAATTTCTGGCACTTCAGGATTCTGGTACTTCTTTCTGTCACCTTCCCAAATAGTAGACATGACAATGCACTTCCTACCATTCACAGATTACTCCTGACTGCCATCACAAGCCTTCACCAGGCTTCCCATCAGCTCTCTTTTTTCTATTTCAATGGGGGGGAAAAAACCTCCAGAGTAACTGAAATGACTTCTAATACAAATTTCTATTGTCAGTATCAAATAACCATTTGCCTGCCTTAATCTTTCATCATTTATTATTGGCAACTTCCTATGAGGTCAAAGAATGTGTTTTCTATGGTTGTGTTAGGGTAATAATTGAGTATATGCAAATGCAATCACTCAGTCATGAAAATATATTTAATGAAAGATACCTATGTATTATTGGTTTTGTTGGCCAAAGTGTAATTCCTACAATTCAAATGGAGTTAAAGTTTTCTAGGAAGCCTCCCAATCATCTGTATACTAATTTTTCTCCAACCGTGCTCATTCAAAGTCAAACCAATAACACGCTGACTTTTCTTTCAACTCATAAATTATATTCAGATGTTTAAAATGTTGGTGATGAAAGTTTAACCTAAATCCTTTAATATACTTCATAAAGAAAAAGAACAGGGGAAGGCATTTCCCAAATATTACTTTTGAATGAAAAATAAAAGGTCAACCACATAGATTAAAAGTAGTTATTTTCTTTCTATGACAATTTACTCAGACTATAGAACTAAACAGTTATATATTCACTAGTGTAACTATATACACAGACACACAAACATATGTGCAAATTATTTCATTCTCACTCCATTAAAATCCTACTCTGATGCCTCATCATGGGATGAAAAATGTCACTGATTGTTGAGATTGCTGTCAGAGGTGTTCAGCCCCTGGGAGGTCCAAAGAAATTGGAAAAAACAGATGGTGCATCTGTTATCCCAGGATCATACTGGGTAAGTTTAGAAAGGCTTGTCCCCAGAAGTCTGACCACAAGAGAATAATTTTTTGAATACAGAAAACTCTTGAAGACAGGCTCCTAGTAAGATGTGGAGAGGCTGTCACCAAGATCGTTGGAGATCTGAGAAAACCACAGGTTTTTTTAGTTTTGAAGTATATGAGCTATTAAGCTATTTCATTGATAAAAAAAAATTCCCACTTATCAATGAAGAGCAGTTATTGTTAATAGCTGTATCCTTGTGCACCACCATGCAAGCATGATGTAGTAAATAGAATAGACCTGACACATAATTGACCAGATGAAAGTCACCTTTAAGTGGAATGGAAGGGGGGTGGGGGAAGAGTGAGACAGACAGACAGAGAGACAGACAGAGGAAGGAGGGAGGGAAGTGGAGAGGGTGGAAGGGAGAGGCAGAACATTTCTTAACTGTCTAATATGTGCCAGTCACTGTGTGTAACACTAGGAAAACAAATACAAAGGGAAAAAAAGAAACACCTCATCCCTACACCCCAAAGGAGCTTACATTCTAATGGGGAAAGATAACACATAAAGGGGGCATGGAAACAAAGGTCAGGAAGGCAATATGAAAGTCTAGAAAGTCAGAGGTAGTACAAGGTGAAAAGTGGGCATGGATGGCATGAGTAGTTTCTTAATTAGTGGTCCTGGATGGGAACTCACCAGTCAGAAAAGGAGGCCATAGGGACCAAGGGATATCCAGAGTAAGGTTACTGGGGCAGAAATGAAAACTGTAGTCAGGAGCAGAGCTGGATGAACTATGGATGAGAATGAACAATGTACCATGGATCTAAAGTAGCCATATCTAGAAGCCCCACCCTGTGAGTTATGGCATAGCCTTGGTTGCAATATATTCTACAAAGTTTGCAGAATATTTCTTATAATAATTATTCACTACAGAAAACTGGCTGTTAATGGGAAAAAAGGGGGAAAGGTATTCTGAAGAAAAGAACCCTCTTTGTTTCCCCAAATGGTGGCATCAAAGTCAAGAGTAAACACAGATTACTTTCTGTTTGAAAGTGCCCACATATTTTAATTATTGCTTATTTTGTTCTTTTCTTCCTGTGTCAAGAATGCTAAGTCATTAACCAATTCTCTAAAGACTTATCTGATAGGTTGTACTGGGCTAATAAAAGGGATATTCACCTTAGTGATGTGACTAGAAATGAACAATCTCAAACCAAAATTTCAAAAAGGAAATGTTACTCATTTCTCCAGTTCATGTGCTCCTCTCCTAATTTCTCTAGCATCCCTCATGCTCCAGAGGCCAACGGTGTGGCATGTATGCCTACAGAATGAAAACAAGAATTAACTAGTAGGAATTAGCATTCAGATAGAGGCTCCTTGAGCGCAAAGACTTTTTTTTTCACTTTTGTGAAAAAAATCCTCAGGACCCAGCACAGTGCCTGGCATACATTCAGTAATTAATAAATGTTTGTTGGTTAATTGATTCTTCTTAGCTCTGACTCTAGATTGCTTTCTATTATTTAAACTTCACCTATTTGAAGACTACTAAGCATTTGTTCCAATAATACAAGTAACTGATCTTCAACAAATTTGTGGGTTTCCACAAATGGTGAGCATTTCTGTATTACCAATCATGGGATAGTGAGTTCTGGTGAGTTCTGCAAGCTAAGTGACAATCTTACTTAAAAATTTGGAAAACTGACAATTTCGCTTTCTGACTACAAATGAAGCCTGTGTTCGCCTAATTCCACATAAAAAGTTGAATCTATTGAATCGCCCAACTCCAGTATTTAACATTGATAAAGCCTAATACAGTTCAGACCCAGAATGGATAGACATTCCTATAATTAACTTCAACCATGGCACCAAGTGATTTGGCACTCAAGTGCTAAGGTACTTACTGTCCTGTGAAGTGAGAGATGTGGCTTCAACTAAAAAAGGAAGAAAAAGTTAAATGTGACCCTATGTCAGGGAAACTAGAAAAGAAATTGCCACATTGGGTATTAGGATGGATTAGATCATTTCTAGCTTTATTTCCAATTCTGTGGGCACCACTTTTAAATGTAAGATCATTTAAAGAATGGCTGATTTTTTAATAGGCAATTTGATTAAACCTGTTAACCAAAGGGGTAGAATACAGCAGTGAGGATGGGTTAAGGGAGGCTATACACAGAAAAGTACCATCTATTTATATCCTCCATAGTTCATGGAACAGAGTAGGCATTTAATAAATGCATCTTGAATTGAATGCATTGATTTCTGCCATACCTCCTGTCTCCATTCATGCCCATATAATCTTGCCCTGGAAATCCTCCACCTTGTTTTTATTTCCCTCAAAATGAATTCTAGACAACTTTTTCAAGAAGTCTTCCTTGGATACCTTCCCAATCTTGTCTTCACTTTGGGTCCCCTCAGCACCTAAATAAAGTTAGATCAGATGACATCTGAAGTCCTTTTCAACTCTAGAACTATGATCTTATATCTAATATGTTCACAATGTATTAATTTGTACAGACACGTTGTAGAGTCATAGTATTTTAGAATTGGTAAGATACCTTCAAGCCCAGAGGGGATGAGTGACTTTTCCCAGGTTACCAGAGCTAGATAGTGACAAATCAAGGAGGAGAATCCTGATTTCTGGGTCCTAGTCTAGGACCTATGCCATGAATATTAAGCATATATGCCAACTAAGAGCATATATTTCTTGAGGTCAGGTTCTACATGTGTTGTCTATTTATTGTGTCTGAAAACATGATGCTAAAAAGCATGGGAGCAGTCACATTGTCAAATGCTTTCAAGGAGGATGAGCATGGCATCGAGGTCACCACACGGAAGGTAAATTCCTCAGTGTTATAAGGCTACATGCCAAGACCAAAGTGGAGGGAGTATTGGTGCACAATTTTCTGTTTGCAGATGATTATGTGCTCAATGCTGCCTCTGAAGCTGAGATGCGACAAAGTATGGATCAATTCTCTGCTGTTTGTGCTAATTTTGGCCTAACAATTAACACCAGGAAAACACTCCATCAGCCACCACCACACCATCCCTACATGGAACCATAGGTTACAGCAAATGGAGAAGTTTTGAATGCTGTGGGTAAGTTCACTTACCATGGCAGTGTACTTTCAAGGGATGTATACATTGATAATGAGGTGGACACATGCATTACCAGAGCTAGCTCAGTGTTTGGGAGGCTTTGAAGGAAAGTACGGGAAAGAAGAGGTATTAGACTGATTACCAAACTGAAGGTCTGCAAAGGTGTTGTGCTGATTGTGCTCATTGTTGTATGCCTGTGAAACCTGGACAATCTACCAGCGCCATGCCAGGAAACTGAATCGCTTACATTTGAATTGTCTTAGGAAGATTCTGAAGATCACCTGTACAAGACACTGAGGTCCTTACTCAAACTAAACTGCCAAGCATTCAAACTCTGCTTCAGAGAGTGCAACTCTGATGTGCTGACCACGTTGTTTGAATGCAAAATGTATGCTTGTCAAGAAGACTATTTTATGGTACACTCATGCAGGGCAAGTGTTCACATGGTGGTCAGAAGAAGAGATATAAAGACACTCTCAAAGTCTCTATCAAAAACTCTGGAACTGATTGTGTGATATAGGAGACACTGGCGCAGGACCACTCAGCGTGGCATGCCCACATCAGAGAAGGTGTTGTGATCTATGAGCAAAGCAGAATTGAAACAGCTCAAAGGATACTCAAGATATGCAAATTTGGAGAACCCACCCCAAATGTTCACATGAACTATTCATGCCCAACCTTTGGTAGAGCATTCTGAGCTCATATTGGTCTGATCAGCCACAGTCAGACACATTGAAACTTGACTAACATAGTGATGTCATTTTGGTCCTCTTTAAGAATGAAGGACAACAACCACCAACCACCATTTATTGTGTCTCTCCTATACAACATTCATATAATGGAGAAATAGATCATTCATAAGACCTCTGTAACAGCAAGCACCCTAGCACACCCAGGGCGGCTACTAGCACAGGTTCTTAGATCTGCTTTTCTAAAGGAAAGCAACTCAAAATGGGTTAACAATCTTACTTTAA
>CM053583.1:146805909-146827140 GCA_028627135.1 Pseudochirops cupreus
ACATAGGAGAGAATAGACTGGGGGAGGCGGGACACACTGGGATGGCTGTTTTGGGGCGGTGGGTGGGGGAAAGACGGGGAGAAAATATGTAACTCAAAATCTTGTGGAAATGAATGATGCAGACTATACTAAAATTTAAAAAAAAGATTTCATTAAATATGATCTCTCTCTTTCATAGTCTAATGATTCTTAAATATTTTCTCCTTGATCTGATTTATAGTTGTTATTTTTGCTATAATCTTCTTTTTTCAGTCTTTGAACTTTGTTTAATATATCTTCTTTATGGAGTGATCAGCTTCTATGTGTTCCATTCTAACTTTTCAGGAAATGTATTGATTGGGCAAGGTTTTGTACTTCTTGTGTCAACTTGTTAATTCCCTTTCCAATTTTTCCATAGTTCTAATTTATTTTCCATTTTTTCTATAGTATTCTCATTTCATTTATTTAAAAAGAACCTCACATTTTAAAATTCTTTTAAAAATTCTTGCCTTCATATCTTCCAGGAATTCTAATTGAATTTGTGGCTGTGCTGTGTTTTTCTTTAAGGTTTTGATTCTAGATTTTTTTGGTCATTCTCTTTTTTTGTTTGTTTGTTTGTGTCTCAAGCTTCCTTCCAACTCTTTCTGATGGGATTCTTTTTATTTGTTTGTTTGTTTTGTTTTGTTTTGCTTCTCTCTTCCAGCCTATTTCCTGACCTTGGATGTTATGTAAGAGCTAAGCTCTGCACATTTCTGGAGGAACTATCTGGACTTACCCTGTTGCTGCTTCCTTGGGGGTATTGAGCATTGCGTTATTCTAGGATCTAAAGGACAGCTTAGGCTGGAGATTAAACTGTCAGTACTCCCAAAGTGGTCTGATCCAGGGCAAAGGCTGATCTCTACCTACCCTTTGTCTTAATTCTGTAGGTCTAAGTAACAGGCATGCCCCATTTAGAGTTTCAGTAAATTGCTGTTGGCCTCAGCTGTTATTAGCCAGCTGCAAAGCTTACTGGTTCAGGATGACAACTGTAGGCTTCTCTGTGGTCCTGGACTCCTGTCAGCTTCAGACTGGCTCAGATGCTAGGACCTGAGATCTTGCTCTTCCCCTGTGGTCAGTCAGATGACTACTTTTTGCTTCTGCACCTGCCCTTGCTGGGTACACAGGCTAGGGCCCATTATCAGTCCTAACCCTATAATTCTATCCTTACACACTGATAGGGGCCTGCCTCAGTACGATTTGGATCTGTGATCTGGAACTGAGTAGCAAGTGACAGAATTGCTAGTTAGTCAAAAAATCTGAGCCCTGGTTTAAAGATTTTCTTTGCATTGGAATGTTCTTGGATTTAGTGAGGTATATCATTCTGAAGAAGTGCACATAGTCCATACTCACATGGAATTCTTATCATGAATGAATGAAAAAGTGCTCACCATGTACAAAGGACTGGCTAAGTGCTTAGGATACAAACATCAAAGCTGGACAATCCCTGTTCTCAAGGTCCTCACATTCTAATGGGAGAGACAGGCAAAAGGATTTCAGTGGCAAGTCTGATGGAAAAATCCCATGGTTTTTAGTATGCAGCATCAAAGCATGTGATAATGCAACAACTTTAATTTTATCTCCACCAATACAGCTATCTTAATATCAATATCAGTTTGGCAGTGCAAAAGACTTTGGTGGCAAAGTGTTTTCTGGGTCTTGAATCACTATGGCTAGAGAACCTGCAGGAGCCCTCACCAGGTCCCATCTGTGTAGGTGACACTTCCCCATTATGATTATGAGCTACGAGGGCTGGACAGGTAGTAAGTCTGGTGGTGGCTGGTGGTCTGGGGTAGGGCGAGGGGATGCTGCCACATAGAAGGTTCTTGGGTTTACCTATCTGTCTGTGTCACTTTCTCATTATTTGGTGCTGGTGGTAGTGAGGAAAGTGGGCTCCTTTTTCCCAGAGATTTTCCTTCTCGAAAATGGCAGGAAGCTGGGTCAATTATTTGAAGGGCACCACTTGCAACCTCTTAAGCCCTAGCTCCTGAGCAATGTGACTTCCCGGTCCTTATGGAGGCAGGGGCCATGGGAGTGGTAGAGATTTCCCTTATATACTACCTCCTCTCTCTCCTTCAGGATTTTTTGCTCCTTCAGCTAGGCTGCTTACCCATGACGTTGGTGGTTTACTTTTGCGAAGTATGGATACCTTTGCCTAAGGGTATTTTCTTCCTTTTCACCTAATCTTTGCTCTTAAGAAACTATTCTTTCTTTCTCCTTAGTGCAGGATTGGTATTTTACCCTACTTCTCCTTTGATTCAATTTTTCTTCCACCTGGAGAATTCATTTCTCCATGAAGATCAATGTAAGTTACAGTGGTTGCCACATTCTGGCTATAGGCTGCCATATCTTTTCATTCTCTTACTTAAATGTAAAAAAAAAAAATTAATCTGTAAAAATACAGATGCTTCAAGGACTTTTTCTCCATGGCCTCTCCCTTTCCCATTCTTCACTCTTTTGGTCTGTGGAGAAGAGAAGAGAGAGAGCCCATGCTGACAGAATATCACTTAATGAGTTCTATCACCATTTACTCAAGCAGCCAATACATACCCAGATAGCTAACTTGACCAGTTCTGTCCCATCAGTTCATAACAGAAGACAGCAATAGGTCACCCAACTTAGTCTGTCTCAGTGTGGATCTACCATGTTTCTTGGTAAGCACGAATGGTGCAAGTGCAATAATTATTCTATTCTTTCCAAGGGGAGATGATTTCTTTTTGCCTCTCTCTGTACCCTAATTTTACTCTGACAAATAGGCCGAGTAACAACAATAACGACACTAATCACAGGTGACACTTTATATAGCATTTTGCAGATTACAAAATATTTTACATTATCTTCTTTTGTCTAGGGACAGGTAAAGATAATATTAGGATCCTTACTTTCCAGATGAGGAAACTAAAGTTATGAGGTGGTAAGTGATTTACCCAAGATCAGACACAGAGTAAAAGTGCCTCATCTGTGATTCTAACCAAAATAACAGGTGTCCAAATTCAGAACTCAGATAATAGTAGCTAAATGGAACAGTGAGTGGGTAGAGCTCTGGACTGGAGTAAGCAAGGGCTGAATTAAAATCCTGCTCCATGTGACCCACAGCAAGTCATTAATTTCTCTGTAACTCAGTTTCTTTATCTGAAAAGCCTTATAAAGTTGTTGTGAGGATCAAATGGTAACATACATAAAACTCTTTACAAACCTTAAAATGCTACAAAAATGATAGCTATTATTATTAATTCACAAATGCATTGTTAGGTTACTACTATTAATCCTAACTATACTTGAACCTTGTGGAGAAGGGGAACAAACATTCAGTATGTGCATATTGTGTTCCAGGCATTTCGCTAGGTGCTTTACAAATTTATTAAATTTTTTGTGCCTATATAGGAATATACACATGAGACTTAGAGTACACACATGGAACATAGCCTAATGATTTCCCTTACCAGTCACAGAATTCTTAATTCAGAACAAAAACATACTCAAAAGAAAGCACTCCTGGGGAGCCAGAGCCCTGTGGCCATACTGCTTTTGTTACAATGATCACATGACTCCTTTTACTTCTTTTGTTCTTTGTGGTTCTGGCTCTAGAGTACCACAGGGCTAATCCAAAGACCATCACATGGTTATTGGTCCATGCAAGAACACTGGTTGTCCACAGTCTGAATGTGGTTAGAAATGCTCAGACCAGTAGGTACTCTAGACTCTATGATTTAGTTGTCTTTCCTATTTTATTTACAGGTGCATTTCTCCTGATATTCATGTATTCTCATGACTCAGGAACTATTCAATAATTATATTAAAGCTACGAACAATATGACGCTAAAGAAACTAATACTCTGTCTTCTTAGTCTTTTTCCATTAACCACTCTCCATTTCTGACTTTATCTGAATCTGTAAAATGAGGTGGTTGTTGCTCAGTTATTTCAGTCATATCCATCTCTTCTTGAACCTATTTGGAATTTTCTTGGCAAAGATACTGGAGTGGTTTGCTATTTCCTTCTCCAGTTAATTTTATAGATGAGGAAGTGAGGGGGCAGACTGAATGATTTCTGAGGTCGCTTCCAGATCTAGCATTCTATGCATCTAAGAATCTGCCTTGGATTTGAACGCTGGCAGCTAAGTCTACTGAACTTCTAAAAATATTTTGGCTAAAGGCTCAACATTTCAGTGTTATCATTAATGGTCACTGTTATCATTGCTGACATGAACTTGTGAACTACGAAACTAAGGTTGACTTCATTCATTTTAATCAAGATGTCAGATAGGAGTACTTATCCTCTTTTCTCTTTGACTTATGGGACTTTTATTTTCTTTCCCTACCAAATGATGTCATATCGGTTGATTACTGAACTGTCTCTTGAAGTCAAGTAGATAAATTAATTAAATCCTTCCTTTGAGTGTTATAGTTTGTGATGCTCGAGTTATTTCCCAGTAGCTGGAGTTCATTTGACCTTGACCTAGCCTGGACTTTATGGAAACAAAAAGAGGATGCTAACTAGTTCTCTCCTCCATGTATTTAGGAGAGATGTATTGCTCAGGGCTCAGGAGAGAACTGGGTACAATATCAGAGGGAGATAGTCACTGTATTGAATACCAACAATGATAGACTCATTTATTACAGTAAAACCCCTGGCTCTAGTTAATAGCAGGGATTTTGAATTATTAGAAAAAGAGTTCAAATTTCAATGCTTCTTTATAATTCCAAATAAATTATTGATGATAAAAATGCATTAAAATGTATGCAGACGGCTACTTTCCAGAAGACTATAAGCAAAGTGAAATGGATATTGTGAGTTCAGACTTTCATTAGGCTGAGGAGAATTAAGAGAAGTCCATATTGTATTTATGTACCTAAAAAAACCTTAAGTTCACTAGAAATGAGAGCTTGTGAACAAAAATTCAATTCAATTCCACTCAGTTCAGCTCAATGCAATTTAATTTAATAATTATTTATTAAGTGCCTTTTCTGTACCAGTACTTCGGATAGACGCTGCAAATACAGAGACAAAAAAATGCTAATACTTTGCTCTTCAGAGAATGGTCCTCTGCTGGGATAAAGAAAAAGAATAACATATGTACATATGTGTGTATATATTTATATAGACATAAATGTATGTATATATATATATGTATTATATATGCAAATATAACCTACATAGAAAGTAAAAACAAGGTAATTGTTTTGGTAAATGGTTTAGAACACAAACAAGTGGGTAGAATCAGGAGTTATCTTGAGATAACATTGGAAAGCGAGCCTTGAATAGAGAATTCCAAGACAAGATGAGAAGCGGGAGACTATCCCAGGCAGAGAAGAGCCTAAGCAAAGACGGAGGAGATGGAATGTTGTATGAGAGGACTAGCAAGTGGGCCGATGATCGATTGAGTGAGTGAGTGGAAGTATCCAGACTTATTTCTAGCTACTGAATAACAGAGGTAAAATGAGTGGGATACTTCTCATTTATATTTTAAAGTAAAAGTATTTTAAAATCAAATGTAATCCATACAGTAAACCACAGTAGAATGATTTCTCTGTGACCCCTATTACCTTTGTCAGTGCATTGCAATAGTTTTTCTGCCAATTCAAACAATTCACATCTCCCGTAATAACCTACAAGCTAAAAAGGAAATTGCCTGTAAGTATATGAAATTTTTTTTTAAAAAAATGCTTGTTATTCATTTACTCCTATGGTCCTCAAAAAACTATTTACCTGTGAAATGTGGCCAGTGTTAATTTTGTCCAGGGTTACTCTGAAACATGTAAGGCTCCATGACTCTCTTAAAAAAAAAATTAATGCTCTTTTGCAAACAGTCCCTTCCTCTCTCACTCAAAGCTTTCTTTAAAGGCAAAACAAATTTTTTTCACTATCTTGTCTCTGGCGGATTTCCCTTGACTTCCCCTTCCCTTTGATGTAATCTAAACAACAGATAGCAGGATCTGCACCCTGTGGTTACCTAAGCAAGCTACAATGCTTATTAATTAGACTATCCAAGGCTTTCAGGATAAAACTCTGCTATCATTCAACTTGCTTGTAGTAACTCAGTTCTTCACATTTTTTTTCCTTCTCTGACTTTGCTATCACCTGTGCATAAATAATTTATATTAACATGGTGTATATGGCTATGGGAAACTGGACATGCAACCATGCAATTCGGCCATCCTGGTTGGTCATAGGTCATCATGTACAATGAGGATCATAGGATACGAATTGTGGTGAACAAGAACTGGCTGAAACTTTTGGGCCCAGGCCTACAAACACAAAATTTTAGAGTGGGAAGGAACTTTAGAGATAATCCATATTCCAACCCCCTCATTTTCTAGAGAATGAAGGCCTAGTGAGAGGCCATACATGAGATAACTGCAGAATTGATGCTTCCTGACTATTACTTTAGTACCCTTTTCCTCATGTTCATCATTATATAATACTCAACTTTTGTCATAAATTGTGATATTGTCTTAATTGTAATAAGGTAGCATGGTATGAGTGAAAAGACCTGGAACCAGAAGATATTGGTTCAAATCTCACCATTGCCAGTTATTATTTACGTGACTTAGATGAGTCATTTTATCTTGGTTGTCCTCTGTTTCCTTATCTGCAAAATGAGACATTTGGACTAGATGACCTAATATATGGATTACATGTAAACCTATGTAATCCTATTTGCCTTGGGGCTATAACCTTTCCTTTTTTGTTAGGGTATCAAGAGGCAAGGACAACTAGTGTATAGAGCTCAGGGCCTGGAATCAGGAAAACCTGTGTTCAACTCTGAGTCTAGCCTCAGATACTTATTAGCTGTGTGACCCTGGATAAGTGACTTAGCCCTGTTTGCCTCAGTTTCCTCATCCATAAAATGAGCTTCCAAGAAAACCTCAAAAGGGGTCATGAAGTCAGACACAACTGAAAATGACTAAATAACAAATCAAGACAATTAATGTTCTGAATTAACTTCTTCAACCTTTCAAGGACATAGGATTTAATTTGTGTGGGTGTCCCCTCCACTGATGAAAATTGCAGTCCTTCTTAGCTAGTCTTAGTGAGTCTTTGTGAATTGCTATGGCCCACCACATGGTTGCCAGAATTCTGGTGATGAACCCCTCTGAACTTAGGCAAGTTCATGGATAGCATATGGACATATCTTAGTCCTTTCATTAAATTCTTGTCTATTCTTTTTTTTTTTTGCTTTTTGGAGGGGGGAGGGCAGGGCAATTGGGGTTAAGTGACTTGCCCAAGGTCACATGGCTAGTAACTGTTAAGTGTCAGAGGCTGGATTTGAACTCAGGTCCTCCTGATTCCAGGGGCAGTGCTCTATTTACTGCATCACCTAGCTGCCCCTTGTCTATGTCTTAATGTTTTTGCTACCCTGAGTGCTTGTAGGGGAGTAGAGATTCTTTTGGCATAGAAAAACGAATTAGATTTTGATGTTGGCAGCATTTCAGAAGGGGGAGTGATCTACAGTGATTTTATGGAAAGAATTCCCCCATCCCCATTGTACTTGGCTAACACTATTAATTAGGTAATCCTTTTAAGGAATAAGCTTGTACTTGAAAACAGTTTGCCCTCTTTTTACAATTTGAACTTTCCTTCTGAGACCATTTTTCCTCATAAGGAACTAAAATGTCACCTGTGAAGAAAAACTGCCAGGGGGAAAGGACTGAATTAATTAAGTTTTATTATATTCAGTAGGCAGAAATTTTAAGTAATGCCTTGTGAAAAATTAAAAAAAAAGATTTATTAAGCTATGATTATGTGTCAGACACTCTGCTGAGGATACAAATTCAAGCAAGCAAGACAGTTCCTGCGCACGTTCTATTAGTGAAAGACAACACGTATTAGGAGGTAGAGGTGGAAAGGAATCAAGGAGAAGTAAGATGTGGAGAAAACTGACCTAATAGAGCCTAAGGTTTCAGCTGTTGAATCTAAGTTGTAGGAGAGAGAGGAAGAGAAGCATGGTTTGGAGATAGCCAAGCAATGATGTGAAGGGGAAAAAAACTGGAGAATAGAATTCACTGAATTCTTAACTGCAGGAAGGAGGAAAACTGAGCTTAGCAGGAAGCAGGGATAATACAATTTGTTGGTATAAGTGAATTCCAAAGTAAAAGGGACCTTCATTAATTATACAGAAAATACTAATCAAAGCATCTGTTAGAAGGGAAGGCATCTAATTAATATTGGGACAGAGCAAGAAATAAAGCAGATTTTGATTATTCCTCTTTATGGAATCCGAGGGAGAATCTTAGAAAATGAAAACAAGTACAGAGAGAATGTCAGCTTGCTCTTTTGAATACTGGAAGTTCATAAAAATATTATCCCCAAATAACATGTATAAAATTTTAACCTGTGCATGGCACTATAGGGGCGTGCTGCCATGTAAGTTAAAAAGACATAATCCTGGTTGTCAAGGAGCTAACAATTTAATATAAGTTACGTATCAGGGAAACCATTGGGGGAAAAAATATGTCAAACATTTGCTTTTTAAAAACACACAGGCCCAAACCTCATCTTAGATAATTCTGACTAACTCCATAAACGCCTCTTAATATATAATCCATGAGTTTAAATAGTTAAAATAATTGGTCCTTGGAGAACTACATAGCAATAAAGAGTAAAAATGAATTTAGCAATGCCACGAGCTTTTAACTGGGAGTCAGCTGATCTGGGTTCAAGTGTAGGCTCCATCACTACTGTATAATTTTGAGTAAGTCACAGCTTTCTCATCCTTAAAATCAAGAAGTATTAGACTAGGTGACATCTAAGTTCCATTCTAACTCAAAATATAATTATATGAAATACTGATAATAACCCACATTTACATAGCTGAAAATGTATAATTAAGGGGCAGAAGTCTGAAATAGCTAGCTATTAGCTCCCAGAGAAGATATAGAAATTGGACAGTAACATATTAAATAGAAATTTTTAAAAGGTTGTGCAATTCATTATCACTTATTAAGTTTGGTTTAAATACACTTTTGAAACATAGTTTATTTAATTATATCTTTATATAGTACTAGATGATGAAGGCAAACTGAACACAACTGATATTCTTGGGTTTTCTGAGTCCTTGGAGACTAATTTCACATGTCTCCACAGTGCTAATGTTTCTGTATTTCCATCATATGGCATAGCACACTGTATTATTGTGTGCTATATGTAATTAATTAATTGTGTAATTAATCTCATCTAAAAAAACTAGATGAGACCAAATCATTCAGTTTGATTTGACTTGTTCAATTACTAAGGCACCTAACTAAATGCAAAACCCTATACTATACACAAGCCAGGTACAAAGAGAATTAAGACATGATCCTTGCCTTTCATTAACTTCACTCATGCATGTGACCTTTGATTCATTCATTTATTCATTCATTTGTTCATTGAACAACAAACATTTAGTATCACCTACTATGTGCCACAAAGTAGACACTGAGTGATTGCTCTGTAAGAGTAAGTTGGGGGGCAACTCATTAAGGGGTATCACTCCATGCTAATTGAAATAAGAGAGAGGAGGAAGTTATTATTCTGAACATGAATGTAGTTTATATAATTCCATGGGTCAAAATAAGAGAAAATCTATTTCTTAATTTTTTAAGCATGATTTTAGGGGATTCTTTAAAGCTCCTTAACCAAAATTATAAGAAAGTGTTATATTCTGAAAGAAATAATGAAATATAATTTGAATGATTCATTTTATTTGGGATGGCTGATCCAATATCTACTTCTATGAAATATTTTTATTTTCTTTGTAAAATTCTCTGTGTGGAAACACATTTCTAAAATTTCTAAGTTGATTGAAATTAATGATTTAAAATGAAAACCAAAAGCTAAAAGACATTCTATTCTTTTATTCTCCCTTTCAAGGGCTCATTTAATTTTGACAAATGAGGTTATCATCTTTAATTACATGATATTTTAGAAAATAAAAAAGAGGAATTTTATTCAATGGTTACAAAATGGTCTCATAAAAAAGAAGCTTTAAAAAAGGGACCTTTGTAAGGAACAATCACGCACTTCCTGGTGTTATACAGTAAGCATCCTGTGTGTTATTTAGAGATCCTTTATCATAGAGGGTGGTCCAGTGATTATTGAACACAGAAAAAGGAGAGTGTACAAAAATTTAATTATTATTTGACCTCGAATAATTATATGCCACTAAACTAATTAAAGCACAAATTAACAATGTACCCCTAATGGGCAGTCTGCTGCTCGCATGACTCACTCATCTTTCACAAAGAATAAGTGATTTGTATTAGACTAGAGTTGTTAAGGATGTTTTGAGGGATAGCGGGAGCTGTCATTGCTATGTTAAATCACAGGCCCAACCTCAGGATAGAAAGAGACAGGCTTATCATGAGCCAGGAAAACAGCAGGCCAGTACTGATAACTCTGACTTAAGGGCTTGTTTCAAAAAACTATGATTCAGTGCAAGGCAGTTAGTAAAGCCTTGGATCTCCTTAGCTCCTTCCAAACTGACCATTCACATCCCCTAATGTTCAGGTTGCGTGTCTCATGCTGAAGATTTTTTTGAAGTCGATCACAGTGAGTCTTATTTCCTAGCATGCATTCATCTTCATTTTCAAGTGGATGAAGAGGGGAATTTCAGTGAAAGCTCTGTCCACAGAGCAGGCAGGCATAGCCAACCAACAAAGCAGGTTTAGAGGTCATTAAATCCAAGAGAAACATCTGGCACATACTGCATTGTGTGTGCATGCACGCAGTGTACATTTGACCATTGCAACGAAACAAGAATTGTTGTACACATAAGAAAACTGATTTGCATATAACCACCTTAATATTTTTACTAGGTTATACTTTTTTGTGCTGTTTTCTTCTCTTTTTTACTTCACAAACTTTGCATTTATGACTTATCCTTCCCCTGCTCCCCACAGTAGAACAACAACAATGGCTCAACGGACAGCACAAAATATCTCATCTACCCACTAAGCCACATTGGTCAAGCATTAGCTAATGAATATTTCCTCAGTTCTAACCCAGCAACTCTGAGCTAGTACATCTGGCAAAACATGATGGCAAATGCTAACGATGGCAAAATGAAGATAGCGAAACACCTGGAGGAAAAGATTTCATCGATTGGCTAGGTAGCTGGCTTCTACTTAACACCAGATATTTGGATGTTTAGACATATATAAATGCTTGGATATTTCATTTTTCAGCTGGACAGCTGCAAAGAGTCAAAAATACTTCATAAATTCTAAGTGAAAACTTGAAATGGCTCATTAAAATCTATTTTAGAAATGCCAAACGTTATGTTGAACATATTAATATTGTTTTATACTAAATCTCCATTTTGAATTACATGTTGCTATGAGAAAAAAAGAAAAATCTGACCTGACTGAATTTTCTAACTGAAATTTTTCCATTCTCATTGTCTGCTATAGAAAATACACCTTTAAAAAACCCCAACTTTAGTGTAATGTTTAATAAAGTATACAAACCAATAAATGTAGCCATTTTAATTTTTACAGCCACACTGGTATTACTACCTTGTGTGTTAAAAATTTTTAAATATGTTCTTTATTTTAAAATGACAAGTACTATAGGTGAGTCAATATGCTACAGTTTTTGAATAATAATGCTTTTTGTTGACCCAGAGAAATTATTTTGTAAAGTGTATATTACTTGAAATGGATCTTGAAAAATAGTTGCCATATTGATTAAATTTTTAGTTACCAATTTACTAGTAGATTGAGATTCTGAGACATAAACCATTCCAAGTTTGCAGGAATTAAGAAATTGTTTATTATATTGCTAAAATGTATTCCCAATTAAATTCGCTAAAGAATTGCTCTTAGATAATATAAATGTATTGCTGCTAATAGTAACTCCACCCCTCCTAACAACCCCACCCCCTAGCCCAGCATATATTACATGTGTAGAGTTTCAAGCGGCCTTTGTAAAAGTGAAACTTGGAACAAACCATGTAATAATTCCCTAAAATAGTTTTCACTTTACCAAAAGAGAAAATAAAAAGAGATGGAAATTGGATTTCAATGTAGTTCTTTTAAGTAAAATAGTCTAGTTTTCAATACTCAAATAATTGGTTCCGTGGAAGCATTCAAGGATGCACATGTGTGTATTTGTGTGTATGTTTGTTACTTAGGAATTAAAAATTCCCATAAAAGGCCATTTCATAATAATGAATAGGGGTTATTCATTTAAATAACACACGAATATGGTATGTGCGTGTTGTACGTGCATTAGAGGTGAAGAGAGGAAGGAGAGAAAATGTTAGTAGGAAAAAAAAGAAGAAAATACTTCAATCTATAACAGATGTTTAAATGTACCTTGGGATACATTCATTATGGACATATACAATTAATCCTTCATAGACTGTTGCTCACATCATACTTTTTTTTTTTTACCTGTTTCTCTGGTTTACACCTGCACATTAGTAATGCACCTGGTGGAAATGTGAGTGACTCCCAAAACCAGCTTGTTAAAATTTATTCTATAAATTTTTCTCTTTAAAATGTGTCAAAATAAATGCAGAAACAAAGAAACACACCTACACAAACAAGGAGACACAGAAATACACAAGCAGTCGCAAGACTCAACCAGACAGCACAGGTGGAATGAGAGTTTAAAGGACCTTAGAGCACTATGAATTTTTTTTTCACAGTGTCACAATTACAGAAACATCTGGATAGGCCAATGTGTGATCCATTGGGGAAATTTCCACAATGTTCAATGGGCCTCAGAATTACTCATTGCACAGAATGGGGCTGCACACTGGATTACAGTTTAAAAGATCTTGGCCTGTAGGCCAGAGAGTCTATGGGTTATTCTCGTTCTATCCAAAGGGTGTGTCTTTACTATATATCTTTACTAGGCCTGCTCATAGTGAAATTCAAAACCTAATGGAACTTGCCTGTTGTGAGGTGTGCATACATGATACAAACCATCTGGGTGCCACAGAGGTGTTGAGCAAGGAAACTTTCATTGAAATAATAAGCAAAATTGTTGATCCATAATCAGACATATTTATGTTACAATCAGAGCCAATGACATGTCTTCTTTGTATATGTTTTAGAAAAATAGCAGAATTAACTTGTTTCTTGCTCTGGTGACTATTTAGAAATCAAACAAACTCTTGCCTCTCGAGATCGAATAGCTTCCCTTCATGTTCATCTAAACTATTTAATGAAATATCTGGAAATAGTTTCACTACAACGTTCCTCTGTTTACTAAGAGTGTGATTCTGTAGAAAGAATACTTAGTCAGTAGGCTTGGTTGGAGTCAGTACAATGGGCAGGTAATTTAGCTTTGCTGAGCCTCAGTTTATTCATCACTAAAATGGGGACAATACTATTTATATTAGCTACCTCATAGGGTTTTAATGAGGAAAGTGAGTTATTACTCTTGCTACTACTTCTATGTGTAACTTTTAAACTAATAGGAGCATGAGAAGGAAAGAAACTTTAGCCTCCTTTTCCTCTTCTAAGGAAAGTGAAAAAAACAAGCAAATGTTCATTAAAAAGGAGAAATTCTTGGATTGATAGCCTGGTCTAGTGGAAAGGGTATTGCTTAGGGTTAGAAGATTAGGATTTGGTGGAGCCAAGATGGTGGAGTAGAAGCAGGAAATTCTGTGACCACCCCCCATAACCACCTCAAATACCTTTAAAATATGACTCTAAACAAATTTTAGAGCTACAGAACCCACAAAGTGACAGAGAGAAACAAATCCCCTGCTGAAGGCAGCCTGGCAGGTAGACAGGAAGGATTCATCACAGCATGCTAGGAGCTGAGCACAGTCCTGTGTGAGCCACGTGGTTTTGGCCCCAGGGAGGCAGCGTGGCTGGAGCAGACTTCAGGAGAGTGACTCACCAGTAGCTGTGGCAGTTTCCAGACTTATGAACCCATCAACACCAAAAAGAAAGTAAAAGGTCAGTTGGGAATTCTGTTGGAAAGGAAGGGCATGGTCTGGCCCATGCCCCCAGGGTGAGAGGTGGTGGGTGGCTGTATTGTCTGCCATGTGGCTGCCTCAGTAACTCATGGCCTGGAGATTGTAGGGGGACTAAGCAACCATTCAGAGGGTAATCACTCTTGCTTTGACCTGCATAGATCTCGGTAGCTTTCTTGGGCAGTGGTCCTGGAGTAAGAAACACCAGTTTCCCAATGTGGTGTCTGTAGAGAGGGCACTCTCCTCAGATCTCTGACAACATTTGTGAAAACCCCAGCAATCTGGGACAAAACTTTCCTCTCTGGAAGCAGAGTTCAACTGTGGCAAAGAGCTCAAATGTCAAGTAACTGACTGGCAATATGAGCAAGCAGAGGAAGCACAAACAGACCATAGAATCCTTTCTCGGGGACAAAAAAGGATCAAAACATGGAACAGGAGGAAGACAACAAAGTCAGAACTCCTGCATCAAAAGCTTCCAAGAAAAATATGAACTGGTTACAGGTCATAGAGGAGCTCAAGAAGAAATTCGAAACTCAAGTAAGAGAAATGGAGGAAAAACTGGGAAAAGAAATGAGAATGATGCAAGAAAATCATGAAAAGCAAGTCAACAGCTTGACCAAAGAAAATAAAAAAAAATAGATACAAACAAATGAAAAAAATAGAAGGCAATGTGCAATATCTCACTGGAAAAACCACTGACCTGGAAAATAGATTCAGGAGAGATCATTTAAAAAATATTGGGCTACCTGAAAGCCATGATCAAAAAAAGAACCTAGAAATCATCCTTCAAGAAATTCTCAAGGAAAATTGCCCCTATATTTTAGAACCAGAGGGCAAAATAGAAATTGAAAGAATTCACTGATCACCTCTTGAAAAAGATCCCGAAAAGAAAACTCCTAGGAATATTATAGCCAAATTCCAGAGTTCCAAGGTTAAGAAGAAAATATTACAGGTAGTCAGGAAGAAACAATTTGAGTATTGTGGAAACACAATCCGGATAACACAAGATCTAGAGGTCAAAGGAGCTAGGATTAAAACCAAGAATCAACTACCCACCAAAGCTGAGTATAATGTCTCAGGGGAAAATATGGCCTCAATGAAATAGAGAACTTTCAATCATTCTTGATGAAAAAAACATAGTTGAATAGAAAATTTGACTTTCAAATACAAGAAGCAAGAGAAGTATGAGAAGGTAAACAGGGAAAAGAAATAATAAGGAACTTATCAAAATTGAACTATTCACATTTCTACATGGAAAAACAATAATTGTAACTCATGAGACTTTTCTCAATATGAGGAGAGTTGAAGGGAATATATATGTAAATATATGTATACATACATATATATTTATATAGGAGGGTATATGTACATAGAAATACATATGTGAGTGTGTGTACATATACATACATGTATACATAGAGGGCACAGGATCAGTTGAATAGGAAGGGATGATATATAAAAAAATAACATTAAGAGAGGAATACAATGAGAGGAGATAGGGAGAGATAGAATAGGGTAAATTACCTCATATAAAAGAGGCAAAAGAAAACTGTTACAATGGAGGGGGAAGAGCAGGAAGGTGAAAGGGAATGGCTCAACCTTACTCTCATTGAATTTGGCTTAAGGAGGGAATAACATACACACTAAATTGGGTATCTTACCCTACAGGAAAGTAGGGGAGAAACAGATAAGGGGGAGTGACAGAAGGGAGCAGATTTTGGGGGGAGGGTAGTTAGAAGCACACATTTTTGAAAAGGGACTGGGTCGAAGTGGAAAATAGAATAAGTAGGGAGTGGGATAAGATGGAGGGAAATATTCTTTCACAATACATCTGCTATGGAAATGTTTTTTGTAACTACGCATGTATAACCTATATTGAATCACTTTTCCTCCCAGTACAGGTGGGTGACAAGGGAAGAAGGGAAAGAATCTAGAAATCAAAGTTTTAAAATCAAATGTTAAAAAAATATTATTATTATTATTTATTTACATGCAACTGGGAAATAAGATATACAGGCAGTGGGGTATAGAAATCCATCTTGCCCTACTAGAAAGTTAAAGGGTGATGGGGGATATACGAGAGAATAGATTGGGGTAAAGGGGTATTCAGTAGGATTGCTATTTTGAGGTGCGGGGTAGGGGAAAGATGGGGAAAAAATTTGTAACTCAAAATCTTGTGGAAATGAATGTTGAAAACAAAAAAAACAAACAAATTAAACAAAAAAAAGATTAGGATTCAAGAAAAGTTATAATAACTACCTTTATGACACTGGGCAGATTACTTAAATGCTCTGAAGCTCACTTTCTTCATATTTCCCAAACCTTACCCAAGGACTATGTTGGGAGTGATGGGGCATGGGAAGTTGTTAGCTTTTATTAAGTCATTATGTCCTTCCATGATGTCTTATTCCAATGCCTCATCATGATATGATAAGGGTTTTGGATTTTTGAAGGCTTTTCCAGTGGAGGGCAAGCTCTAGTAGATCCCATACATTGAGTTTGTCATTTGAGAATCAACCTTGCTAAGTTAAGAGATTCTTAACATCAGGAGGATGGCTAGAAGCTGATAATATTTTTTGGCCATGACAATTCATGAAATATCTATTGAAGTGTGGGCAAGTTGAGATCTGTGTCAGTGGAGGAAATACCTGTTCATGGAAAAATTACAGTTCATTTCAGGTATTTAGGGCAAGTTGGCTCACCTGAATGAGGCAAGGATGGGAAGAAAGGATAGGCTGCTAGATTTGGAGTCAGGAGATTTTAAGTTAAAGTTTTGCTTCTGATACTAACCAGCTATGTGATTAAGGGTAATGGAGTTAACGTCTTTGAGTCTCACTTTATCTGCAGAATGAGAAATGTGGTAGGAGTAATAATATCTTGTCTCCTCACCTCTATGCCCCATTTTATGCAGGTGAGTTAATTATTCCATTCAAGGCATTGAGACATTCCTTGAGACTAAGTTGGCTCAGACTATCTAAGTCATTTTCTCATCATCTGAGTATAAAGTAGCCACAAGGATCTGGAGAAGCTCTGAATTACTTGGTTCATGGATTGTGTTGGAACTCTGACCTCCTTTTCCTCCTCCAGGGAAAGTGGAACAAATAAGCAAATGTTTATTTAAAAAAGGAGAAATTCTTGGATTAGTAGCATGGCCTAGTGGAAAGGAGCATTTTTAAGGATTAGAAGATTGGGATTCAAGCAATGTTATAATAACTACCTTTATGACTTAAAGGTCATGCTTTTTTATGACTTCAGATCACTAAAATGCTCTGAACCTCAATTTCCTCATCTACCCCAAACTTTACCCAATGTCTTCCTTCGGCTGAATCAATTCAAGGTGTTTTCAATGACTATCCTTGTTGAATAGACTTCTCCTGTTATCGCTAAGTACATTTCCTTTATTAAATGTTGAATGACCTATTATTCCAATACCAAGCTAAATTACTATGGGACTGTCCCATGTCAGGCCCAGCCCCTAACAAAGGGTTCTCACGAAATGACTTTTAAAATAACTTCCAGTTCCAATCTATGGTCCTATGATCTAGTTTCTTCCTCTGTTCCTTCATACTGAAACCAACACGTGTTAAAAATATTCACTGAAACAAGTTCTAACAAAGTTCCTATCACTTTAATATCACTGTACCTTTTCTTCACTCTGCTCTGCAAAAGACTGAGCTTGGCTTATATGCTATGTCATGACAGTAGCCCATATGGCTCTCATTTTCAAATCTCTCTGCTGGATTCTCCAATTTTTCAAATTCACTTAAAACTTCCTCTTTTTATTCTTAAAACTCTTCACTAGTGACATATATTTACATCCCACAGCCCCAAGCAAATTTTTAATTGACACCCCTCTTTCATTTCTTAATACTTAAAGTTTGGCAGCAAAGAATAGGAGAGGAATAGGATGATACCTTGTGACTGAGTGTCAGAGTCAAAAGAGGGATGTTTCACTTTTGAGGGTTTTTTTTTAAATAGGAGAGAACTAAATATTTTTCTAGGCTGAGGAGGAATAAGCATAAGTAGAGAAGCAGCTAATGATACACCAGAGAAGGTATGATTAATAGGAAAAAAAATCAGAGGAAAAGGGAGGAGGTGGGATAGAATATAGAAGTGGAGGGGTTAGAATTAGCAAAGAAGAAGGTCATCTTTTCTTCTGAGAATGGAGGGAAGAAAAGGATGGGAACACTGTGAGGTTTAGAAGAGTGTAGGAGGAGAGTTGGAATTCACAATGGATGGACTTGGTATTCTCAGCAAAGTTGGAACCAATGTTGTCTGCTGAATGTGAGAGGAAGAGAGTGAATTTAAAACCTGAGGAGAGAGCAAAAGGCTTGGAACAGCCATTGGAAGGATTAAATAAATGATTGAATGAAGTCTTTTTTAGAATCTCATTTATTTTGGTATATTTCCCTTGTGTCTCTTAATCACATTTAATGTTGATCTGGGCATGGGAAAGGATAGTTTTAGCTGAAATCTCCTTCTAAATTGTGAATTTTCAAGCACTCAAATTCTTCCTCTTTGGGGGGAAAGGGATCTAAAGTCCTAGAAAGATCTCACACTACTTATCCAAAGACCAGATTTCTGGCATTGTCTACCATCTGAAAAATTGTTGCTTCTGGATAAGTAGCTAACAAAGCCTATGTACTAAAGCCCACAGATTTTATTCCAAATGAGAAACCCTCTGGCTAGCATTCAAATTGCATTGACTCTAATTTTTATAGCATTTCATTTTTCCTATATGTAATGATAGTTTTCAACGTTCATTTTTGTAATATTTTGAGTTCCAAATTTTTCTCCCTCTCTCTCTTCCCTCCCCCTTCCCAAGACAGCAAGCAATCTGATATAGATTATGCATGTACAATCATGTTAAACATATTTCCACGTTAGTCATTGACTCTTATTTTAACAATTGCATCCACCTTAGTTATTTTATTTCTGAGACCATGGCATATCAAGGCATCAGGTTAAATTGGAAGGACTTGTGGGCTAGTAGAGCTTGGCACACTGACAACAAATTATTCTCTGACAACCTGAAAGGAAGAGCAGAAGTTGGAAAACTCTTATAACATAGTTTATGTTTTACAGTGAATATAGAATAATAGAGGTAGAAGATACTTTATAAGATCTTAGATCAAGAGCTGGGAGGAACCTCAGAAGCCATCTAGGTAAACCCCTTCATTTTACAGGTGAGGAAACTGAGGTCTGAGGAATATTAAGTGATTTATCCAAGGTCACAGTAGATCATGCATCACACAGACAGTAAATGACAGAAAGGGAATTCAAACTCAGGTTCCGCTATTTTGAGTTAAGCACTCTTTTCAATGTACTTCTCTTAACTCCACAGTAAATTGAATGCCCAGATGATGCCCTGATGCCCAGATGACTAGAGAGGTATGATTTTTTTTTCTATAGGTATAATCTAGATAATATAGCCCTGGGACTCAGGTCTCCTGATTTTAGTCCAATGCTCTGACTTCTACATCATTTCCTTTGATGCCATTGGGTCACTGAGCAAAGGCCATATTATGAACATAACTATATGTTGTTTAAGAAGGTAGGAAAACACATGCAGTAGTTTAGAAAAGCTTTCATGAAACAAAACCAAAAATTAGTGTTTAAGCTTTAGTTGTCTGGAAAATTTTCTTGTGCCAAAGATATCATCCCATGCAAAATACCTTCAAAAGATAAGGTGTTACTTTGTTTCACAGAGATTACTTTCATCTTTTACTTTGACTCCCATGCCCGGAATGCTCTCTCTCCCCTCACCTCCACCTCTTAGAATCCCTGGCTTTCTTGAAGACTCAGTTCAAATGCTGTCTTCTGCAGGATGCCTTTTCATGCCCATTTCACCTCCTCTAATCTACTTTTAGTACCTTCCTCTTTACGGTTATTTGATATCTACCCTGAATGTATCATGTATATACTTATGAATGTTGTCCCCTCACTAGAACATACACTTCTTGAGGGCAGGAATTATTTTGCTTTTTCTTTGGGTCTCTAGAGTTTACCAAAATGTCTGGCATGTAGTAAGTGCTTAATAAATGTTTGCAGGGTTTTTGATTGATTATTTATATGGCAAGCCATCTAGAATGTCTTTATTCATAATTCAACATTTCAAGGCAGTGAATTTTTTTTGTCCATTGACATATATAACATTCTCTCTATAATTTACTAGTTGGATTTTTACAGGGGCTGAAAAAAAACTATCCTCCTTCCAAACTGGTGATGAGCCTTTTCACACTTAGAAAGACTGGTCATGAGGGGGCGGAGCCAAGATGGCGGCATAGGAGCAGCAACATATTGCAGCTCTCTCATAGCCACCTCAAAATACCCATAAAATATGACTCTAAACAAACTCTAGAACTCCAAAATGCACACAAATATATTTTCCACTAAAGTCAGCGTGGCTATGAGGAACCATCTCAGCTCTGTGAGTTGAAACCAGTCTAGCCTGAAACTGTGGCTTTGCCCCAGAGGTGGCTGGACGAGAGGAGCCAAGCCCCAGCTGGAGCTTTGGGAGAGTGGATCAGCGTCAGCTGTGGCAGTTCCCTGAATTAGGTTAGTGGAGCTTGGCAAAATCAGGGGAGAAAAGCAGGTCCAGCCGAATTGCCACCAGGGCAACGAGGCCACAAAAGCAGAGGTCTTGCACCTGCCTCCACACTGCCACTTCAGAGCTCCTGGCCTGCAGACTGCAGGGGGACCAAGCAATCGTTTAGAGGCCAAGTGCTCTCGTGTTGAGTGGCCTGGATCCAGATCACGGTCTTGGGTGGGGGTCTTGGGTTTTTTTTTCATTCAGCTGGAGTTGGGGAGGGAGCCTCCTAAAAGCTCCAGCAGCTGGGAAGACCCCAGTGATTTGGGACAGAGCTTTCCCCTCTGGAAGCAGAGTTCTACAGAGCTAAAAAAAAAATCACGAACTGATAAACCATGAATAAGCATAAGAAGCAAAGTAAGAACAGCAACCAAACCCTAGATTCCTTGTTTGGGGAAAAGAAGGATCAAGGTAGGGAGGAGGACAGCACAGTCAGAGCTCCCACACCAAAAGCTTCCAAGAAACATGAAGATTGCCTAAAAGCTAGAGATCAGCTGAAGAAGGATTTTGAAAAGCAAATGAGAGAAGTGGAAGAAAAATTGGGAAGAGAAATAAGAATGATGCAAGAAAATCATGAAAAGAGAGTCAACAACCTGAATGAGGAAATTAACACCTTAAAAAATAGATTAACTCAAATGGCAAAAGAGGCCCAAAAAACCAATGAGGAGAAGAATGCCTTAAAAAGTTGACTTTGCCAGATGGAAAAAGAATCT
>CM053583.1:146827640-146875421 GCA_028627135.1 Pseudochirops cupreus
GGGAGAGGACATAGGAGAGAATAGATTGGGGGAAGGGTTATACAATGGGATGGCTGTTTTGGGGTGGTGGGTAGGGGAAAGATGGGGAGAAAATTTGTAACTCAAAATTTTGTGGAAATGAATGATGTAAAATAAAATAAATAAAAGTTCTAATTAAAAAAAAGACTGGCCATTTGGATATAGATACATAGTCCACCACTCACCTGTTTCTGAAGTCTTTCTAGCTTTGTAAAAGACCTCCAGGAGCCTACCAGGGATGAGGAACCTGTGGCCTTGGGGCCACATGTGGCCTGCTTCTAAGTTATGAGGTATGGCCTTTTGACTGAATACAAGTTTTATGGAACAAATCCTTTTATTAGGGGTTTGTTCTGAGAAGTTAGGATTCAGTCAAAGGGCCATACTTGAGGCCCTAGAGTGCCACTTGTGGCCTCGAGGCCTCAGGTTCCCTATCCCTGGTAAACACTACAGGCTTAACTCTTAACAATCCATGGTCAGCCTCAGGTAAAGCAAGCAAGGAGAACTTCAGTGGAGGAAAATATCTTCACAGGAACTCGAGAGTGTTACTTAATGCTAGAATCGTGGGTTAACAGAACTCACCAGGAAAGCAACTAATAAAAGTAAGAGCAACTCCCAAAGTGGAAGTTTCTTTCCCTCAGTTTATTTTTACATAGCCATTAGACCAAGGTGCCTAATCTGGAGTCTATTAGCGGAGCAGCTGGTGGGATTAGTCACCGCAGCGGCCGGGGTATTATTAGTACCTCCTTCTGCAATGAAGAGCATAACAATCCAAACTAAAGGGAAGACTCAAGAGAAAACAGTTTTTAAAATATTGATTTCATTTCTCACTAGCAGGTGTTTCTTTCTTGGAAGTAAGTATATACAAACATAGAGAAAGTCTGTTTCCTTGTCTTTAAATTATAAGCTTGGTAAAATGTAACCCACAGGCCCACACAGGAGAACTGGACCCCCAGTTACAGTAAGGGCCAGCTAGATGCAAAAGTAGGTCAGTAGAAGATGGAATGTGAGGAGGGCAGTAAGTCATATTTGGGGGTCCACTAGTATGATAGGTAGGGACTGAACCTGATCTGTGATTTCATTGACATAAGGAATAGGTCAAGTGGACAGTGTATGTTAAGAGCCAGTGTTGATCCTTGGCCTTCCTAGTTCCCAGGTCAGTTCTTTATTCTCTGTCTCACACAACAACTCACAGATGATGGAAATCCAAATATTTGAAAGGTTCTTCAGCCAGAGAAGAGGGTATATTTTTAGACTCTGGAGATACAAGGACAAAAATAAAACAAAAAATAAAACTGTCTAGCTCTCTGGTAGACTTGAAGCAATCAAAAGATCTATATTGGCTTCCTGGACATAAATCAGAATGTGATAGAAAGCCTGCTGACAACTGTTACCCACTTTTGGTGACTCACCAAGAAAATAAGTTATACAACCAGAAAGCATTAAAACTCTATTACTTGTTGGGTATTATAGGAATTGTTTTAGGGTATAGACTAGTCACCTATTGCTGTTTATTTGTTTTCAGTTGTGTCCAACTCTTTGTGACCCTTTTTGAGGCTTTTCAGGCAAAGATACTGGAGTAGGCTGCCATTTCCTTCTTCAGTTTATTTTACAGATAAGGAAACTGATGCAAACAGGGTTAAGTGACTTGGCCAAGGTCACATAGCTAGTACATGTCTGAGGGCACATTTGAACTCAGGTCTTCCTGACTTCAGGCCTGGCATTCTATCCATTGCACCACCTAGGTCCCTTCTAATTCTAAAACTCTGTGATTCCATGATTTTGATTCATTGCTAGGGATTATGATGTCCTGGGCAAGAGACTAAAGACTTTAGCTAAACAAATGGTGGTCAGTTAAGTATATAGAATGCTGGGCCTGAAGTTAGGAAGACTCTTCTTCCTGAGTTCAAATCTGATCTCAGACACTTAACTAGCTGTGTTCATCCTGGGCAAGTCACTTAACCCAGTTTGCCGCCATTTCCTCATTTGTAAACTGAGCTAGAGATGGAAATGGCAAAATACTCCAGTATCTTTGCCAAGAAAATTCCAAATGGGTGACAAAAAGCCAGATACACCTAGAAAATGACTGAACAACAACATACAAGTGGCATTTTCATCATGGTAACCAAATGAATGTGACAGCACCACCACCAAGAGCTTAACCAGCTATCCAAATAATTTATTTATAAAAGAAAAAAATAGCACCTACAACATAAGGAAAAGAATATCATTGAGAAAATAATTCACCAGGGATATAATGTAAGAAGAGAGTAACCAATAAACTTCATGACCTCAAATGATTATACTCAAGCTGAGTATGAATAATATGAGTAAAATCAACTTTATTTATTAATGCAATTAGCTAAATTCAACTACACAAATACATTAAAATTTGTGGAATATAGTGAATTTTCATGGAATTTAACTCATGACTAGAATATGGTAATAGCATATAATAATGGGTTTGTTTATGCCTATCTCTTTTTGTATATAAAAATGTTGGGTTTGTTGGGTTTGTTGTATGAGTTTGTTTATGCCTATCTCTTTTTGTATATAAAAATGTTTCTTTTCTAACAATCAAGTTCACAATAAAATGCAAATGATTTGTTTCCAAAGGACTTTGAATTCATTATTTCATTTGTATCACGCACCTATTTTGAATGGCACTGAGATTCAGGGGGCTAAATGATTTGTTCAGAGACACAGAAGTATATTGAATGTCTGAGGAGGAACTAACCAAATAAAGTCAACTCTGAGGTTCTACATCAACTATGACACTGGTAAAAATGACAAAAGAGGAAAATCATGAATGTTGGAGTAACTGTGGGAAAAGAGGCATTGTAGAGACTATGACATGTTGTAGCCATTCTGGAAAGAAATTTAGAACTGTGTCCAAAAAGGTACTAAACTGTGCATACCCTTTGATACAATTATACCACTATGAGGTCCAAATTCCAAGGAAATCAAAGTAAGAGGAAAAGGATCTATTCCCATAAAAAACATTTATAGCATTTCTTTTCATAGTTGCATCAAATTAGAAACTAAAGTAGTTCCTATCTATTGAAGAATAATAAACTTACAGTATAAAAATGTAATGAAATATTATTGTGTCATGTATACGAAAAGATAAAATAGATAACCAGAGAAAATTTGGAAGATTTATATGAATGGATGCAGAGGGAAGTGGGAACAATTTATACAAGGGCAACAAGATGAAAATAAAAACAACTTGGAAAGACTTTAGATATCTGATCTATGCCCAACAAATCAATAGGTCAATGTTTAATAGCTCAATAATCAATAAACCATGCATCCAGATGGAAAATGCCACTTACGTTCTGCTAGCGAGGGAACGGATTTAAAATGAAAAATCAGGTATACAGTTTTGGAAATCACCAATGGAGTTTTCTTTGTTGGGCTGCACATATTTTTTTTTATATGGCTTAAAAAAATCAAATAGGGAGACAGTGGGAGAGATAAATTATTATGAAAATAAATACATAATTTAAAGATATTATGTTAAGCATTCTTTTATTTTTTAATTTTGAGTTCCAAATTTTCTCCTTCTCTCCCACACACACTATGCATTTGAAATCATGCAAAACATATTTCCATATAAGTCATATAAAAAAGAGAGAAATTATGCTTCAATTAGTGCTCAGAATTCATCAGTT
Organism: Pseudochirops cupreus; assembly: GCA_028627135.1. NCBI lineage: Eukaryota > Metazoa > Chordata > Mammalia > Diprotodontia > Pseudocheiridae > Pseudochirops > Pseudochirops cupreus. Next base: position 146,831,330 of record CM053583.1, read on the forward strand.
CTCTCTCTGGAGGTGGATAGCATCTTTTCATCATGAGTCCTCTGGAACTGTCTTGGATCTTCATATTGATCAGAGCAGCCAAGTTTGCTGTTACTGGGCATAATGATATCTCCTAGTTCTTCTTACTTCATTTTGTAACAGTTCACCTAGGTCTTCCATGTTTTTCTGAAAGCAATCCCCTCATCATTTCTTTCTTTCTTTTTTTTTTTTGCCTTTTTTTTGGAGGGCAGTTGGGGTTGAGTGACTTGCCCAAGGTCACATGGCTAGTTTTTGTATTAAGTGTCTTAGGTCACATTTGAACTCAGTTCCTCTTGACTCCAGGGCCAGTGCTCTATTCACTGCACCACCTAGTTGCCCCCCCCCCCATCATTTCTTTTAGCATAATTGTTCTCCATCATAACAATAAGCCACAGCTTGTTCAGCCATTCCTCAATTGATGAACCTTCCCTCAATTTCTAATTCTTTATTACCACAAAAAGAGCTGCTATTAATATATAGATAGATAGATAGATAGATAGATAGATAGATAGATATATTTTGGTACATCAGTCCTTTTCCTTTGATCTCTTTGGGATACAGACCTATTACTGGGTCACAGGATATGAACAGTTTTATAGTCCTTTGGGCATTTTTCCAAATTGTTCTCCAGAATGGATGGACCAGTTTAAAACTCCACCAACAGTTCATTAGAGTACTTATTTTCCCCTCATCTTCCAGCAATTGTAATTTCTGATAGGTATGAAGTTATACCTCAGATTTGTTTTCATTTGCATTTCTCTAATCTATAGTGATTTATAGTGATTTTTTTCATATGACTATAGACAGCTTTGATTTTTTCTTCTGAAAACCTTTTCATATCCTTTAATCACTTATCAGTTGGGGAAAGTCTATTTTTTTTTAAATTAATTTGACTCTTCTATGATCAGTACATATTTGAGAAATGAGGTTTTTATCAAAGAAACTTGCTATATATGTATTTTTTGATATTATGTTGTTGTCTATGGAAATTTTAGCAAGATGTAGTTTCCCTGATTACCTCTTTTAATTAGGTCTATTTTTGCCTTTCCTTTGTCTGAGATGATCACTGCCACCCCTGCCCTTTTGAATTAAACTGAAGCATATTAGATTCTGCTCTAGCCCTTTATTTTAACTCTGTGTGTGTCTTTCTGTTTCAAGTGTGTCTCTTGTAAACATATTTTTGGATTCTGGTTTCTAATCCATTCTGCTATCTGCTTCTGTTTAGGGGTGAACTCATCCCATTCAAACTCACAGTTATGACTGTTAATTGTGTATTTCCCTCCATCCCACAATTTTGTTTCTTCCTCACTCTTCTTTTAACCTGTCCCTCCTCAAAAGTCTATTTTGCTTTTAACCACTGCCTCCTTTGTCTATCAAGAAAATGGACTTGTGTGAAAATCCATGAATTAGCATGAGGCAGTGTTTCATGGAAAATATTTCCATGAGGATCAAGGGAAAGAGAAACAGAAGTGATGTTATGGCTAGAATATTCTATAAACTACCAGTCTAGAATGATGGATTTGGGAAGCAGATCAAAATCATGGAACAAATAAAGAGTTTTGAGTGTCTAGACATCCACTAAAGTTCTCTCAGTGTAAGCAGAACAGCTAATAGTTTCCCAGCTTGCTTTGGTAACTTACTTCTTCATGGAGTGGAAGAAGTGCAGCCAAGTGGGGCAGTGGATGGAATGCCAGTCCTAGAGGCAGGAAGACCTGAGTTCAAATGTGTCCTGAGATACTTATTAGCTTTGTAACCCTGGGCAAGTCTCTTAACCTTGTTTACCTCAGTTTCTTCATCTGTAAAAGGAGGCGGAAAAAGAAATATCAAACCACTCCAGTATCTCCGCCAAGAAAACCACAAAAGGGATAATGAAGAGTCAGACAGCAGTCTAAAGTGGGAGAAGCAACAAGGGTTTCTATTTTGGACTTGATTCTGATCAATAAGGAAATGGCTGCTGAAGTAGAAAATGAATTGGAAATTTTATACTTGTAAGAAAGTGCCGGTATTTTAGAATTTGTGATTGATAAAGATTTTAGTATTCAGATAAAGATTTTTTACTTAGATTTTGGCAGAGTAGGCTCCAAAGAGTTAACAGAACTGGTGGGAATGTCTATCCAAAATAATATGAATAAAGTCTTTCTGAAAAGATGAGATAGTTTTAAGAATGTAATTCTAATGACAAAGGATTTTGATAAGAGAAAAGGGGGAGAGGGGAAAGAGTTGCTTCAAGAAATTCATGACCTAAGAAGTTCTTACATCAGCTTAGATTTGAAGAAGGTATGGAAGTAGGAGCCGGTCAATGAGCATCAACACAAAAAAATTCACTTGATTATTAAGAACATCAAAACTCCCAATATTTAGAAGCTGGGGATGAACGTCAAAAATAAATAGCAGTTTCTTTCATATTATTAATTCAAGTCAGTAAGCATTTATTAAGCACTTATTATGAGCCAGGAACTGTGGTTAAGAACTGAAGGGACAAAAAATGCAAAAAGTTCTCATGCTCTGGGTCAGCGTAGTGGAGCAGACAACATGCAACAACTATGTGCAAGCAAGATATAGGAAGGGTGACTGGGGGAGAAAAGGGGAAGGACGGAATGGACAGATGGAAGGTAGGTACCAGAATCAGAGGCATCGGAAAGGTGTCTGTCTCATAGAAAGTGGGATTTCAGCTGTGGCTTGAAGAGAGTTAGGAAGACTGGAGGTCAAGATTTCCGACACGTGGCAACGGCAGTATGGGTCGTTTCATCACAAACAGGTCGTCCTAGGATGAAATAATTTTTTTTTTTTTTAGAAAGTGTAATAGAACCAGGGTTTTCCTTCCCTCATGGCTTCTTGCTCTCCTGACACAGTTTCTTCCCTCACTCAACTTCCTTGGGTCTGTATCAGTTCCCTGGTAGTTTCCCAGGTACAGGGTCCTGACTCCTGGAAACCTGATTGCCCTGACAGACCCAGGCACTGCCCACTTTCCCCGTCACGCAATATGATTGGCCTTAGTTTCCTTGACGTTCCCAGATTCCGCCCTCTTCCTCCCTCACGCAATCTTATTGGCTGTAGCTTCCTGGACGTCCCCAGATTCCTCCCCTTCCTCTCTCCGCAATCTGATTGGCTGCAGCTTCCCAACCGGAAGCTAGAAATCTCAGATTCCTCCCCCTCTTGCAATCTGATTGGTCCCCAGTTTCGCCATCTGATCTAGAGACAAAGGTGTCGTCTCTGCTAAGTTAGGGCTTTAGAAGTACCTCTGTTGTGTTTGGTAATTGGAGAAGTACCTTGAAAGTCCAATGCTTGAATTAAAAAACAAAAAAACAAACAAAAACACCTACAAAAGGGCATAGGTAGCGTTTCATTTAAATAGCCATTAGTTGAGAAAGAAGAAAATAGATTTCAATTAACAACAACGATGAAACAATAATAAACCCGGCTAATGTATTGAGAAAAAAGCATCAAACAAATGGTTGAGCCGTATAGATTTTTGTTATTGTTGTGTATGGGGGTTTATGATGATAATATTCTGAACCAAGGCATTTCCAACAGACAGACGTTATAGACGGGTTCTCTTAAGAAGTCAGGACTTATTAGAAGTCCAGGTTTTCAAGGAATGCAAAAACTACTCACTATATCTCTGAATCTGTAAAAAAATTAGCACCTACCAAATTATTATGTCAAGGAGTGCCCTTTTCAGATGTGCAGTTTTGCTAATGGAAGGGGGCAGAATTAAAGATAAGTTGGGAGAGAAAAAAAAAACTGGAAGAAAATAAACCCTAGCACTGCAGAGGAAAGGACCTTGCTCATATTGAAGACAACTGAAATGTCCATTTTCCCACCATCTAATTTGTATGTGACTTAAGGGATGACATTGAAGTTACTAGTTGTGAAACTCTGGACCCCAGAAATGTTTGTGGTCAGTGGGATAAATATATGTTGCCTAGAGAGGGTGGAAATGTGGATTTGGTTTTGTTACCATGACACAGAGGTGAGTCCTCTCACTGAAGAGAACCTGCATTGAAGCAGGAGGGTATAGTTTAGGGTTCACAGAGAGCCTGGACTCAGAGAAACAAGTGTTTGGAAGATATTAGAAGACGGCGGTGGGACCTTACATAGAATTGAGCTCAGGAACGCCCTTTTTTGTTTGTTTCTGAGATTTATCTGAGAATTTTCTTTTCTGCTTGCTGCACAGAAAGCTTATGAAAAAGCAAATTTTCACTTGTGCTGCTATGCAATTTCCTACTGTAAAAGCAATAGCCATTGAAGACTATTCTTAGGGGAAACAGGACAGAAAGGACAGCAGCCTGAGTGGTAAGTTGCTTTAGGCACCTTGATAGATTTGTACATTTGTATGAACTCTCAACATAGATAATGTGTGCATTGTTGGGAGAGTGTATCTCAATCTATGGGTGGAATTATTATTATTATTGCTTTATCTTCTATTTAGTAGATATTTCTGATTAAAAGTTAATGAAGTTCATGTGACTGGTTTATTAAATGGGAAGCACACCAGTGGGAGCATAGGAGTTAGTGTATAGTATATAGTAGGTAAGTATAGACATAGGCCATGTGAGTGACATACTACCAAGAGATGAGGGAGTTCATTTCACACCTGTGCTCTATGAAGCAAGACATGGTGGTTAGAATGAAACATCAGAAGCTGCCTTGGTGTCTTTTTTAGTTTGACAGATGACAATTCTCCATATTATAAATCCTAACATCAATACATCCTGTAGAAATCCAACCAAAATACTGTACTAAAATTGGACCATTAACATAGACAGAACTCATCCAAAATTATCCAGATAGAACAATGAATATTATTTGACTACAAAAAGCAATTATTTCATTTACCTGTGCATCATTACAAAGAACATTAAATATTAAAAAAAAGTATCAGAATAACAGCTTGCCTCAGGACTCTTTCTTTCTGAACCACATTGAAAACAATGAGAGTGAGATGATAACGTTTTAACATAAGCAAAATGTTTTCCATATCATTGAAATATCACAACAGTTCTTTGAGGTAAGCAGAGAGGCATTAGTTATATCCATTTTATTAGTGAGGAAGCAGTGACATCAAAAGGCTTAAGCCACTGGCCTATGGTCACAGCAGTAGTATGCATAAGAGGTGAAATTTGCACTCATCCTATTCCTGAAAAAAAAGACTGTGGTTCTGTTGTATGCTGCCCTATTTATACTATGTATGGAGTACTGTGGTCAGTTTAGGAAGGATATCCACAATGAAAAACAATTACAGAGGAGAACTACAAATGTAACGAAAGAATTAGAAACATAACAGCAATGAGGCATAGTAAAAAGAGTGCTAGGCTTGGAATGAGATGATCGGGGTTCAAATCTTGCCTCAAGTACCACCTAGATATGTGATCTCAGACAAGTCACTTAAACTCTTAGAAACTCAGTCTCCTTATCTATAAAATGGGGATAATCACACTTCCATCATCAACTTTGCAGTGTTATTGTGGGTAAAGTACTTTGTAAATCTTAAAACACTAGAGAAATTAGAGTTGTTATTATCATTTTCACTCTGGGAATTAGTTGAAGGAGCAAAGGAAGTTCAACATGGAGAAGTGAGGATTTAGTGGAGGCATGATAGATGTCTTCACTTGTCTGAAGGGCTGCTCTAGTTGAAGAAAGAGCAGACTTGTCCAGCTTGGTCCCTGGGGCAGGAACAATGTATGGCCATTGTAGAGGAGCATAATTTAAGAAGGAAAACAAACTTCCTAACAATTAGAACTGTCTCAAAAGTGGAATGTGATCCTTTGGGCTAGTGAGTTCCTATCTTTGAACATCTGCAAATGGAGACTGGATGACCATTTGCGATAGATATAAGGGATTCTTGTTCAGCTGTGGATGAAACTAGCCAACCTGGGAAATGCTTTCCAATTTTGAGATTCTATGATTGCAGGTTAGGTAGAAATTGCAGGTGGGTAGGAATTTTCCAACTGGTCAGCCTCTGCCCACTTCTTGCTCAATTATGTTTTTTTCCATGTAGTCTAGTACCTCAAAGGATGGGCAGAGGATGGTACAATTTTGTTGTAAAATGATTATTTTGTTTTGAAACTCTCTTCATTTAGTTAGTTTTAAATTACTTAATTATTCAGTGAGCCCATGGTTTGATAGTGAAACCACACCAAACATAAATCTGTACTGGGGGAATGACTTTTTAAAACAACCTCTCAAAGGATAAGTCAGTTTTCTCCACCTCTAAATTTTATATGGGCTGTATGTATGTATCTACATACATATATGCATATATGTATATGTATATGTATATATATATATATATATATATATATATTTGATTTGATTCGCAATTCAAAGTTCTTCCAAGATTGTTTCCTTAGTTTGCTTAGAATAAAGACATTAGGTTTACACTTCACAAAATATACTTTTAAAACTCAATATTGTTTGTCTTACAAAATTATTTGATGATTATTTTATATAATGCTATGTACACACACACAAATATGTATATATATATGCATACATATTGTCCTGGTCACATATATTGGCTGCTGGTAGACTTACTATAGGAGAAAGGCAGGTGTACTCTTCAGGTCTGTTGCCCACAGCTTTTCTCCAGCTGTTGCTACAGCATGACTGCCTTACCTCCTTTGCTGTACTAACAGAATAACTTAATATCTTTGACATAGAAGCCTTTCAAAACAATACTTGTTTATTGAGTGAACATTTGATAACTCATTATATCCTCTCTAATATTTAAAATAGGCAATATGGTACTGAGAAATTTATTACTCATAAAAACAAACTTAAACAACTAAAATAAACTATAATACAACCATGATATCATATGCAATCTCTCTTTTTTAATATTTTTACACAGGGAAATATTTATATTTGTTCATATGATAAAAAAAATCTTAAAGGAAGAGCATTGACTCTGGAGTCAGAGGACAACTCACCCTTGATATTGCCTTGGTTAACTTAGGCAAATCACTTTACTTCCCTGGGCTTCAGTTTTTAAATGAGATTTTAAAATCTCAAATTTTTAAATTTTCTCATTTTAAAATGAGAGGGTTGAACTAGAATGCCTTAGAGGTCTCTCCCAGATCTAATTCTGTGATTCTGTCATATGCCTTATACTAACTAATGTTAGCTAGCATTTATATATCATTTAACATTTGTAAAATGCTTTACAATTATTATTTCATTTTATCTTCACAACTACCCTGGGAGGTACAGACTATTATCCCCATTTTACAGAGTTCAAAATCAAGTTGGCAATAAGACATGTATATTACTTAACTTTATGCAAAATAGCACATAAGTGCCTAACTGAGAAAAATATACAGATTCAAAAGTAAAATAAGGACTAGAAAGCAACGTATCAGCAAATGCAAAAAAAAAACAAAACCAAAAACCTAAGACCAAATGCAGATAGATGTAGAGAGAATGTAGAGTAAAAGGGGTTATTAGAGGCATATTAAAGGCATTACTAAGGGATTTCCCTAAAATGTGATTTGATATTCCCAATACATGATTATAATCTTTTTCCTTCAGCACTTTAATACTTTAAAAGACCTTTGATTTCTTTATTTCATTGGGGTGTGTGTGTGTGTGTGTGTGTGTGTGTGTGTGTGTGTTTGTTTCTTTCATTGATATGGACCACAGATCTTCAGTGCCCCAGCAAAAGTTCTTCTTGACTCACTGTTGCCAACATAGTTATCACTTTATGTCCAACCATCTGGTATTGAGTTTCTTTACACTTTCTTAGGTCCCTTAAATGACACCAGGATCATACTTAAAGTAGTATCCTTCAAGACTCCAGTCACTTCCACATTCACAACTTAGTCTTAGGTAATAATCTACCCTTTAGTATTGGCACTTTATTCTCTATTCTTCCATCCTGTCAAGCTGATAATGAAATATAATTATTATATTTTTATATATTTGTATGCTATATATGCAATAATCATACTGTTCAATCAATTTATAACTCCTAAAGAATTGATTAGAAGGAAAAAATATATAAAAAGCTCTTACATATTTCTAATGCAAATCAGGAAATTTAGTAAATTTAGGCTCTCTGTTTCCTTATTTCAGTGGCATATTGAACTTCTCATCATTGTCAGCCAGTATTAAAGTAACCACATGTGCAGTGTACATCATGCTTTTGGTATTCAATAAACATTAGAATCTTTTAAGAATTTGTTGGCTTACCAGAAAAAAAAAATACTAGATAGTTAGTCCAGTGAAATTTTGTGACAAGTGAGAATTATTTTACAAGCATTTCTTTGATTATTTAAAGTTATTTACAAGTATTTCATATTTTTTTCAACTGACAACAACCCTTTTCATACAAATGCCTGAAGAACACATTAAACTCCTTCAGTTGCTTCATCGACATAAATCTGAAGAGAATCTTTTCAGGCAGCTTATCTTCCATGTATTCTGTGCTATTGTTACCAAACATAACTTTCCTTTTAGGGACAGAATTCAATGTGAAATTCCCATGAGTATTACTCATAACACGTGAAGTTTCTGTGAGTGAATAAAGTTTAATACTACCAAATAATTTTCCCAACACAAATTACAAAATAGCTCTCCCAGATAGAGCTGTTAAAGTTAATGTTACTTTAAATTAATGTGTAGATGCCTTCTTTAAAATTCATGATCTGCAAGATCATTGAATTTTTAGGTAGATATACTTCAAGCTTTAGTCAACATATAAATGTTGACAACTCCAATAAGTCTGAATTGTTTTAATCCCTCCTGTCATGGCAGCTGTTCTAGTATTCATTGCCCTTATATGCTCACTCTTATGGGCCATAGTTATGGAAGTGTGTGATAGGAAGAGAAGATAGAGAAATACAATAGGAAGAGAAGGTGGACTGATCATGTAGTGAGATCAAAGGATGACTGGTGGACAACCCAAGCACTTCCTTAGTCAGTCAACAAACATTTATTACAGATATCATGCTGAGAAAGATTAAAAAAAGTCTGCTCTCAGGGAGCTCACAGTCTAATTGGGGCAAAGATGCAAACAACTATATAAAAGTAAAATATACAAGATAAATTGGACAAGATCAATAGATAAGAGACACTAAAACTAAGGGATGGATCAGCTAATAGCTGAGTCAGGTTTCTCATTGAAGGTGAGATTCCAACTGAGAGTGGAAGGAAGTCAGGAAAATAAGGAAGCAGAGATAAGGAGAGCAAGTATTCCAGACATGGCGGCCAGCCAGTGAAAAATGCAGAGAATCAGGAGATGATGGATTGTCATATACAAGAAACAACAAGGAAGCCCATATTACTAGATCATATAGTATGGGGGTGGGAGTGGCAAATAAGGTGTAAGAAAGATAGGAGGGGGCCAGTTTATGACGGGATTTAATTCCAGAATACATACCTGGAGTTTATTGACTAGGGGAGTGGCATGGTCAGTCCTGCACTTTAGGGAGATCAGTTTGCCAGTCTGTACAGAATGGACTGGACTGCAGAGAGGCATGAGGCAGGGAGACCAATCAGCAGGTTATTGCAGTAGATCAGACGTGGTGAGGAGGGATTGCACCAGCATGGTGGGAGTGTCAGAGGAGTGAAAGGAACGTATGTGAGATGTTTAGAAGGCGAAATTGATGGGACTTAGAAACAAATTACATGGGAGGGACAATAGTGAGAGAAAGTGAGGAGCTGAGGACGATAGCTGGTTTCCTGAGAGACTGGGGAGGATGCCAGTACCTTCAATAGTAATCAGGAAGTTCAGAAGAGAAGAGGGTTTTTTGGGGAAACAATCAATTCAGTTTTGGGCATGTTGCGTTTAAGATGTCTACAAGATAGCTAGTTTGAGATGGCCAATAGGCAGTTGGGGATGTGAGAATAAAGGTCAGGAGAAAGGCAGGAAAAAGAAAGAAAGGCCTAGACTGATCCTAACATGTTAGGTGTACCCCATTACAAATTAAGGGGAAGGCAGTTAGGTGGCACTGAGGGTAGAGAGCTAGATTAGAAGTTAGAAAGACCTGAGTTCGAATCCTGCTTCAGACATTAGCTAGCCATGTGATCCCAGACAAGTCATTTAGCTTCTACCTTAGTTCCTTCATGTGAAGGGGTTGGATTTAGTGGCATCAAAATTCCCTTCTAGCTTTAAATCTATCATCTTATGACCTTAAGACTGGGACAGGAGAGATAAGACTGGATGGGTAGCAATCTGTACTATTGGAGTAAACATCCATATCTGTTAGATCAGAGATCCATCTGAGTATTCAAATATGGGCCAGAGCTGCTGCTGAATTAGAATTTTGTGTGAGGAGTTTAAAATAACATGTTTTCACTGGTTGTTTGTCTCTGAAGTAACAACTTTCAAAAAAGAAGGAAAAAACCTCTTTTCCCTCCCTCCTTTGGATTATAATTGGTCTTCTAAGCCCTCAAGGCTCTTCAGCACTCAGAACAAGGAGGCGTCATTCCCTGTTTTTTTCACATTTCAAGAACTAGAAAAAGTTTGCCAAGTCACTGGCAGTAGCCCGAAGGTCTCAGCACACACACTTTCAAAAGATCACTGCCTGCTTTTTTGTGGAATCAAATTGAGTGATATATCACCTCAGTTTAGATTCACTTTGGAGAATAATTTGATGTTTAATGGTTTCATAAAATATTCAGATGTGTTTCTGGTCCAAATCAGTCTATTAGATTATTTATTATCTAATAAAAATTGTTTGCTTTGGTTTGTGGTTAAGATCAAAATTAATATTTTGGATTCTGTTCTGAAACTTGGGTTAGGAAATTAGTGCATTTCATTCTGGTTTTGGTTCATGGCTTCATTAAAATATTACCTGACATTTTTATAGGGCAGTAAGGTTTGAAAAATGCATTACATGCATTATTTCATTGGAGCCCCACAACAACCAGGATAAGTAAGCACTGTAGCTCTTATTATTCTACCTTTACAGATAAACTGAGCCTCAGAGAGGCTTTAAACAACTTATTCATGGCCACACAGCTATTAAATGTTGAAAGTCAGTCTTTCTTGCTTTTTCTTTTTCTTTTCTTACCTTCTTTCTCTTTCCTTATTATCTCCCTTCTTTTCTTCCTTTCATTTTCTTTCTTCCTCTCTCTCTCTCTCTTTCTCTCTCTCTCTTTCTCTCTCTTTCTTCTATCATCTAACATCATCCCTTAAGTGGGGCTGCTTGCTACTTTTCTAATTATTCTCTCTAATAACTATTATCTTGTTTGTCAAATCAATGTTGACTATCATAAAAAAGTTTAAGACATTCTACCATAAATTTTGATTTTGACCATATAAAATTTTGACCATATAAAGCTGATTTTGCACATCATGTTCAACATTGACTGGGTCTGCCTTATCCTACTGGGTGTTTGCCCTGAAAAACAGATCTGTTTTAGTTTGTGGGTAACATTTTAATTCATCATAATTCAGAGGGATAATGAACTGACCTTTCAGAAAATACAAGGTTTGTAGGTATCCACGTTAGGTAGCTGCCTCCTGGATTTCAGGGAATCATAGTCAGGGGGTAAGGTTGTGTTTTTGGAGAAGCTAGCTAGCTCCTGGTTAATGCAAATGAATGTTAATATCTCTGTTTTTTAATGCCTCAACTTAAGATTAAGTTGATGGGAAATGTATAAGTAAAAACTTTGGTTTAGTTAGTGGGTAATCTAAACTGCCAGTAGAAGAGTGGTCTAGACAGCTACAGTGGGAAGTTTCCATTTACGAAACCAAGCCAGCAAGATTTTCAGAGGCTTCCAGTAACTCATACAGAGAAGATTATTTGCCAATGGGAAATTTCTTCTCCAAACTTCCCTGCAATGCTCTGAGTGATGATTTCTTCCCCCTTCCCATTCTGCATATAATTGAACATCAAATTGCCTCAATTTGTTTTTCAAGTATTATTTTGAAACCACTCTCTTTACCAATTTGGATGCCCTTTTGGTTCAAACAAACAATAAGAAACTTAGGTCAAGTCATAATGTTTAGTTAGAACGATAAACAATAAAACCTCCACAGCCAATGTCCCCATAAACCAGTAGCAATAGTTACATCTTTAGGGTTGGATGATAAAGAGTCCCTGTGTCTTCAGACCGTGTCAGACAGAGGCCTGTTCATCAATCAAACAATGTAAAGAACTAAATTGGGGGGAAAGGATCCTAGGAATAAACAAGCGTTCTAAAAAGAGGTGAAACTTTTTGACAGGCAGCCTCAACAGAGCAATCTGGTTTCTAAACATAGAAGCAATTTAAAGGCCTCTCTCAGGGCAGAGAAGACAATTACTGACCGAACAAATAACCTGGTGTCTCTGGACCTCAGGCATTCAGGAACTTCAGCCTGGGAGCCCATATTGGATTTGAACAGCAGAGTAGCTACTTGATCATGTCTGCATCCAACCTAGGCAGAAGCACTTGATTTTTCATTGAACAGTTTATAGATGTCACATTAAATTATCGATTAGATAGCTAAAACATAATGGGAGAATCTGTGGGAATGCTACAGGCTTAACACAATTTCTACTGTCAGCAAAAATGCCCAGGATAGAATTAAATTCTCTTAGAAATTCAGATTTCGCTCAGCATTTAAACCTTTGATGTTTATTGGAGTGGCTGGGTGGGAATTTGATAGGCATAACAACCAGAACTCTGATTTCATCGGTGTAGGGAGTTGCCAGGTTAAAACAATAAAACAAAACAAACTCTCTAGTAATACCAGTTGGCCCCTTCCCTGCAACTTACAGCCTAAGACAAGTGGCTAGAGCAATGAAAGGTTTAGTTACTTGTCCAAGGTCACACAGCCAGGCTGGATCACAGTGGGGACTTGAAGCCAGGTCTTGTTGGCACTAAAGTCAGTTCTTTTAACCACTCTATGAGGCTGCCTCTCTTTCTGGTTTACTGGAATAACTGAGTAGGAATTTAATGATTAAGTTTCTAAGAAATCATAGATGTAGAGTGATAGGGACGTTAGAAGCCATCTTGTCTTATCCCTTAACTTGGCAGATAAGGAAACTGAGATACAGAGATTTAGAGGACTTGGTGAAGATTTTACAGGCAGTTAAGTGGCAATCAAGATTAGAATCGAGGTCTTGTTATTCCAAATCTAGCATTCTTTCAATTCTACATCATGCAACCTCAGTTATTTCAGAACTATATTAGAAAACTGTGAATCATTGAATAAATATTTTCACAAATGACCCATTACCACTTCCAGACTATTGTTCCATCATCATCATTTACCTACCGATTCTTTTTTGAAGTTTTTGTCATCTCCTTGTATCACACCCTTCCCCATCTTCATAGTTATTCTCTTATGATTTCTAGGACAGAAAGAAAATCACAGAAAAACAAATTTTAATCGATTTTAATTAACTAAATTTGAATTAAAACGAATTTTAATCAGTTAAATGGATCTCAACAGCTATATAGTCCAATCCATGCCTGATCAAAAAAAAAATCCCTTCTACATTATTCCTGTTAGTATTTAAAATCTAAAGTCTCCCATCAATGTCTCTACTGAGGGAATATCCCCTCCCAAGTCAGCCCATTCAACTTTTTTTTGGATAGCATTAATTCCCTTCATGTGTGCTCTAGGACATTGCTCTATCAATCTATCATTGCTCTATTTATTCCCTTACAAGAGGAACCTTTGTCCTGCATGAAGTTTCCTCACCTGGGATTTTCCTATACCAATGAAATCCAAATTTTTAATCCTGTCACTTAGCAATATCTTCTATCTTCCCCTATGAAATCATTTCTTTCCCTCTACCTGCACATATGGTCATGTCTCTCCCCATTCTAAAGAAAACAAAAACCTTTCCCTTTGACGCTGCCATCTTCTTGAACTACTGCTATCTCTCTGTCTCTCTGTCTGTCTCTTCCTCTGTCTGTCTCTGCCTCTTTTCTGCCTGTGTCTGTTTTTCCATCCTTGTATTTCTATCTCTGTCTCTCTTTTTCTCTCTTCTTTCTCTTTTCCTCACAAGTGGCTCACTTTTAATCCTTCATAAATAGCCTCCACCAGCCTGACTCAACTGAAACTGTTCTTAGAAGTTACTAATAATTTACTGATTACCAAATAAAGTTCTCATCTTGTTCAACCTCTCTATTAAATTTAAAATTGGTTTTAGCTTAGTATTGTACATGTTACATTATCAACAAATCTTTACTAATTTGTAGTTAAAGCATTTCTTACAGAAAACAGAAAAAAACACATATCTTATTTGGGAAGTATGGGTAGTAGATTAACCCATTACTACCCATTACCAGATATTAATTTACCAGTTGTCTATGTGGATGTAAGAATAAGACTTGGGGGAGGAAGAGGAAGAAATCAAGAAAGGGCTAGAACTTAGAGTTGCTAAGGAAGCAGATCCAGTATAGCTTCCATGAGAGGTCCTTGGCAAAGCCTTGAAGTTTTTTGTACTTAGGTAGCCACATAACAAAAATGAGGGAAGGGGGAAAGAATGAGGAAGTAAGAAGGATTTTTCTGGGAGTCAATGCTTCTTCATCCTCCCTGTCTTCCTCTTAACTGTCGACCATTCCAGCTTCTTTTTTCTGAAAAAATTTTTTATAATGGTTGGGGGCTGCTTTAGGGACTAACTATTGACTACGGGGCAATTTATTGTGTAAATGATTAATAACACTTAACAGTGAAGATCAAGATCTTTAATAAATTAAGTAGCTATTGCCAACTATTTTTTTATTTTTTGTTGAGAGTCAAAACTTCATATTCAAAAGTTGTATTCCAGCCATCAAAATATATTTACATAAGTAGGCGTTAAATAAATGTTCATTGACTGACTGACATTAGGAACTTTTTTTCTTTAAAGGGATCGAAGTTGAATGATTGTTAGCTGACCATGAAATTGTCACCAATATGTTATATGAAATTACAATTCAGTGTTTATTTAGGCCTTTGAACTTGACAATTAACTTAAAAACTTTCCTGTTGCAGTTTGTGAATGATAGCAGGTGACTGAATTATGCACATTCCTGATGTGTTTATTTTCTAAACTATGGCTTAGTGTAATTACCACTAACACAAGCTTTTGAACATCACATTCCTAGTTGATTTGGTCATTAAAAGTATATATCAGACTGATAATGTGAATGGTCATATGATTCAATTAATTAATCAAATACATATATTTTTGAGCACCCCTGTTGGGTCCAGAACTATGACAGGTACTCCAGAGTTGTCAGAGGGATCTAAGATATTGACATTGCCTCTAGAGTGTTAAAAATCTATTTGGCAAAATAATAAAAACACACATGAAATAATAACAGAATAATGCAGAACATAATTAACTACACAAGCTATTGATCAATCAGTCAAGTATTTATTGTGTGCTAGGTGTTGGAAATACAAATGCTGTGAATTAAACAATCCTTGTTTGTAAGGAGCTTCCATTTCTATGGGGAAAGGGAAGAGGGAGCAATGAAACTATAAAGAAGTGTATATGGAATAAGCATATATCTTTATGTATCTATTTATTCTCTTGAATAAATAGAAAGGAAATGGAAGAAATATAAATACACAGTATCTTGTGAGGGAGAGCACTGGCATTTGGAGGCAACAGAAAAGCCTTCATGTAAAAGGTGGTGCTTGAGCTATGTCTTGAAGTAAGAGAGATTCAGTGAGATGTTAATGAAGAGGGAGTGCATTCCAGGCAGAGGGGACAATCTGTGCAAAGGTATGGAGATGGGAGATGGAGTGAAATAAGGTATGTGGAACAGAGAGTAGCCTCCTTTGTTGGATCTCAAAGTTGTTGTTCAGTTGTGTCTGACTCTTTGTAACCCTGTGAATCACAACATCCATGGGGTGTTCTTGGAAAAATACTGGAGTGGTTTGCCATTTACTTCTCTGGTGGATTAAGGCAAACAGAGGTTAAGTAACTTGCTCATAGTCATAATGCTGGTCAAATTTTTTTTTTCCTGAAGAGGACCGATGACATCATGGGTAACATCTTGATTTTGCACATGAATTGGATTTAATTGGAAGGACAAAATTCAAGATGACTGACAGTGGCCGGGGATGTAATAAATGACCTTGGCATCTTTAATGTCATATCTCTAAGAGCTCCACAGCACCTGCTTAAACTGCCTTCATGGCTATTGGAACACATTCTTCTAATCTGCTCTGAAGAAGACTTCACATGCTTGGGGTAGACATTTCCCTAACTCACTAATAGGTTTGAGGTCAATTGATTACCCTCAACTTAGTTTAACCTGTCTGCCAAGACAGTTTTACTGGGGTGTGGCCACTGTGCATGCTACAGCTTCTTGGAGCTGCAGGTGAAAATGAATGTGCACCCTGAAAAGGGCTAGGCAAGCTCTCACACCAGAGGTACTCGTCCTTCCTGAACACCATAGATAGTAAGTATCTGAGGACAGATTTGAACTTAGGTCTTTGTGACTCCAGGCCTAGCACTCTGTCCACTGAACTGCCTAGCTGCCTCCTAGTAGATCCGTGTATAGCGAAGTTGGAAAGATAAATTCGGGAAAAATTGAGAAGGGTTTTGAAAGTTAAACAGATGAATTTATATGTGATTGTAGATACAAGAGGAAATCTCTGGAGTTGATGCAATAGGGGAGCCACATAATCAATTCTGTATGTAAGGAAGATAACTTTGGAAGCAGTATGGAACATGAACTAAAGTGGAAAGAGACTTGAGGAAAGACCATTTTGGAGGCAGTTGCAATAGTCTAGATGAAGGTTGATAAAGGAATGAACTGAAATGTAGATGTCTGAGTAGAGAGAAGAGGTCAGAAGTGAGAAATGTCGTAGAGGTAGAAATGGCAAGATTGGTTAACTAATTAGATATGTTGAGGATAACATTAAAGTTATAAATCTTTTTGCTGTTGTTTACTCATGTCCAACTTTCTTTGTGACCCCGTTTGGGTTTTTTTGGGCAGAGATACTGGAGTAATTTTCCATTTTCTTCTCCAGCTCATTTTACAGATGAGAAAACTGAGGCATACAGGCTTCAGTGACTTAGCCAGGATCACAGAGCTAGTAAGTATCTGAGTTCAGATTTGAACTCAGAAAGATGCGTCTTCTTGCCACCTAGCTACAAATCATAAAAACTAGAAAATTGTGGTGCTTCAGACATTTGTAGGAAAGTTTAGTAAAGGTTTGGGAGAAAGAGGAAGTCATGAAGAGGGTCTAGAAAGAAAAGAAGAAGGGGCCTTGGGAAGAGCCTTGGGGAATATCCATAGTTAGAGGGCATCCACGGATGATGGACCAATAAGAGAGACTGAGAATGAGCAGTTAGGCAGGAAGAGAACTGGGAGAGATTACTGCCATGAAACCCCAAAAAGAAGAGAGTGTGCAGGAAGGTCCACAGAGTCCAATGCAACCAGTAGATGAAGAAAGATGAGGAATAAAAAAATTGAACACCAAATTTGGCAACTAAAGGACCACTGATGACTTAGGAAGGAGCAATTTTATTCAGAAACCAGATTGCAAAAGGCTGAGAAATGAGTGAGAAAAAAGAGATGACAAAAGATTGCTTTTTCTAAGAATCTGGCTGAATTAGGAAAGTGAGGAATAGCTTGTTTGTCAGATCTATGAGGAAGGGAAGAATTATATCATCAAACAAGAGATAGTGAGTATTACAAGATATAAAATGGATAATTTTGATTATATTAAATTAAAAAGGTTTGCGCAAACAAAACCAGTGTAACCAAGATTAGAAGGAAGGCAGAAAACTGGGGGAAATTTATTTATAACAAGTGTCTCTCATAAAACTTCATTTTTCACATAAATAGAGAGAGAACTGAGTCAAATTTTAAGGATACAAGTTATTACCTAACTGATAAATGGTCAAAAGATATGAATAGGATGTTTTCAAATGAAGAAATCCATTTTGAGTTACCACCTTACACTCATCAGATTGGCTAATATGATAGAAAAGGAAAATGATAAATGTGGGAGGGGACATGGGAAAAATTGGGCTACTTATGTACTGTTGGTGGAGTTGTGAACTGATATAACCAATTCTGGAGCAAAATTTGGGACTATGACTAAAGGGCTATAAAACTGTGTGGACCCTTTGACCCAGCAATACCACTGCTAGGCCTGTATCCTAAAGTGATTAAAAAAAAAGAAAAGGAGCAATTTACATAAAAATATTTATAGCAGCTCTTTTTGTGGTAGCAAAGAATTTTAAATTGAGGGGTTGCCCGTCAATTGTGAATGGCTGAACAAGCTGTGGTATATGATTGTAATGGAACACTATTGTGCTATCAGAGATGACAAGCAGGATAATTTCAGGAAAAAAAACCTAAGATGACTTTTATGAACTCATGAAAAATGAAGTGGGCTGAGAACACTGTATACAGTAAAAGCAAAATTGTACAGTAATTAACTTTGAATAACTGCTATTCTCAGTAATACAATGAACCAAGACAATTCCAAAGGACTCAATGATGCAAAATGCTATCCATATCCAGAGGAAGAACTAATGGAGTTTGTGGAAAGCCAAAATACCTGATCCAGGACTCAGATAAAATCTCCACAGCTAGCTCTAAAGGAAATCCTTCGAGATACGGCTTTCAAAAGCCTGCTCCTGGAATCTTTCTTTAAAGCGCTCCATTGAAAAGGATGTTATTTGAGTTTTGAGATCAAAGGCTACCCTAAGATTTTAGTCGCCTAGATGTCAAATCCTTATTTGATTAGAGACATTTTGTTAGTGCCAGGATATGACAGACTATCTAAAATAATGATAAGAAAACTTGAATCCTATTCCTTTGTCTCATTGCTCTATAAAAACCTTGTCCAAAGAATCAATAAATGGAGTTCTTCCTTGAATTACCCACATGGCCTGGTTCATTCTCATTCATATCTCCGACCACACTTAGTGTGGGACACTAAGTGGCTTGCGGCAGGAGTTTGAATGCAGACTGAAGCATATTATTTTTCAGTTTATTTTTGTGTTTTTTAAAATTAAATAAAAAAATTAGTCACAACAGTGACTAATATGAAAATGTGTTTTACATGGTTACACATGTGTAGCCTATATCAAATTGCATACTGTTTCTAGAAGGAGGAAGGATGAAAAGGAGGGAGAGAATTTGGAACTCAAAATTTTTTAAAATGCATGTTAAAATTGTTTTTACATGTAATTGAGGGGGAAAGTAAAATATTAATAAATTAAGTTAAAAGTAAAATTTGACTGAGAAAAAGAGGAGAGATCTAAGAACAGTAGCTCAAGAGGATGGTTGATTGAGTGAAGGTTTTTGTTTTTTAAAGATGGAGAGGAGATAGACATGTTTGAACACAGTAGAGAATGAGCTAGTAGATAGAGAGAACTTGAAGGTTGGAGAGTGGAGTTGATTGAGTTGCAGTATTCTGGAGGAGATGAGAAGAAATGGGATCAAGAGCACATAGAGCATGGCTGGCCTTAGCCAGGAGACCTCATTTTTGGAAACTGGAGGAAAGAAAGAGTGAGTGGAGGATAAAAGCTTATGTTGAATAGTCTCAATTTCCTCAGTTAAGTAAGAGGCAGGAGGGGCAAGAGGAAGTACATGAGACTTGAGGAGAAGAAAGTTTGGAAAAAAAAGGGAGTAAGACAGTAATCAGTTAGGGGGAAATAAAAGGAATGCTTTGCTGAATTGAGGGTCCAGTTGAAGTTGGATAACCTGAAGTTATCATTTACCCAGTCAGGACAGTTGTATGTCTTCTACTAGCATATGAGTAGAAGCAGAAGAGATGGATGGTGGGCATAATCTAGGGTTGAGGTTTGGCAAGCAACACATGGCCAATAGGACGAGGGGGCAAAAGATTTGCAAGTAGGGTAGTTGAACTGGTTAGATTCTAAGGTCAAAGTCAAGATTGAAGAGAGAGGGAAGGAAGTCACAATAAATAGGGATAACTTTAAGGAATATTAAAGGGGTGGAGGAATTAGAGGTCTCAATCATTGTGAAGAATAAAATAAAATAAAATTTGAGGAGTAGAGAGAAATAGGTTATGGCCAGAGAGAGAATGTCAGAGTTTCTAATTAGGAATGCTTGTGGTTAGCAGTCTAGTGTGTGACCACCCCTATGTTTGGCTAAGGTGGATTGAAGGAGTATGTCATAGTATTTAAGAAAACTGAGATTTTAAGCATTTTTAAGTGTAGTGTTAGTGCTTTAATAGTTTAAAACTCAACTAAAATTTTTGGGACATCCTGTGTCATGATGAACAAAAATATTCACTCTTTCACAAGAGAAAGCTAGGCAATCCTAAGAAGGTCAGTTATAATATTCATACCTTTAAAAGCCTACACACCAGTGCTCGGAGTAATAGACAAAATGAACTTGAGATATCAACACAAGGAGACAACTAGAACCTCATAGTTATTACTGATACTTTTGAGACTAATAATAATAATGAAGGTTCATTAAGCACCTTTATAAATATAATCAACAACCCTGGGAGGTAGGTGTTATTATTATCATTCCATTCTACAGATGAGAAAATTAAGACAGATAGAAGTTAAGTGACTTGTCCAGGGTCACACAGCTAATGAATGTTTGAGGCTGGCTTTGAACTTAAGTCTCTACGACTTTGGTTCAGCATTCTGCCCTCTGTTCCAGGAAGAATGGAGAGAATCTGACATATTTCCTACATGTTAGGAAGCAGAGAAAAGATCAGAGAAAAAGATTGGTGTGAACCTATGGCTTGAGCCTTTGAAAGGGAAGCTGTATTAGTAAAATAAATTGTTAAAGGTCAGAGTATATGATAGAATCACTTGTATCAGGTGAAACCAGAATTCAAATAGAAAAATAAGAGTTTTCTTTTGAAACGGCCAGATTCTCATAATTCCTTTTTCCTTTTGCCAATGCATTGATTTGTATTTACTGAAACTGAATGATATAACTATGCAGCTTAAATTGTTTTGATCTACTAGATATAACTGCTGTATCACCAGCTCACCTCCTTTTTGGTCATGCATCTCTTTGACGATATCTTTACTGCCACTTAAATAAAATTTGTATCATTGTTACTATGCTGATTCCTATTGTTGCCCACCATGCAATGGGTGACCCACATTTTAGATTCTTTGGAGATTTAGGTAATCCATTATTCATGGCCATACTATAACACCAGAAGAACAGCAATGTTGGAAAATGTGATTTTGTTTCAAAAAGAAGCTTGAGGTCAGTAAAAGCACCGCGGTCAGTGAAAGCACTGCGTTAGTTTCCGAAATGCATGATTACTTCTACCTAAAATTTGGGCTGTGTTGGGGAGTACAGTCTAGCTTGTACACATGTGCATACACACGTACACAAAAACAGTCTTACATATATGTACATAAAACACGACTTATCAACTGAAAGAATTGGTCCAAGCAATGTTTGAACATGGACAACAGCAATTTGGAATGGATAATTTGGAATATAAGTATAAAATGAATGGCTCGAATCTATTAATTTTGATGAGGGGGGCAACCTGAAAGTCAGTATAGGGTCGTAGATTTAAAACTGTAGTAGACCTCAGAAGTCCCACGGACCAACCCCTATATTTTATAGATTAATAAAAAGACCCATAGGAGTAAAGTGACTTACTCAAGAACCCACAGGCAGTCATTAGCAGATCTAGGTATAGAATAAAACAGACAAACAAACAACAATGTCTCTACTATAAACTCAGTACCCTCTCCCCTATTTTAACAATAATGTTTTAGAATGTCAAAATTTCTGTCTTCAAAAATAACTCGGTTAATAAAGGAAAAGTCACATTTACTTAAAATAACCGATGAAATTGCTTCCAAAAATTCCTTCTATTGTTGTCATCAGATGTTCCTTGGAGATGTCACCCCAGGACCCTATAATGACCCCGTGTTGAACCCTGTCATGACAAGTATTAGAAACGAACAAAAATGTGACTTGAAACTATTGTGCCAGCACTTGGGATCCTGCTTCTGATCACTGTATCTTTAGGGAACTCTGACGGACCAGAAGTGGTCAGGAACAAGGAGTAAGCAAAGGGAAGGAATGGAAGAGCGTCTCTGTGAAGAGGAGCTAAAAGGGCAAGACTCTACAGCCTGAACGGTCAAGATCACGGCGGGGCATCATCCAAACATATAAAATTACAAATGGCAGCGACTTAGGTACCAAATCCTTTAAATGCTAGGATCAACTGCTCTTGAGAGAGAAAAGTTTAAGCATAATAAGAGGAAATGATACTTCACACAGCAGGTTGAGAAATAGCGTGGAGTAAAGGAAAGAGCACTGGGTTAGAAATCATAACACTTGGTTTTTAATTCCACTGCTTACTACCTATGTGGCCCTTGGCAAAGTTCCATTTTTAATGGGATTCTATCAGTTGTTTTAAGTAAATACGACTTTTCCTTTATCAATTGAGTTATTTTTCAAGATAGGAATTTTGACATTTTAAAAACATTATCTTTTGTTTATTTTAGCCCTAATTCCTTTCTGCAGCTTTAATGTCTGTGATTTTCTTCACTGTTTTTCTGAGCTTCTTGAGAACGGTTTTTGAGAGTTATATTATTCTTCTTTCCCATCATCATTATTTTTTACTTTGGTGAAAAAAATTAATTAGAAAACTTTTTTTTTCTTTGCCATCCGCCATGTAACCGTGATGGGACAAGCCATCGTATTGAGGCAGGCTTGACTTGGGTTAGGAGTTTTTTTTAACTCCCATGTACTAGTCCCAAATACTAGTCAATCATTTGTCTCTGTGGAGTGACGCTAGGATGCTTGGGGCCATTGTGCAAATTTTCTCAACTTCTCCCTTATTCTTTTTAACTAAGTCCTTCCTTCTGGCCCATTTGTCTCCTCTAGTCTCCTGGCAAGGAAGATGAAAGAAGCAACAACCAAAAGAATCTTCTACGGCATTTTTATAAATATAAGGTGATTGTTCTAATTTGGAATAAAGGAAGGAAAGTCCTGTAGGAATTATGAAATGAACCCAACTTCAAGGTAGTCCTAAAGAATTGCAATTTAATTCCAAGTAAACTACTGATTTGTTCAACGCTGACTTTTTTCTTCTTTAATAAATTAATAATAATTCTACCTTATAAAAGCTCACATTTACAAAGGGTTGTGCATACCACCTCATTTGAACCTTGCAAAGTATTATCATTATTATTATCTGCATCTTACAGATGAGGATACTGAGATTCAGAGAGGTTAACTGTTTTGCCCAAGGTCATAGACCTAGTAAGTAGGAAAACTAGGACTTAAACTCACATTCTGTGACAAATCACAAGTCCTCACTCTTAGGATCCCCCCATATTTCTCTCTCATAAATTTGATCTCCAATTTGGAGCACATCCTTTGGAAGCTTGAATGAGTGAGGGTTTTAGAAGAATAATTTCAGTCTTTAAGTTTGATAAGAACTTGAGTTATTTTACTTCCCATCTCTTCTTTTCTTGGAAAATTTATGTTTATTTCTGACATTGGTTCTTCATCCTCCTTCATTAATTTAATTTTAGCAATATCTCTAGTTCCTCTTTTATCAATAAATTAATCATATCATCTCTTAGATGTATACTTCTGGCCTTTGGCACTTTATGAAACTAAAATAGTTTCTGTGATGTTTTCTACAAAGCTAATTGCTCTATTTTTCATAACACTTTTTAACTCAATTTCATTCTCTCTGTACCTAACATTTTATGCTTCTCTTTGACCTCTTCTTTACTTTAAACTGTCCCATTTTTTTCATTGTAAGTAGAATAATGAATTCATTTAAAAAACATACAAATGATAAATGTGCCTTCTGATCCAGACAATATCACTAATATAAAAGGGATTCTAAAAGGATGTGTGATTCTTGTAATTTGGAGAACTAGCATTGGGGAAGGTTGGAGGTAGACTATCTTATTTTGACAAAATTTTTAAGGAAGACTTTATTAAAAATGTGCCTTTTTCATAATTATGACTATCTTTTCCATTTTGCTAAAGGAAATCCAAAGTGCAAAATAATTGAAGTACAGAGGAGTTCACCCTGTACAAAATCAGTTACAAAACTGAATCAGGTCCAACTATTGCTTATTATATGACCTCATATGACAAGTAGCTTTAGCTCTCTAGGCCTCAGCTGCCTCATCTATAAAATGAGGGGTTTGGACTAAATGGCCTCAGAAGTTCCTTCAGGGTCTAGATCTATGAACCTGCTGTCATAAAATCCTGTACTCTAGAGCAGGGATCAGCCATATACAGCAGGTAAGCTTGACCTGCAGCCTGATTTTACGTGGTCAGCAAGCTAAGAATGGTTTTTACATTTTAAAATAAAGTTGGGTTGTATAAAAACAGGCAGAAGACCAGATTTTGTCCTTGGTCATTGGTATGCCAACTCCTGCTCTAATTAATAAAACCAAGAAACGAAGAACTGGATGGTCAGTTTTAGTCCATCCCCTTTTCTCCTGGCACTACAGTTAACCCAAACCAGAGAGATGGTTCAAATATTCTTTATTTTAGTTTAAAAAAATCATTATTTTAAAAATTTTTTTTTTAAAAATTTTTGAGTTCCAAATTCTTTCCCGTTTTCCCTTCCACTGGGAAGGCAATCAATGTGATGACAATTATACACGTGAAATCATGCAAAACATTTCCATATTGGCCATGTCACAAAAAAAGCACAAGAAGAATAAAGAAAGTGAGAAAATTATACTTCATGTTGTACCCAGTTATTAGTTCTCTCTCTGGAGACAAACAACATTTTCCACCATGAGTCCTGTGGAATTGTCTTGGATCATTGTATAAATGAGAGTAGCTGAGTGTTTCACAATTGATCATCATTACAATATTGCTGTTATTGTGTACAATGATTTCCTGATTCTGTTCATTTCACTTTGCATTAGTTCATATAAGTCTTCCCATGCTTTTTTTTTCTAAAACTACCCCCTCGTCATTTCTAGTAGCTATAGTACTCCAACACGATCATAAGCCAGAACTTGTTCAGCCATTCCCTAATTTATGGAGATCCCTTCAATTTCTAATTCTTTCCACCACAAAAAGAGTTGTTATAAATATTTTTGCACATATAGTTCCTTTTCCTTTTCCTTTGATCTCTTTGGGGTACAGACCTAGTAGTGGCATTGCTGTGTCAAAGGGGTATGCACAGTTTGATTAGCCCTTTGAGCATAGTTTCAAATCTCACTCCAGAATGGTTAGACCAGTTCACAACTGCACCAGCAGTTCATTAGTGTACCTATTTTTCCCTCATCCCTTCTAGCATTTATCATTTCTGATAAGTATGAGGTGGCACTTCAGGGTTGTTTTAATTTGCATTTCTCTAATCAATACTGATTTAGAATTTTTTTTTTCATATGACTATAGAGAGCTTTGATTTCTTCTGCCTGTTTATATTCCTTGGCAAATTTATCAATTAGGCTCAAGTATTCTTAAAGATCTCCTGGGAGGAGTTTCCCCTGGGAATCTGTTTCCATATTTCATAACCCTTACACAGCCAACTCCTTCTGGGGCAAATGAAGCCAATTTTTCTCTTTCCCACCCTCCATTGGGGATGTAGAACAGCCAATTACCATATTCTTCTTACTTCTTGCAAACTTTGTAGCCTTCAAGATTGTCATTCAGGAACATATTAAATGGACATCGGATCCTTCAGAGGCAAATAACTAACCGTCTCCAGAAAGGGAGATTGAACAAACATGGCCATGGCTACCCATTTTGGAGGAGCAAGAGAAAAAAGAAGTGACCCTGTCCTCATGGAACCAGGAATAGCATGCATCACTGGTGGAGAAATGATTCTAGTGCAGAGGTAGGGAACCTGAGGGCTTGAGGTTCCCCACCCCTGTATCTAGTGTCTTTGGAATTCCTCATAATTCCTCATATTATTAAACTTCAGTCCTCCCTCACTCAGATCAAAGTCAACTGCAAGTCATGTCATCATTTCCCTGATGCCGTGGTCCTCTTCGAAAACAAAAGACAAACACAGCAATTATTAAACCTAGGATGCTTTGGGACAGTGGTGTCAAACTCAAATAGAAGCAGGTCCCTGCAGGCTGAGTAATGATTTAGAAAATAGAAATTGACTTTATCCATGTTGTATTTTATTTATTTTGTTAAGTATTTCCCAGGTACATTTGAATTGGGTTCAGCTTTAGGATACCTAAAATGTACTCAAGAAAATCTACTAAGGGCAGAAATAAGGGGATTTAGGGTTAGGGCATTCTCTAAAATCTTCTTGGGAACTTGAACAAATCTTGGAAACTTTAACATTTTAAAGGTGTTCGAATTTTTAAAAATCTTCTCTTAATCCTGACAAAGAACTCTAATATAAAACGGTGAACTAGAATCTTGAAGGAAGAAGAAAACAAAGAAACACATTATTTAATTGCAATAGCTTTACAAATATTATCTCATTTGTTCCTTACCATGAGCTTATGAGGTAGGTGCTATTATTATGTTCATTTCACAGTTGAGGAAACTGAGGCAAACAGCGATTAAGTGACTTTCCCAGGGTGACCCAGCTAGCAAGTATCTGAGGCTGATTTCGAATCCAGGTTTTCTTGACTCCAGGCCAGCACTCTGTTATACCATCTAACTGTCTTAAGGTGTAATGACTTTGTATATGTGGCTTTGCATAGGTCCAGATTACCAGAGTGATACGTTTTAAAATAAGTTGACTAATTTTTATTGATTTTTTGGTGAAGTTTTAAATTTAATGGCATTTTTTGGAAAATGTTTTTCATTTTTCTGTATGAAATAAAATATTTCATAATTTTATTAGTAGTGTTGAATGGCAACCATATGAACCTATAAATGTATATATGTGTATATATATATGTATATATATGAGACAATCATAAAAGACAATTGATTTTAAATATACTTATAAGTTAAACAATTTACTTTTCTTCCTATCTTTCTTAAAAAGTTACCAGTTTTGTATTTGTATTCCTGTTACCTGGCACAGTGATGATACATAGGTACCAACTTAATAAGTACTTGATGATTGATTAATTAATAAATAATTAATGAATGCATGTTGGTTTCAGTAATATTTGATACCTGCTGGGAAAAAATGTGTAACCGATAACATACAAATGTTCTATAAACACTGTCTCTAAGTACATATATCTCTAGACATAGCTAGGTGGTAAGGCTATGCTGCATAGATGACTGGAAGGCAGGAAAACCTGCATTCGAGCCCTGCCTCTGACATACTGGTTGTATGACCCTCGACAAGTCATTTAACTTCTCAGTGCTCTAGGCCAAAGGTGCCAAACATGGTTCCTGTGGAATGCATATGTTCTACAATGCATCCAAGTGCCCCTGAACGAGATTAAAATGTAAAGAGAAAATATTCAATAAAACGGATAAAAATACAATAAAATAGATAATATAACATTTTAAAACACTGCCTCTCCCCTCTGTCTATGAATTTGACATAATTGCTGTAGGCAACTCTCAGTTCAAGGAGCTGCCCTGCATTAATAGAGGGAGTTTTATTACTGAAACTTTCATATACCAATGAGATCACAAGTTTAGCTCCTACCCTGTAGATGAATAGGATGATATTCATAATTAAAAGAAATCTGTTTGTATTACCTAAAATATTGAAAAATAGTTAAAAATGCTTTTTCAGGTCATATTTTAATGCTATAAGTACTCCTTAAACACATTCCCTCAGAATCTTGTTGCTTTAATACTTTACTTATTTACCTTGCTTTAATTTAATACTTTCAGAAATTAATTGATAATAGACAGCATATCACCAAATTTGAAAAAGTGAGTGCTTCTTCTCTGAATTGATTGTCACTTCTTCCAGAAGTCTTACAATTCTACTACAATGTACAAACACTAAGATAAAGAAAAAAATTGCCCCTGATCCATTGTCTCTCATTACTATTTTTTCCTTGAATTTTTTTCAGATCCCTCAACTATTTTCAGCTTCTGAAAACCACATTCTATGCTTGTGAATCTAAGTTTGCTTTTCAATGGATTACAGCAAGTGGAACTGACTTTTCCAATTAAGTACTCAATTGACCTGGTATGAAGAAGGTTAAAGTTCCCACCTAATATATGATCATTAAAGCTTTTCATGTAGCTCTTCAGACAAGGCAGTCTGGGAAAACCCTGAGACAACATCGTCTTTGGTGCCAGACTGATAAAGCAGTTAGCATTTGTCAGTTACAGGAGAAAGACAGGATATACTGATGTATAAATTAGACACAATACCTCAATTTGGACAAACTGGAAAGGATTAGGTTACTTACATATGTTAAAAGCTATATTAAAAACCATCTGGTAACACAACTGAAAGTTAGTTTGGACAAGCAGGGTTGATCACCTTAAAGCACCCACATGTATTTTTAGGTGCCTGAATTTGGGAAGTTTGCCTGTGAGAAGATTAATCTCTGGTATTTTTACATCTTAAATATTCTTCCTCACTGAATCCTCTGTCGCTTGAGTCTCAAATACTCCCAGGCATTGTAATTATTTAGTGTGCAGGGGGAAAAAAGGAACTTGCACACACACAAAAACAAAAGCTACTCCACTTAGCCAAAAAGCAACTTCTCAGTGGCCACGTGCCTCTTTGACTTCATAAACCTTCTTCCCAATTTCTGAAATGTTGCAAAAACAAATGGTAAGTAAATCCAATAATTGTTCTCAAAGATTTTGATCTTAGCTGAAATCTATCATGTAGGTCATTTATCTCCTCTTTCTCCTTCCCTTCCCCCATCCTGCCAGATTTTTGTGGGCCTAGTTACTTGAACTGTGGTCATCCACATGTGTTTCAGTTTGGGAATCCTCAACCATAATTGATGAAGGATTGTTTTTCTTTTTCTTTTAAGAAGAGATAAACAGTTTGCTTAAGGGACTGGTGACCACGACAATTATGTGGAAAGAAAGCACTCTAAATTCCACCTCTTAAATATTTCTACAAATTTACAAAGGGAACATAAATCTGTTTTTATATGTTACAACTCAAGTAAACGTGTTAGTATTATGTAATTCAGGAAGACATTTTATCTAGAGATTTAATATCACTGATTCATTTTACAAGGTTATAGAGAACTTGAATTACGTAGTCTGTAAGGAGTAAGAACTGCAAAGAGCTTTATGGTTCAAGTTTGGTACACATATTTGTATACCATCTTTCATTAAAGTCTGACTCTGTTGCCTCCTCCTGGTATGTAGGTCACTCTGGATTTGTAAAGGTTTAGCCAGCAGTGATACCAGCTCTGGCAGTCCCTACCAAGCTGTGAAGGCCTTGAGCATGGGTCCAATAACAGGAAACATGGGTCCTCAAGGACCAGGTTCACTTATTTCAGAGAGGCTTGTATCCCCAGAAGGTTAGCTGTTGAGTGATGATTTTTTTTTCAACTATAGCAACTCATCTTGACTTCCTCTGAGCAATGTGGAATAGTGAACACAGCTCTAGACCTGGAATTAGGAAGGGCTGTGTTCAAATCTCATTTGAGAATCAAGTGACAGAGGATTCAGTAAGGAAGAATATTTAAGATGTAAAAAAATACCAGAGATTAATCTTCTCACAGGCAAACTTCCCAAATTCAGGCACCTAAAAATACATGTGGGTGCTTTAAGGTGATCAACCCTGATTGTCCATTAAATCATTATCCAAACTAACTTTCAGTTGTGTTACCAGATGGTTTTTAATATAGCTTTTAACATATGTAAGTAGTTTTGTGACCCTGAGCAAATCATTTTGACTCTTCCAGCATCAGTTTCCTCATCTATAAAATGAAGGATTGGACTAAATGATTCTAAGATCCTTTTAAGCTATAGATACATGAGCCTGTGATTCTACAGTTCATAGAAAGGGTGTAGTCTGTGTTGGTTAAGAAAGTATCTATAATGATGAAACTATTGATCTTTATAATGTTGAAAGGGAAACATTTATTTTATTTGCCATCAAAATCAGAGGAGGCCTCTAACGTAGTAATTTGGAAGCCAATTAATTTCCATCCACTGAAACAAGGTGTTTATATTTCTTGCTCTAGGAACAAATCCAATTTCAACATATTATTGATAGTAATTGTGGACTCTCCTTTTATCCGACTTTTCTCTTTTGATAATTTATATATAAATGTTTCAGGTTAAAATAATTACAATGAAAATTATGAGTGTGGTTATGATAATAACCTTCCAGAATATCTTATGGTGATGCCTTATGATAGGCTTGTTTTAAAAGATTTTGAAGCAGAACATAAGTTTTGGCTAGTCCTAGAAAAGCTTGTCAATGGGTGGTATGTCTATTTGCCAAGGACCAACTAAATTCAGAGAGAATCAGCCCCACAAGTTTGGCTGCGAGGTGAAGAGAATTCTGACTCTAGCAGTTCATGAAACTATTTATTAATTTCTGAAGGAGTGGTAACTTTCATTGGTGGGTGCAATACCCACATCAAAGTATTGACATAATAGAATACTTTTCTGTAGCATTTTGAAACTTTCAGATTGCCTAAACATATATCTCATTAATTTATATAGCAGTGTAAGAATTTATCATCTTCATTTTTAAGAGGAAAGAAAACTGAAGCTAAGGGAGGTCCAGCAATTTGTCCAAGGGAACATCATGAAAGAATCAATGAGTAACTAAGAGTAGAACTCAGTTCTTCTGACTCTTAATCTGGTGCTCTGTGTCTAAAATATTGTAAAATATTCAGAAGGTCATAACCTCTAACACTTCCCCTTTTGACTTGAGGCTTAAATTATCTATGACTCTACAATAAGTTGATATAAGTGATTATAGATTAATTTTTATCTTTAAGAGGAGAACTTTCTTTTCTTCAAAAACAGAGCTGGAGAGTCCTGAACAACTTGGCTTACCCACAGCTTTCTACTTGACATTACATGCATGGACATAGAATTATGAAGAAATTCACTGAAAACTTTGTTGCAAAGGATGACTCTCTTAGTAGGGGAAGGAAATGAAGATGATGTAAAACCAAAAGATATCAACAATTTTTAAAAAAAGAAATGCATTGAAAAGTATGAAATTTGAAAAAGTAATAATGATTCATATTTACATAGTACTTTAAAGCTGGTAGTAGAAGTATGATGACAAAACACCATGGGGGAGTCTGGATGGAGTGAATGCTGAATTTCAGGTGAAGAGGACCCGGTTTTCAATTCTGCCTTAGACACAGTAGCTATGAAAATTTGGGAAGGTCACACGAGCTCTGTGAGCTGGTATCTTCATTTGTAAACTGGAGCAAATGATAACTGTCACACTCAGAGGGTTGTTGGGAGGCTTAGATGAGATAATGGATGCAAAGCGCTTTGCAAATCTTAAAACAAATATGCTCATGTCAGGTGTTAATCAATAAAGCAAAAAACAAGCATTTATGAAATATCTACTGTGTTCTGGGAGCTGGGGATACAAAGACAGAAATGAAACAGTCCTTGCCCTCTAAAATCTTACGTTCTATCTGGAAAGAGGATGTTCAGGCGTGCCCAAGTCTTCATGACCCCACTTAGGGTTTTCTTGGCAAACATACTGAAGTGGTTTACCATTTCCTTCTCTAACTCATTGTCTAGATGAAGAAAAGTGAGGCAAACAAGATAAATGACTTGCTCAGGGTCACACAGCTAGTAAGTATAAGAGTCCAGATTTGAACTCAGGAAGAGGAGTCTTTCTGACTCCAGGCCTGGCACTCTATCCACTGTGCCACCTCACTGCCCTGGGAAGACAATAGGTACACATATAAAGGAAATACAAGATAATTAAAAAATACATATGAGATTGGGGTGAGGGAGGGATGAAGGCATGAGCATTTGCAGAGCAGCAATGGGTTCATGTACAAGGTGGCACTAAGCTCAAGACTATCTTTAATTTATACCTGAGGAAACTGAGGGTTCCAAGTGACTTGTCAATGGGCATACAACTAATATTAGAAATGAGAATTGAACCTAGATCTTCTGACTCCGTTCTTCCTGACACTGTGTTGCCTCTAGACAATTATTATTGTGTTTGTTTTTCAGTTATTAAGTTGTTTTTAATCCTTGGAGTGTACAGATATTTAGGAGGAAAATTACCTGTGTGGTTATTTTTAATTTGGATTAGCCTACATTTAGAGTTGTGAATCTTCATAACTCCTAATCTCATCACAATTTGTTTTTGCTTAAACTTCTGAGGGAACTGAGATTGTAAGATTCCTCATATACAGAACCAGAGACACAAAGTTCAATTTCCACTGATGCATGGTCCAATAAGAACTGAGTATGAGAGCCCTGATGATAATATTTCTTTCCTGTTTTTCAGGGGAAAAAACCATAATAAATTACAACCACTTCATCTCCCAGTGATGTCAAGAGTGGAGAACTGATCATTTCTCTGCCTTGAGTCATTGTTAGCATATCTGAGCCTCCGGGTAAAGCCTTAATCACATTATGTTCCCATGAGTTCACATTTTGATTCTGAAAATGTTTAAACCACCCAAGTACTGAGGCAACTCCACTGACTCACAGCCTTTACATTGAATGATATATTCCCAAATGTTACTGTGATTCTCTCCAACTTTGGTCTTTTGGGATTGACATTCAGATTGTGAATTGTTAGCTCTTTGTACTGTCTGTGGAAAAAAGTTCTTTACAGTATATGTTTACAATGCTTTTTTTCTCGTCAATTGAAGGAGACATTAGGGCTTAGTGTAGACTCATGCACAAGTTTTATAGGATGTCAGAACAAAATGATTTTTTATTGAGGAAGGGTCAAATGAGATGTGCTTTTTGTTGTGTCACACTATACAATATAAGGGCTGTGTTATAAAAACCCCGGGCTTCCACTCGAAGGCAAAAGGCTAGAAGAAGTGATTTAAGGCTACATTATCCTGTTTCTAATTCCTTCTCTTTCTTCCTGCGGAAATGTAATTGCAAGGGGCTGTGAGAAGGGATTGGAGTGTAGGCTTCTATGTCAGCCTTGAAGAGAGCCATAAAGTCTATTTTATGAGTCTCTCTGTAGCCTCGTTCCACTTTTCCAAATTAGAGGAGACAATATGACAATCTTACCAAGCTCTGATCTTATATCTTCATTTGCAGACTCAGCCGTAAATATCAAGACTCAATTGAAACTGCTCAGGGGAAATCAATTGTTTTCCTATTGTGTTCCCAAAACATGTCCTCTGTGTTGAAACGCTAGCCAAGTTTAAACAAGTTCTAAGGGGCTTGGCAAGAAAAGTTTTAGGGAGGATTGCTGTTTCTTAAGTGCTGATACTCTTTTTACTTAAACTGTCTTAATAAGACTCTGACTTCACAGACTAAAGATTTAACAGCCCAAATTCTCAGCTAGAACCTCACATGAAAACTCGAATCACGTTGTTGTTGTCTAAGAATAAATTGATAGGAGTCTATGGTTTGTTGCCTCTTCTGCACCCTTAATAAATGAAGATGTTTTTCTTACCAACTGCCATGTATAAAAAGTCTTTAAAACTTTGTAATGTACTCTCACATTTTTATTGCTTCCTCTTGTTCTGTGACTATTTTTTCTTGACTAACCAGGTCCCCTTGTATGTTATACAAAGATACTTGCTCCCAGATTTGTTTTGTTAGCGTGCTGACACCAAATCTTGACCACCAGTGTACCTTAATTCTGACTTAAAAAGACCACCCACTTCCGAGGGGTGGGAGGAGAGGGTGAAGGGCTAATTTTGAATCCTTGTCAGTTTGATTTTAGGCCCTAGGAAAACAATTGAACCTTCCCAAAATGGAGCCAGACTACTTAAGAACTATGGACTTAACTATTTTATGGGAATGAAAGATCAGCCATTGTTTCCTTCCTTGAAAAAGACTTTAAAGGATGGGAAACAAGTGCCAACTTTAGCCAAAGTGAAGCTATGCCTAATGAGATGTCATTGATCATTTGGAGAGAAAAGTAATATCTCATGACATAAAAATCTAAATATAGGGGTCAGAAGATCTAAATCTTCTTTGCCTCAACAAAATACTGCTAATTAGGCTGAAAAAATGCATTAACTCACAGAAAGAAAATAAATGTATTAAACTGACTTTGCAAATCACAGTTAATTGAACCACAAACAAGACATCAAATGAAGGAAATAATGTGGTAATTGGAGCCCTCATCCTATATAATACACTTGCTGGCATACATTACAGGTTTGCTATCTTCTAACAGTATTAAATCATTGCACAAGAAGAGCATTGCCAAAAAACTCTTCATTTCCTTTTAGTGACTTCTTACTGCCCTCAGTTGAAGTTTAATAGAAAAGGAAGGACATGATGTAGTTTTAATGACAGGAAACTCATGGCTTCCAAATGAATAAATTCCATCACTGACTGCCACAAAGTGTGCTAATTATTTCCTTTGATAAATTAAAAGCCATAAAAGTCCAGAGTATATAAGCTTGTGGTTTACAGTTATAGTCTACCTGTCTGCATTATTGAAAGTTCATATATGCCTCATTATTTTAATTTAAAAAGTATTGGAATTATTTTATGCATCAATGAGTGGCCTGTGGAGAAGTTGGACAGAAGGTTAAATACGTCAATCAACTTTAGTTGATCAAAACCTTTGGACTTTGTACTCTATATTTATCAGTTCTTTAAAAACAAAATTAGGAATGTGGACAGGACATATCTGTGCAAAGAGGCTAGTTCGCTATGCCAAAAATAAATGAAGTATAGGAAATCAGGTTTCTTTTGTGCTACTGTATTTTAATTATCAGCCAGGATATTTAAATGGGGGCAGTTCAGGTTGATGTTTCAGGTCTCATGAGAGTAGGTCAAGAAAAAAAAAATCTATTCCTTTATGTTTACTGAAGCATCACTGACTTAAATCACAAACTCCTATTTTGCATAAATTCCAATGCTTTGTGCATTTAATAATAGTAGAATTTATGTAGTACTTTAAGGTTTGTAAAATGCATTTCTCTCCAGATGATGAATGAATCTCATTAGGCATAGAATCACTTTGGCTAAAGTTGGCACTTGTTTCCCACCCCTTAATCATTTGATCCTCACAACAACCCTGGGAGGTAAGTGCTTTTGTAATCTCCATTGTACAGATGAGAAGACTGAAGCTGAGGGAGAGTAAGGGACTTCTCCAGGGTCACAAAGCTAGGACATTTCTATGACAGGATTTGAACTCGGGCCTTTCTGCCTCCAGTCCAACGCTGGGTCACTTAGCTGCCTAATTTAAGTGCTATGGCTTCTCAGCTTAGATAATTACAGACAGACAGACAGATAGATGATTGTAAGAGCTAGCATTGAAAGATTTGTTTAAAAAGCCCTTTGCACTTATTATTTCATTGGGCTCTCACAACATCCTTGTGATGGAGGTGCTGTCTATCATTAGGCCCATTTTACAAATGAGCAGTCTGAAGCTGCAAAAGGTTGAGTGACTTACCCCCGGTTACATTATGTAACTGTGTAAGGCAGGATTTTGAACTCAAACTTCCTGACTCCAAATCCATCACTCTATTCACTATACCACCTAGCTACCTCAGAAAGAACTGAATATTTTTAAATATCAAAATTGTCCCTGGACTTTCCTTATGTAGATTAAATCAATCATCACTCTTACCTTCTCTGTCTCTGCCTTCAAGTCCCTCTCCCCCACTTCTCAACATCTGTTTGAATCCAGTTTTGGTTGGTTGAACCGATGAGGTATTTGATACAACTTCTGAGACACAAGTATATTTGAATCTTGGTTTCATATTATCTTTCATAAATATCCTGTGTGCTGGAAGTAGAATATATGTTTCAGGCCACATAGAACCCAGAGCTCTAGAGGCAAAAGGGAACTGCCAGTTCACTTCAGTGTGCAATTGAATATACTTGAAAATGTGTAAACTAAGCTGATAAAATAGGGTAGAAGAAGAGATATCAATCAACCCAAATTTCATTATGATATTTTAAAAAGCATTTATTTAGGTATCTAAATGACCATGATGCTGCAGGGTTTTCTTTAGCAAATATGATTCTGCTGCCGCAGTTCCTATGCAGCCGAGTTATTCTGAATTTCTAAGATAAATTCCTCCTGTGACAAATTTTTCCTCTTTGCTCTTGCTCTGTCCTTAGTGAAAATAGAGAACAGCTGTTCATCATGCCTACATTATCCTCCATGTAATTTAAGAAGATTAAGAACTCACTCTTCCTCCTCACTCCCTTGCAGCTCTTTAGTCTTCTTCCCTTCTTTACTTAAAATAAGCCCAATTCCTTTCACCTTTCCCTATAGATTTGATTTTGCAAAGCATTAGTCATATTAGTTGTTTTCTTTTAATCCTCTCCAAGCCCTCCATATCTCACTGCTGGAACCCAAATTAGACATATTTCTCTAGAAGAGGCATACAGTAGGTACTTTATAAATGTTGTTCAAAATGATGATGGCCCTAGTATGGCAGGAGGACTGTCTCCTGGCTCCTGCATTCTGTACTCCCTTTTAAGTATCCCAATCTCTTTTAGTAATAACATTACTTTGGTTATTTATATAAATAAACCTCATCTTTCTTTTCCCCATTGTTTGCCTATGGCACCAGTTTCTCACCCTCGTGTTCTGTGGGGTTCCTTTTTTTTTTTTCCCTTTCTGGAGTTTTACACTCTATACATACCCTGATAATTTCTATCCACTTCTTCAAGGTTATTTTAAATGTTAATCCTGTTATCCAAACTGCTAAGCTTCCCACTTAGCTTGGAGGGACTAGCAAACTTAAGGAGCTTCTCTCCAATTCATCATCTGAATCATGGAAGGAGATGTTTACTTTTATGGGGTCTGAGATGATTACTTTAGGAAAAAAAAAACAGAACAAAACATTTCCAGGCTAACAGTCAATTACTGATAGCTTACCATTCCTAAAAACAACTCTCCAATAGCTTGTACCATTCCCTAATGGCAAAATAACTTCCATAGAATCTAGAGTTGGGAAGGGACCATAGAGGACACCTAGTCCAAAACATTTATTTTACAGATGAGTAACTGAGACCCAGAGAAGTTAAGAGAATGCCAGGGTTCACATAGGAGCCCAAGTCTTTTGACTCCATATCTTTCACACTTTCCACTCTACCATCCTCTGTGGACATAAAGGATGGTTAAAATGCATCCTCATATTGATGGTGAGTACTGAGCACTGCCACTGATGGGGAGAAGTTGAGTTCTTTGAAATGCAGACTTTGTCCTTATGGACTGGGGAATTTTTGGATTTCTAACTATTCTCTCTTCCTCCCCCCCACCCCAGCAGAACATGAATCAAAGTGTGTTAGATCTGGAAAGGACCTTAGAAATCCTAGCCTAATGTTTTAAAGTAGGAAACAGTGCTTGGACTGAACCTTGGAGGAAACTATGGATTCTAAATGGTAGATTAGAAAAGTGAATGCCATTTAGGCATGGAGGATAGCCTGAGAAAAAGGTTGGAAATGCAGTAAAGCTGTTTGGCCAGATCATAAAAGACAGGTGATCAGAGAGGAATTTCAGAGTTCAGACTTTTGGAGGTGAAAGTGTTTAGGGGTATTGGGAAATTTTAAGGTATGATCACCCCTCTATGGAGAGTGGAGATGTAGGTAATAGACACTGAGGAGCTTGATGAATTTGAAGGTGAGGGTCTTTGAAGATTAATCAATATAAATCTTGAAGTCGTCAAGGATTAGGGCAAGGGTCAAGATATAGAGTAAATCTGCGGGCTATCTAACTAGTTAGCTACACAATGAGCTAGGCACTAATGCCAAGCCACTGGGAGTACAGAGAAAATCTTGCTCAACAGTTTCTGCCTGCAAGAAGTTTGCATTCTACATTCTAATGGAGGAAGACCACACATAAAAGAGAGCTGCTAAGAGGTGAGTGAATACACAGGATATTCAGGAAATGATAAAAGCTGGCATCTGACAGCCCTTATTTGTCTCAAGTGGTTAGACTGTCTAACTACCATCCACTCTAGAGATTCCTTTCTTAATGAACTCTCATGGCTTTTGAAGTTCAAGACCCCATTCCTCCAGATGAATAGGGCTGAGAGGTGAGGGAAGAGGTACTTAGACAAAACTAAGTCCAGGAATAAGGTTGTTATTTTCTCTTTGCCTTTATTGTGCACGTGTGAAGAGCAAAGCCCAAAGCCTTTCCAAACTTGGAACTTTCACCTGAGGTGGTAAACAAATCTGAGGTTAGAGAGACTAATGGAGTTAGAAGGGAGAATGTGGGCCAAGTGTGAGAGCAATAGGCCTGATTCTGTTGGCCAAGGGAGGGATAGAGGTCCATATAAGGCAATATCAGGAGAAAATACATAGAGATGTAGGCATAGGGATGTTGACTAATAGTATTAGTAATGAGATTAGTAGATTTGTAGAGATTAGTAATGATTTGTTGAAATGGAAAGATTCATCCCAGGGCAGGGTCATTTTATTCCATGCCCTTCTCCATTTGGCTGAAGAAAATATAGCTGAAGGCTCAGATACCTTCTGCGGGAGGTGTCTTATGTCACATCTAATACTAGGTACTTTGTGCCTTGTGATTTCCTAATGGCCCAGCAACAATGAGTATGAAAACTCTGAATATGACCACGCCATCACCTATTAATGGTGTTCTTTGAATACCATCTGGGTGTTTCCCGACCATCCTTGAACCTGGGATTTTATATTTTCCAACACTTTTCAGGGGAAAGATCACAGTGTTTCTTGGTGTGATGTGGATTTATATTTGTCCCACAGCTACTACATATTGGATACCAGTGACATTAATGATAGGCTGATTGAGAAGGAAAACTCTAATGTGATCTGGGTAGAAAATGGAAGGACAGGGCCACATGCTGTGAAATTATCTGGAGTTCCAGACAATTTCTAAAAATCCTTGGTTATTCTCCCTTTGGAAAGATACCATGACTATGATACTGGTGGTTCAGTAGAAGGTCATGGCCTAATGGAATAAACACATTTTAGAGTCCCATAGGATCACATTGGGTGGTGATACAAGGTAATCTTTAAGATATATAAAATGAATTTTAGTGATGGGTTGAAAGGTGGTGCACCTCCTGCTAGTCTGCAAGAGCTCCTAGACAGACATGTTATCCAGCTTGACGTACAGGGCATGAGGTTTTGGTCTGATTTCCTATGCTGATTTGGGTGAAGGCTAGAAGAAGGTAATAGTAAGGGAATAGGAAGCTCAACTCCTAGAAATAATAATAGCCAACATTTATGTAGTATTTTTAGATTTACAAAATGCTTTACCTATGTTCTCATTTGCCCCTTACAACAACCCTATAATGTAAGTGCTATTATTATCTCCATTTGACAGATGAAGAAACTAAGTATGGTAGAAGTTATAGGCAATGACTTGCAGTATGTATTTGAAGCAGGATTCAAACTAAGGCTTTTCTGGTTCCAGGTCCAATACCACTCACCTAATGCTAAGCTACTAAGAAGTGAGGAAAAACATTGAATCCTTGGTCTGTGCATTTGGCATTCAGTGGGACTCCATAGTTCTTGGGATTTCAGTGGTCTTAGGTTTATAGATTTAAAACTGGAAAGATCTTTAGGTGTTATCTAGTCCAGTCTCCTAATTTTATAGATGGAAACTGAGACCCTGAAAAATTAGCAGTTAAGTGATTAGCCCATGGCCTCAGAGCTAGTAAGTGTCTAAGGAGCAAGTCAGTGGCTTGCATTTCTTCCATGTCGTTACTCATGACATGGTCCAGCATCCAAAAAGGTATTAACTAGCCAAGTGGATGGAAAAACAGTTCTATCATGGCAAAAAACCTCAACCAAAGGGTAGATTATTTCAATAAAATGCCTTTTTTGGGGGAAAGGAAGGGTCGAGAGGGTATAATCAGTTCACTAAACCAACCAATATATTTCTTTTTAAAGAAAAGCAGGTTTCAAAGACTGGAACAATAGGAAAAAAAGTGATGAATTCAGGTGTGGGCCTTTAACTCTCATCTCCTTGGATTGTGGCTGTGCTTTGTTTATTTTTTTAAACTGCATTTTTAAAAAAATCACGTTTGACTGCTGATTAGCTGGTTACACTCCCTCTTCTCCACCTCCTAAGAGAATGTAGGACAATGAAAGTATGATGTGTGCATATGGTAAAAAAGAATCATTTGCTTAGCAACTTGTTACTGACATTTTTATGCAAATTAAGAGCTTTCAAAGCATTGAAAGATTAGAAAATATTTTCTTTTTACAGTCTCAGGAATACTTTGCCTTACAACTGCCCTTATTTAACCTTTCTTAGTTTAAAAATTCCAAATAGCTATTTAAAAGAATATCCAACCTGTTTATTTTTTCCTCACAAAGTGTTAACTGCCCATCAGTAAAGATACTTGTGGATAGGGTGATATTTTGGACATATCTGCTATTATTTCAGCAGAATATAAATCACAGAATGTATGGCTGAAAAGGACTTTATAGGTCATCTATTCTGATGCCCCCATTTAATATCTGAGAACACAAAGGCAAAGAGATGAAGGCTTGCCCAAGGTCACACAGGGAGGAAGTAGCAGAATTGGCATTCAAATATTCTTATTGACTCCAAGCCTTCTATTACATCATGAAGACATGCCAAAGTTTTAAAAATTCATGTTTCTGGTAATTTAGTTCCATTTATTTAACTCATTGCCATTACCACTCTTTGTTCTCTCCCACCGCCAGATTTTGCCAAGTCTTCTAACCCTTTCTCCTAATTCTCTAATTTAAGCTGTTACTTAACCTTTGCCTGCACTATCACAATGCCCTCTTAATTGTTCTTTTTTGGGCCTCCCTTTCAATCCTCCAAGGTCTGTGCAGCTTCCATATTAAAGCACAGGTCTGATCATGTCACTCAAGAGCAGTGGTTCTCAACCTTCCTAATGCCTCGACCCTTTCATACTTGTATGTGGGTGTATCTTCATGTGGGCGGACGCAGCCTGGAGACGCATAGAAAAGTTGTGTCTCAGTTCCCAAGACCATCGGAAATATATGTTTTCCG
Source organism: Pseudochirops cupreus (assembly GCA_028627135.1). NCBI lineage: Eukaryota > Metazoa > Chordata > Mammalia > Diprotodontia > Pseudocheiridae > Pseudochirops > Pseudochirops cupreus. The sequence goes on from CM053583.1 coordinate 146,872,149, forward strand.
ACGGACTTAGGCGACTCCTGTGAAAAGGTCATTAGATGCTCAAGGGGGTCACGACCCACAGGTTGAGAACCACTGCTGAAGAGGTTTCAGGGGTACTCTAGGATAAATTACAAATGCCTGTTTGGCACATAAAGTTCTTTGAAATCTTGACTTTGACCTAGCTTTCCAAACTGGTTATACGTTGCCACCTTTCACATGCTCTGTTTTATCCAAACAACCTTTGTGTTATTTATTCTCTGTACATACTGTTCCATCTCTGAGCCTTAGCTTGGAATGTCTCCCATGCCTGGAGTGCTTTCATTCTTCAGCCTTTCTTTTGGAAGCTGGAACCATTAGTATTCAGTTCGAGTGTAGCTTCCTACAAAAGAAACTTCCTTATTCCTTTGGAAGTCAGTTGGTCAATAAGCACTTATTAAGTTCTTATTTGTGCTCCTTCCCCAATTAAATTTTGTATATAATTTGTATTCTTATAGATCTTTTATATTATTGTATATATTGTGTATTTGAAATGACCCTGTGCATATGTTGTTTGCTGAATAGTAGAATGTAAGCTTCTTGAGAGCAAAGTCTATTTTAATCTTTGTTTTCTTATGTCTAGAACATAGTGGATGCTTAATTAATGCTTATTCAATTGAACTGATGAAAGAAAAAAAAGGATGTTTGAGCTATAACTGTGGTCAGAAACTTTGAGGAGTATTAGTTTATCATCCATAATGGGGCTTCCTATATTCCAGTACTTTCAAGAAACAAGAAACAGGATTTCTATTGTTTGAGAAAACTTTGTCATGTTATTGTTGTTACAGAAGTTTATAGTGCTACAGGGGGTAGAAAATATAGCTAGGACGTTGTTAGAGCAGCTTAACATGATTACATTATTCAGGAATTCCTGGGTGCTTTTCCCTGTGTATAGGTTAGTGAGTAGGATTTTGCCTGTGCTGTGTGTTTTCTGCTGGGAATTCTTGCACACTGTCCTGATAAATTGTCTGAAGTGTTAGGGTATGGAGAACATCAGTGGGATTTGTCCACATTTGAATCTATAGCAAAAGATTAGCATCCTTGACAGAACCTGCTGAGTGAAAAATAACCAAGTTAAAGCCCCATCTCCAAAATTTATTAGACCTTTGTCTTTGGTCAAATTATGTAATCTTTCTGAGTTTTTTTATTTATCTAGAAAATGGAGCTCATGAACCTTAAATATTGAAAGGGGCAGGACTGGCTCAGGTAGGTCCTGTTAGTTTGGGTTAGGTGTTGGTACCTATGTCATTCAACAGTTGACTGTTTTATTTAGCCTTGGCATAGGCAGGATACTCAATAAAATTATTGTAGCATGGATAGACTGCAGTACAAGTACAAAAACATCTAAGTATGGTCTTGGTAAATAACTAACTAAGTAAGTAAGATTGAATCTGCTTTCTATGGCCTAGCCTGACTAGGGAAGGGGAAGCTCACCACCAGTAGGATAAATAAATAGTAATGAATAATAGTATTTCTTAGTGAGAACAATGTGACTGAACTTCATTATTTTTCAAAACTTTGTGATTTAGAGATTCTGAAGTCTGGTTCTAAGTTCATTCTATTTCAACATTTGGCTTCAATGACTGTTGTAACTTTAAAAGATATTACTTTTTCTATCCTATCCACTGATTATGCAAATGTCTCTTGTCGAAATTTGGAAACTTTATTCTTCCTGGAGACATTCACTTGCTTTTGCCAACTTGTCAGAAAGTATAGCATTTTTATATTTTTAAAAAATGGATCCCAAACTCTCTACAAATTTGCCAGATTATTAAATATCTTAGACAATCATGTTTCTAAATTATTTTGGTAACCAAAGTTTTTAATCGTAATAGTTTTATACCAGCATTAGCTATTTCAAAGCAATGTACATATAAGACAAGGTTCATCATTCATAATAATGGATGAAAGTCTTTATTTCAAATGCTTTTCTTGATAGTTTTGAATTATTAAGTGGATTTTTGCCATCTCTGAATCATATTATTGTTGTTTTTGTCTTATGATATGGTTAACAAAGAGTTTGTACAAGGAACAGAAGTTTTAGCTCTGCCATTTTATTGTTGGTCATGTAGCCCTAATTAATATTTTCATTAAGTCACATTTTTTTGGAAGGATGCTTTTAAGTCATTCATTTTGTGAAGGTTAATTTATTTAAAATTAGTTAACATAACTTGAAGATATCAGGCACACTACAATATGTGGCAGCACACTGAATGTGAACCAATGAATGAGGGTATCATCATTGCCTCCCCTACATTAAAGATTTTTTGTTGTTCTCTGAAAATACCTCATGCATGGAACAGGACGTGACTATCTGACATGCAAGGTGTTAGTGTTAATCCATATATTAAATATTTATGGAGCTTAATTTCTTCCTGAAATTTTAGATAGGATAGGGATAGGTACTAGACTTAGAAAGAACTTCCAGTTTTCTGGCCAAATGTCACTGAAGAGAACAGTTTTAAAATATGAGAACTCTGGCCTTTGCTCTAGTGCTAATGAATGCTGGTCAGCACCTTCTCTGCAATGGGGTTGTGTAGAACACTGAGAAGTGAAGTGACTTAACCAGAGCCACACAGCCATTAGGTGTCAGAGGGAGGACTTGCATCCAGGTCCACTTGGTGTAAACACCAACACTTTCTCTGTTATGCCGTCCTGTCTTTTACTTTTTAAACTATAGAAATAGAAGTTCTAATATTTTCTTCTTGTCCCTTAGGAATCATGCATCCCATTTTGTAGACCACTGTTATAGGGAACCATAAAATTAGATGAGTAGACTAAGATGATTTTCAGTGTCCTTTCTAGCTCTAAATGTATGATTCTATGCGATATCACTTTTTTAGATATTGGGTGACCTTTATAATTAGAGTTGAAAAAACCCTGACTTGGACTCAAATCATCTAATTCCTAACAAACTCTACACTTTCTATGCCTATATTTTAAAGTTCCTCTAATCTTTTTAAAAAAAGGTTTCAGATAGTACTAAGAGGATTGGTTCAATTAAAGTTGAGACATTAATATTTTTAAGAACTAATCTTTTTTAAACAAATGCACCAATTATCTAGGCAATAGCTAAAGATTTAGAATATTTCATTATTGAAAACATATACAGCAATCAGCAACTTCATTCAAGAGAATGACAATAATGAGACAACATACCAAAACTTGTGGGATGCAGCAAAGGCAGTTCTTAGGGGAAGTTTTATATCCCTGAATGCATACATGAATAAATTAGAGAAAATGGAGATCAATGAATTG